>JAJMHJ010000010.1:0-496512 GCA_030583035.1 Yamadazyma taylorii | reverse complement strand
TTGATTGTGAAGATTATGATTTGGTGTTACAAGGAATAACAGTAAATTTATTATTTGCTTTATTCATCTATGACAACAGAGAGAAAATCCCCGAAATATACACAGAAGAAGTTGAAGAGATTATAAAAACAACTATAGAAGATTGTAAGAAAAAAAAGTTTTTTGGTATGAAACATGATGGTGATACCGTTTTAAGAAACGAGATATATCATCCATTATTAGAATATGCAACAATGAACAAATTAATGTTAGAATTGAAAATGGGAGCTGATCATTATCTAGCTGATTGATTTAAGTAATGGTATTTTCAGTGAGAATAGTGTTCAAGTACAGATCCTGAAGCCCCTAAAAAGATGGGTTACAGAGGAACTGGCTTCTATAATGATCTCTTGTGCTTTTCTTAGAATTATATTGCTACTTGAGTTTTCCTTAAAAGAATTAAAAACTGTTGCTCCATGTCCATCACCATATATCCTTATTTAGTCGACTGAATATTTCGCGTCTTTCTTATTCAAACCATACTTATATTACTATATATAATTAATAATTCTCCATAATATCATCAAGGAGCTTTATACCTTTTGGTTCCCAGCCTAAAAGCTCCTTAGTCTTTGTAGAATCAACTGGATTATCAAACGCAAAAACGGTTCCAAAGAACGGACCTAATTTGTCAAGCAATCCTTCCGAAGTCACCGATTCTACTTTCAAGTTAAATTTCTTAGCTATTGTTTCAGAAATATCTTTAGTTCTAACCCCCTTTTCGCTAACACCATGGAAAACAGCTCCAGCCAGACCTTTTTCCACAGCAAGCTTATAAAGCTCAGCAGCATCATCTAAACTGACAGCAGGCCATACATTTTCACCGTTATTGACATAATAAGCCGTTTCATGTTGCTTAAACATTCTAATCAAAGCAGGAATGAATTTAATATGGTCACTTTTACCATGAACAGAGAGGCCTAATCTAATACACATGGATCTAACCCCTTTAAGAGCATATCCTAAACCTAATTCCTCATTTTCATTTCTCTTGTTTGTTAAGCAATCATCGTTTGGAAGCTCAGCATCCTCATCAATTCCATTGGCTCCAACCATACCTAAGGTCCCAGTACTATTAATAAAGAATTTACCAGTATTGACATATACATCACAAATATGTTGAATGACTTCACGGTCAATATTTACTCCGCGAAGGAAGTTACTAAAATCATGAATAAATCCTAGATGAACAGTTCCATCACAGACATTGGCAGCATTTGCTACCAGCTCAAAATCAGTTAAATCTCCAAGGGTAACTTCAGCTCCCAAAGCTTTTAATTTATCAGCAGATGCTTCTGATCTAGCCAATGCCAATACTTGATGACCAGCCTTAATTAACTGCTCCACAACCTTGGTTCCAACGACCCCTGATCCTCCAGTAACAAAAATCTTCATATCTTAGCTGTTATTAGTTTGTAGTCTTTACTTATTATTAGCGTTATTAGCTATTATCCAAGTTTTAGATGATAATTAATTAAAGTATCCTTTGAACAAAGACTACCTTTTATAGTTTTTTGCAACCATTTGACGTTTTACTGAAAACGCGGAGATACCAATTTCGGTAAATATCCGAACTGTAGATGCCATTAGTAAGCATATACAATAGCCACAACATCCTAAACCTGATTAATATTATAAAGAATATGACCGATGATTACATGATAATAATATCATATTCCGGTTATTATAGTCTGATTCTAACCCAATATTAAATGATTATTAATCATTGGTAGAACTACCACTATAATTACGGTATATGTAAAGGAATGGCTCCGTATTTTTACCCAGATAAGTAATAGAGAGCCGATTTTATTACAAATCATATGGAATAAAACCTGAACGGAGTTAATTTGTTTATATGTATATATTTATTGTAAGATTATTTGTAGATCACGGGATTGGTGATCCTCGTGTTTATATGTAATGCAAAGGCTGTGGTTAGTTATTATTCTTTAGTCTGAGTATACTCAACTATTAAGTAAAAGTAATATTAACCAAGAATCAAACTGAGTAATTCAATAAATGCATCATGGTTCACAGTTCGTAGAACAGTAAAGGAACACGCTGTCAGCAAAAACACCATTAGGGCACCATAAAGTCTATGACCTTTATTGATTCAGTTAGATGTGTTCATAACCATTCTTCTCTTGGTTTTCAGTATCTTTTTGAAAATCACTCATATTTTTGGTTAAATCATTAACGGTTTGAATTTCTTCTATAAGCTCATAGATAGAACTTATATTGATCTTCTTCATGTTGAATTTTTCCCATAAGTCTTTTAACCGATTCTTAAACTTAGGATTTCCATTACAAAAATAATTCTTAGCTTTGAGCGCTTATGGCTTCTTGATTTATTTCGTTTATTATAAGTCATGCATTTCCCTAATTTTTTGACCTTTATAAAGAGGTATACTTCATATTTGTGAAAGTTAATGTTTCTTAGAGATAGCAAAATCGTTGTGAATTACTAATCATCAACAAATATCTGAAATGGTTATTTCCGGTATGATAAAATAAAATTCTAACCGGTGTTACCTAATTAGGATATAGACCACGAAGAGGCACTGAAGGAAGCAGATGCTTTGAATTAGAAGATAACCTAGTAGGTATAAAAGGGGCCCCTAAGATCCTGTTATTTTATGATACTACTGACTTGTAATTTATTGAATACAATTTTAATTAAAAATGGCTAGATCAGTATTTGTATCAGGAGCTTCTGGATTTATTGCTCAGCACATTGTAAAAGATTTAATCGAAAGTGGTTACGAAGTGGTGGGAAGTGTTAGATCAGTTGACAAGGGTGAGCAATTAGTTAAAGATCTTAACAGTGAAAACTTCAGTTATGAAATTGTTAAAGATATTGCTGAACCTAATGCTTTTGATGAGTCTTTAAAGAGACATCCAGAAGTTGAATATTTTATGCATACTGCTTCACCTTTCCACTTTAATGCCACTAATATTGAAAGAGAAATGTTAATTCCAGCTTTAGAAGGTACCAAGAATGCTTTGAATTCAATCAAAAATCATGGTCCTCAAATCAAATCAGTGGTGGTCACTTCATCAATTGTTGCGATGGATGATCTTTCCTTCAAGAATACAGTTGATGAAACAAGTTGGAGTTCTATGACTTGGAAAAGATCTTTAGAAGACCCGAGAAGTGGATATTTTGGATCTAAAACCTTTGCTGAAAAGGCTGCTTGGGACTTTATGGAAAAGGAACACCCAAACTTTATCCTTAATACTGTCAACCCTGTTTTTGTATTTGGACCACAAGCTTTCGATTCAGGAGTTAAAGAAGTATTGAATGCCTCATCTGAAATGTTAAGTGGTATATTCAAATTGAATAAAAATGATAAGCTTCCTGAATTATTTGGAAATTTTGTTGATGTTAGAGATGTTAGTAAAATCCATATATATGCTATTGAAAATAATGTCAAGAATTTTAGATTCCTTGCCTCCCACGAACCCTTCAATTCTCAAGAACTACTTAATATCATTAGAGAAAACTTCCTTCAATTAAAGGATAAATTACCTGTTGGAGACCCAAGAAATGAACAGAATTTTACTGGTTATCCTCTTGACAATTCCGAGACAAGGAAATTCTATGACAGTTTCATTCCTCTTCAAAAGAGTGTTATCGACTCTGTTGATCAAATACTAGGCAAAGAGAACTAAATTTATGGGACTAAATACATAAGACTCAGTTTCCCTTTCACCCTCATACACCCCCCCATTATTAAAAGTATTTTCTTTTTCGAGAAACAGATACATAAACAGAGCATCACACTAACAAATGGCCGACCGGTGATATTACTGACTGACCAGGGTATGATTTTTGTATAGATTTGATAGAAAATGAAAATTTGTATATTGAATAAATATTTATCAAATTGTTTATTTGTCTGATGTTTTTGTTTCGTATTTTTCAATATAATATTCCATATTTTTATTACCCATATTCTCTTCAAAAACCATTATGTCACATCATGAACCGGAATTATCTAGTTCTAATGTTCTGATTAATACTAAAGAGTCCATTGCTGCTGGGACAGTAAAATAAGATGATTGGTAAGCAATTTATACATTTTGCAATCAACTACAATAAACAACTAGAGCTACGGTTTTGAAGTAATATACAGAAGTCGCAAAAATTCAATTTCGCATACAAATAACCATAGGCTATAGATACATACGTGTATAGCGAACACAGATTAAAATATATAAAGACACAAATAATAAAAGACGGCATAAAAGGTAGTTATATTGGTATCAAAACAGTGTAAAATATAGATATATTACTACAAAATCATAAAGAAAAAAAAGGAAAGATGTAACAATTAACAGACAGAATTGGTTACGATACTTGTAAATAGATATACTATATGCAAAAGGACCCCAAGTAAGTAGTAATGGTACTTCTAATAATATTAACAGACAAAAGTAGCTATAGTACTTGTGAATACATATAGTATAAAACAGACTTGGAGTGTTGAGCTACAGACTGGGAGTATTCATCTACAAACTGAGGGTTTGATGGGACGGCTCAGCAGTGCAGAGAAAGTATTGCGGTCTTGTGCCGCAGATTGCCAGAAATGGTAACACCAGACTAACCTAGGAAGTTCTGAGACAACCAAAATACAATGAGTGGGAGACTTCAGGGAAAAAAATGGGAGATCGAAAAATTAACTATGGGATCTGGGAGGAATCACGCACTCACCAGGGTATGATAATACTACAAGGGAGCTTCTTCTTAACTATGTCTGAGATGGAGCCCTAATACATAACATCAGCAATCAAAATAAAATAGCTCAGAAACAACGTGAAGAGCCCCATTGCATGTATGACTCACATCCTTTTACATATAACGAAAGTTGGTTCCCAATTGTCACAAAACCTTCCCAGTTATCATTTGAGTCTAATCTAACACACCACTGACCACATAAACTGTTGTGTTCGTGAATCCATTTTTGCAAGCACAGGTATATGGCTTCCCACTGGGCGCTGCAATCACAGTTGCCAGCATCAGGATCGAGCAACTTGATGTGGTACACCGGATAGTTGTTTTTATACCACAATAATTCTTTGGTTACATTGCAAGGATTTCTAGGAGCCCAGAGCACTTTAAAGATACTTTGACCAATCCATTTAATAAGAGACAAAGGCTGATATGAGCTATGTACCATGCTGCCTGTATTTGTTACCTGGGTATTATTATAACTGACATACTTAATGTTAGCACTACTGCCATTATAGTTAACAACTTCTCCAGGAGTCGAATAATCCAAAGCCAGAGAGCTTTTATATGTTCCTAAACTCTTGGAGTCAGTATAGCATTCAGAATAAGACCAAATGCATATTAATATAATTAACAAGGGCAAATTCATTGCAATAAAAGAACTCTTAAAATTTATACTTGCGAGGTCAAATCATCCAGTTAAATAAAGTTATCTCCGCGAATTCCTTGTGATGTTATAATATCAGAATTGAGACAGACAATTTACTATTACCTTGCCACTTGTAACTGAACACCAAGGAAATGGCCCTAATTTTGACTATCTATCTAAAAACGCTGCTGTTAGAAAGGGCTTAATAGAACGTATAAATGCATTTGGCCCAAGAAGATTTAAAAGGGCAAAATGTCAAGTAGCATAAACCAAACAGTCATTGGGTAAAGCAATGACTCTGTAGTGTTAAGAGGTACTAATTATAAAGAATTACACACCGCTAAAGCTGGGGTTTATTTTACTAACCAAGCATTGGCCCAATTATCAAAGTTATAGACACAAAGACGGGGCGTGAAAAAAAACAAACAATCAACACTGCCAGGACATATCATAACAAACTGGAAGTATTGAGTTACTGAGTGGGAGTACATCATGTAAAATGGGAGTATCTAGCACGTAAAATAGGAGTATCTAGCATGTAAAATGGGAGTAGCAGAGAAAATATTGCGGTCTTCTGCTGCACATTACCAGAAATGGTAACACCAGACTAACCTAGGAAGTTCTGAGAAAAAATTCACGATTACGAGAAATTCACGCACTCACCAGGGTATGATTCAGAGGATTTTTAATAGCATTACATTATACATTATAGCCTAGAGTTCAATATAATATAGTATAGCATATTATAGCATAGCATAGTATAGCCACTATTTTAATACATAAATAAAATATATTGGTTTTTTTTACTTTATTTTTTTTTTTTGGCAGCCATACTCGCTCATTTTCTTCTGAACTATAATATTATTTATTATAGAAGGCCCTAAAATAATTGACGGTTTATTTAATTATTTTAGGAGGGAAGGATATATGAAAATAATATCAAATGAAAGCTAGAGATAAGAAGTATAGTAAATGTTAATAAATAATACTATTTTCATAATCCAATCTTGAAAAAAGTCGCCTTACATTCTGAGACGGAAATGACTATTTATTAAATTTCAATATTTATATAGGGTTTATTTGTAATTCCTAGATAAAAGTACTATCAAATGAAAACCAAGGCCATGTTTACCCCCAAAAACATTCTAAAATGGTACCCTTTACATACAAAATTTAAAACATTTTCCTAACTACATTATGAGATGTGCTTCAAAGCACCCTCACTTTTAAATTTGGGAGAAAATTAAAAAAAAAAAAAAAATAATTTATTTGTCCCTCTTCTCTCTTATCTCCGTTTTTTTAGTGTGTTGCTCCGCACTTATAAATGCCCGATAAAATTTACGAAACAGGATAAAAAGCTGGACAATCTCATATTAGTTTTTGTCATCCTGAAATTCAAAACTCGATTCAATTGATAGTAGGAAAATGACTCAACTTGCAACACAAGCATACGGAACCTTAAATAACGGTAAGAGAATTCCTCTATTAGGTTTAGGAACAGTTTCCTCCGGAGATGCACAAGATGTTAAAGACCAAGTTAAGACTGCTATTGAAGCAGGATATCGTCAAATAGATACAGCATGGTGTTATGGTACTGAAAAGTATGTTGGTGAAGCTATTAATGAATGTATAAAAAATGGAATTGTCACCCGAGAAGAATTATTCGTGACCACCAAAATCTGGCCACCTTTTCATTTAGACCCTGAAGAATCACTTAAACAATCGTTGGCTCTGCTTAATTTAGATTATGTTGACTTATTATTACAACATTGGCCACTCTGTTTCCCAAATGAAGATGGGAAGGGGACTGTTGCAACACCAACCGATAAGGATGGAAATGTTTTAGAAGATGACAGAACTTCAGACCATACGGGATATATTGACTTTTATAAGAGAATTGAACAATTGTATAAAAATAACCCCGAAAAGATTAAGAGCATCGGTATTTCGAATTATTCTGTACCATATTTACAGAAATTGTTGCCACAAGTTACTATAATGCCAGTGGTCAATCAATTTGAGTATCATCCCCAATTGCCTCAACAGCCTTTAGTTGATCTTTGTAATGAAAATGGAATTCATGTAACTGCCTATTCACCTGTGGGTTCCAAAGGTGCAGGTGTACTTAAAGTCCCTTTGATCCAAGAACTAGCTGATAAGTACAAAGTTACTGGTAATGAAATTGCCAATGCGTATCATATATTACAAGGAAGATCGTCTATTCCCAGATCGAAGAACTTAGACAGGATAAAATCTAATATTCATTTACCTCCATTAACCAAGGAAGAACTTGCAAAGTTATATGATATAGGTGTTGAAAACCCAACTAGATATATCAAGAATGCTTTCAAAAAAGACATTGGATTCGAATGGTGGACTTGATTAGCGATAAAAAAAAAAAGGCTTGAATGCCGAAACCCTCTCTATTGTATTTGCTTTTGCTTTGATCATGCTTAAGATTTTTGATATTTTATCAATACACGAAATTTTGTTAACCACTATTAGAACCTCTTTGAAACTGGATGAATATGGGAAGGAGTTTAAGTGCCCAGAATGTGGGGTTGATCCCACAAATAGTAATGCATTAAACTTGATTCAATGACAACATATCGCTCAAAAATCATTCGCTGCTATTGTCTTAAGATAAGAGCTAGAATACTAGAGGATAAATGACAAACACTGAACTTGTTCACAATGGGCGCTTTTCCGCTTTTGTGCTTGTATGAGGGTGCCTGGGAGGATTCAAGCACTGGCTAGTGTATGATACGTTACATACTTTTTTTTCAAGTTAAGCATCCAAGTTTTGATCTCTTGCCAATAGTTTCTGACATCCTGTTTAACTTAAAGCAGATTTTTTGAATCTTCGCATTTGAAGATAAGAGATAAGATCTGATTAAATGGTAGTGTTATGGCAATTTGTTTTGATATTCCGCATACTTATAATCAACTAACCCCCCTTAATTGGAAATTTTGTAGATTTAGTTAGGAACATGATTCCATTCTCCAAAAAAAACAGATCAGCTATAGCTTGCAACACATGTCGTATAAGACGAGTAAGGTGTGTTATGGAAGGTAACAGCCGCATATGCAAAAGATGTAAGACAATAGACATTAGTTGTGAATTTGAAATCAAACCTTCACAACAAGTTGGTCTTATCAGGAAAAGAATAATGGACACACACCATATGGCTTTGGCAAACACTGAAAAGCGAGATACTCCACCAAACCATTTGAACGTTATATTCCCCAAAAAGCAACATGTTATAGAATTAGCAGAGATATTTTTTGCCAATCAATACCAAGGGATATTTCCCTTTATTCATAGACCTTCATTCTTCAGATTTTTAAATTCAGATGAATTCAACCCGGCAACGTACATTGAAGATTACAATTCTAAATTCTTTAGAGAAAATTATGCGTCCAATTTACAGTCACCAGACCCAATCCTATTATTGTCAATGTTAGCTCTTTGCGCTAGACTACATAATCAGATTTCATTTGCTTACGGTAAGTTTCTGGAAGACGATTCACCTGAAACTTTTTCACCTACTTTTTCAGATAATGAT
This sequence comes from Yamadazyma taylorii, assembly GCA_030583035.1. Lineage (NCBI taxonomy): Eukaryota > Fungi > Ascomycota > Pichiomycetes > Serinales > Debaryomycetaceae > Yamadazyma > Yamadazyma taylorii. The sequence goes on along the minus strand of JAJMHJ010000010.1, from coordinate 487,523 downwards.
CAGCTTAATGATAGTGGTGATACAGATTTAGTATTAGCTTCTAATGCATCCAAGTATTTTGGTTGGCATGCCAGAAGATATATGAAGGAAGTATTTGATAGTCCCACATTACAAAGAATTCAAGCATTTACTTTATTAAGTAGCCACGAATGGGGGGAGGGTAATAACTCAAGGAGTTTTCTTTATGTTGGTATAGCAGCCAGAATGGCGTTAGTTCTTGGCCTTGGAAATGAGAGCAGTATATGTAGCCCGGAAGATGAAGTAGAAGACGAGAGTATGAAACATATTATTCTTGAGAGTAAGAGAAGAACCATTTGGTCAGTGTATATGATGGATCGGTGTAACTCTAGTGGAAGAGAAAGATCACCAGCAATTAGAATCGAGGATATTAATGTACGCTTGCCTTCACATGAGAACGACTTCATATTTGGAAATCTTGAATCGGGTTTGAGTTATAATGATTTCAATTCTTTGCTAAAACAACAACCCTTAGGTAACAATAGCGAAATAGTTAGTGAAATGAAAAAGATCCCTATATTAGGTTTCACAATAATTCTATTCGAAATTTGGGCAAAAATTGCTAAGTGGGTAGGAGAAGTTGGAGTTAAATATGAAAAAACGTCACCTTGGATTTCAACTTCCACTTTCAATTCTTTAACGAAGAGCTTAGATAACTTGGCGGAGGTTTTACCTCAAAAATACAAATACACTGAATTCAATTTAAAGATGCATACAGAACTTGGTACTGCAACACATTTCGGTTATTTCCATGGGCTATATTTCCTTTGTAGAATATTTTTGAATAGAGAATACTTATTTTGCAATCCAAATTCATTCCCGGAGAATTGGTGGAGCAATATTACAGTTCGACTATTAACTTCTTTAGAGAATATTTCTTCTTTGATTAGTGAATTGAAATTGAAAAATATGATGGTTATTGCTCCATTTACTGGCTTTGAGGTTTATACTAGCGCAATTACTTCATTATACTTTTGTTCTTTTCCAAATGAAATTTTACTAGAAAATCTTCCAAGAGAACTAATTTCTAAAGAGCATACTTTAGAAAGCTTAGATCAGTGGAAGGTCAAATATAAGAATATGGCTCTTAGAAACTTGGAAGCTTTGGGGATTTGGACGCATGCTTGGGAATTAGGAAGGAAATGGCACCAACTATCCCTAAATTTAGGAATTGTCTTTGGGCAATTGGCTGAGAGTGGTAATAATGAGATTGATCCCGATGATTTAAGACATTCAATGCAAGACTATGGATGTGGAAAAGTTTCCGAGGTATATATTCCTCAAAAGTCAAATAAAGATCATCTCAAGAACACATCACCCATGTTGGATATGGTTGAAAATAAAGATTCAAAAAGACAGAACATTCCATTTGAAAGTGAGTTAGGTGCCATAGAATTTCTCTCTCCTCCCCAGCTTTCATTGTTTACCAATACTCCAAGTATATACCCTGGTTGGAATGGTGTGGAAAGTGATGCTACACGGATTATCTCATAAAAAATTAGATAGACAAAATGTATGAAAATCATTAGTTTTTTTTTTATAAATTTCACAAAATTCTCACATAACTATAAACCTAAAAATATCCTATAACTCTATATAATCTCTAATGAACGAATGTAAAGTCTAATCTCTTTTGACCCTTATCGGTTGTGTTTAACTTATAGTCTTCCTGTTCTTCAGGTGTCATTGCTAACCACTTTCTTTCCTTATATTTGTTTCTTTGAATGTAATAAAATTTAGTAACAAAAGCGAAAGCAATGTTAAAACAACAGATACCTAAGATAGCCGAATTACCCTTATGATAGTAAGGTTTATCATCTTGAGTATACAACTGAGTTGCAATAATACTACCAACTTGATAACTCATGTTGTAGAGAGAGGTACCAACGGCTCTTGCTCTAACCGAATTTGATATTTGGGAAACCCATGCTGCAAGAATTGCATGGGTATAAGGTTGACCTAAAATACCAATTAATAAAACATATTTGACCCATTGATTAGTATCATCAGGTAAAGCGACTAAAGCAGCTATGAAAGGTAACACAAATACATTTGATAAACCAACACAAATACTCTTTTCTTTGACAAATCTACTAATGAAAACGAATATTGGTAAATTAATGAGAAACCAAAATTGACCAGGAATAACCAAAATATTAGACATGAATGTGGAGTAGCCCATTTGTCTTAAAATCAAGGACATATAGTTAGTAACAGGTTGGAACGGAATAAAGGCCATGATACCTTGAATGAATAAGGGCCACAAATCATACTCCGTCAAAGTCATTACTGTACTTTTGAAAGATACACCTTGTCTATTATTCATATCACCTTTCAGCGGGTCATCCTTTAAGATCCTATTCACCAAAATTTTAATTTCCCTTTCATTAAACCATGGTTTAGTTTTAAAAATAGTATTTTCAGTTTGAGTAGGACCTGCCCTCATAAAATACCAACTAGCTAAACCAATACCTAAACCTATAAACCCTTCTATTAAAAATAAATATCTCCAGCCAGCAAGTCCATGTATTCCTCCCATTTCAAGAATCCCAGAAGCTAAAAGCGATCCAAGAATTTGGAATAAGGGAATGGCAGTCCAGAAAAATCCTAGTCTGATAGGCAATTCACGGGAAGTATAGTAATAAGATAAGTACAAAATATTATCTGGGATAAATCCACCTTGACTAATACCCAATAAAACACGTAAGGCAATAAAACCAGCTTTATTTTGTATCCCAGTTTGGGCAATACAAAGAATCAGCCAAATACACATTTGAAGTGGAATAATAATCTCAGCCCCAAATTTTTTGGTCAACAAGTTACCTGGTAGCTCAGCACATAAGAAAGCAACAAGATATAAAGCTTGACCCAAGTTATAATCAGTATTGTTCATATTCAAATCATCTAAGAAGTTATCGGAAACTGCTCTTGTAACATTTCTTCTAATTAAATCTAAAGAACAAAACAGTATGAAAACCCAAAGGAAAACTCTAATATCCAATTTCCGTTTAAGCTTCTTTTCTTCTTCCTCTCCCCAGGCAAAACCAGGGTCAAAGTAAGGAGCACCTTCATAGTTACATTCTTCATAGATAGCTCTCCAATAATCCGCATCAGCTGGTGTGAAAGCATCATTACTGCAGCTTTCATGTACCTCTATTTTAAAGGTAGTTTCTTTTTTGTCTGAGGACATGATTGCCTACCCAAAATAGTTGTCTTCTAGTAAATTCAAATGCCTATTGGTTGATCTCAAAGGCCAATATATATATATGAATCTGTCTTGGGTTATCCTTAGTGATTTGACAGGGGTGTATAGCATAATTTATAGGTGACAAGATCTTAAGTTAGTTATGAAAAAAGATTTAATCTCAACTTTTATCAGCTTTCCTAATCTGGATGATAAGAAAGGTTCGGAAAAAAGGTACCACTATTGTTTTCTTTATCGGGAACCGAACCATACCCAACCGCACTTTTGACTGAGGTTCCGTCTCTCTATATAATACATATAATTAGATAAAATGCATAGCAAAGGGATAATCTGATTCAGAAATCTATTACAGTGATTATGAGTGAAACAGACCGGTTGATAAATGACTTTGATAACGATTTGGTGGTAACGAAGTCTTCCAGTAAAGAAGAAAAGAACTTCTTTTCTGATGCCCATAATTTTGCTTGGATCGAAGCTTCTTTATTAATTAATGTCTTCTTATTTGGCTTCGATGGGACTATTACTTCGTCCACATATTCCACTATAGGAAATGAATATAAATCCTTCGACTTGGTTTCTTGGATCAGCTCATCTTATATGATTGCCGCCTCAACCACCCTTCCCTTGGCAAGTATATCGGATGTCTTAGGAAGAAGATCTTGCATTTCATTTGCTTTATTAGTATTTGGTATTGGATGTTTTGGCTGTTATTTATCTGGTTCCATGGGAGTTCTTATTTTGATGAGAGCTGTTACTGGAGTTGGTGGTGGAGGGTTGATGAGTCTCTCCACAATAACCAATTCAGATATTATTTATAAATCGAAAAGAGGGTTATTTCAAGCAATTCAGAATTTAATGCTTGGTACTGGTGCTGTATGTGGAGCTTCATTTGGTGGTATATTGTCAAGCTACTTTGGATGGAGATGGTGCTTCGGAATTCAAGTTGCTCCAACTCTTTTCAGCTTGATAGTGGCCCTTTTATTCATACCAAATGAAACTGAAACCACTATTATGAGTAACACCAATAAGCGAGGAATACTTGAAAGAATTGACTTTATGGGATCCTTTTCTCTCATCCTCAGTTTATTAAGTCAATTACTTATTTTAACTACAGGTGGTATTGAACTTTCTTGGTCTGATTGGAAGATTAAAGCGATGTTTGGATTAATGATAATTTCTACCATTGTTTTCTTCAAAACAGAGTCCTCAACAACTGCCAATCCAATTATTCCAATGAACGATTATAAAGACAAATTTGTGGTGTTGCATATTTTATTGAACTATTGCATTGGTCTTGCAAGCTATACTTACTTGTTTATTTTGCCGATACTTTTTCAAATCAACCTAGGAGATTCAGTAGCACAAGCAGGATTCCGACTTTCAATTCCTGCTGTTGCAACACCTATTGGGGGCTTATTAAGTGGGATTTATATGGCGAAGTACAGTGTATTTTCAAACCTTGTATTATTAGGTACATCTTTAATGGCTATTGGAAACTTTTTAGGTTTGGCTATTTCTAAAGATATTCCTACATGGGTCACAAATTTATTGTTAATACCTGCGAACTTGGGTCAAGGATTAGTGTATCCAAGTTCTTTATTCTTGTTTGTGTATTACTTCGATTCGTTCAAACAGGCTTCTTCCACCTCAACGGTTTATTTGATGAGAAATATCGGTGGAGTATGGGGGATTGCTTCAATCACTGCTATCACACAAGCAATTTTGAAGAAGATTTTAAGAGGCCACCTCGAATTGTTAACTAACTTAAGTGATATCGAGATCGATTCTATCATACTGAAAATATTAAAATCTATTGACTTTTTAGATTCATTAGATCCTGATGTAAAGGGAGTTATAGTCAAAGATTATACTTTAGCGTTGAGAGTATGTCAGCTTCTTTCCGGCTCATGCTGTGTTTTAGCATTTGTCTGCTGTCTTGTAGGGAAAAAGTTAAGGTCCTAAATATTTACATATAGCCTAAAAATATACAAGTAGATTAATTCGAGGCAGCAGTAGAGCTTAATCAAAATTTCGTATAATATACTTGATAAGACGAACAGAGTTTTACCCCTTAATGTAATATAATATAAAAGGGTATCGAATAAAACGGTATCGAATAAAAGGGTATCGAATAAAAGGGTATTGAATAAACGGTATCGAATATAATTTCTTATCTAATCAATCAAACCCGCCTATCGCATTTCCCGCTAATTTTCTGCGCTCGGTTGAGTCGACGGTTTGAACCGAAATGAACCGATCCGCAATGGTTGCAAGAAACTTTCTCTACTAACTAGTGGGGTTCAGAATGCCACAGGAACCCATTGTACTTAATTAGCTGGTTGATAGAAGAAAAGATATGTATATAATTAAGGTGATTTCCATGTCAGTATTATTTTTCTTCAGAATAATCAAAACATGTCTATCAAATTATTATATCTGGTGCTTTTAGCATTGGTTTCTTTAAACTATGTCAAAGCCGATTGGCAATATCGGTCCAGACCAGATTTGGCCCCTCCAAACTTGAACATTACAATCCCTGCCAAAAACACTTCAGATGGCTACTTATTTATTGCTCCATTTAGTGGTTTTGCTGATGTTGGAAACTCACATGGTCCTAGACAAGCAGCTCCCTATATTTTCACTGATTCCGGGGAATTAGTTTGGTCAGGATTTAGTTATTACTCAATCTGGGCAACCAATTTCCAAGCTGGTGTAGTTGACGGAAAAGATGTACTTTTCCTGTTTGAAGGTAGTCATAATCCTGGGTATGGTCATGGTCATGGTCATATCACGTTCTTAGATCAAAATTATGAAACTACCAAAGAATTAAGAGCCGGTAACCATAAAATTTGCGACAAACATGAATTTCATATTAAAGATGAAAAAACTGGATTAATTCAAATCTATCAACCTAGACCATACGATTTAAGCAAATGGGCTTCATCCAATGAACAACAATGGATTGTTGATGCCATTTTCCAAGAATTAGATATTGAGACTGGAGACGTCTTGTTTGAATGGTCATCATTAGATCATATTTCTCCAGATGAATCAATTCTTCCAGTAGATGAAGGTCAAGCTGGTGCTGGGTTTAATTCTAGTGACGCCTGGGATTACTTTCATATCAACTCAGTTGATAAAGATGAAAATGGAGATTATTTAATCTCTGCAAGAGACGCTGCTTCCGTTTATAAAGTTGACGGTAAAACTGGTGAAATTGTTTGGAAACTTGGTGGATTACCGGGAATTACTACTTCTGACTTCAAAATGGAAACCCCTTTTAACTTCTCTTTTCAACACCATGCAAGATTTTTAGAAACTTCAAAAGATTCAAAGAAACAAATTATTTCATTATATGATAACTCAGCTCATGGTACTGAAGATAAAGATGGAAAGGAAGTTCATTACAATACCCATTCAAGTGGTAAAATTATTGAAGTTGACACCAGTACTTGGACTGCTAAATTAATTTTCAATGGTGTTCCCCCAGACAGTCTTCTTTCTAAATCACAAGGATCAACACAACTTTTACCTAATGGTAATGTTCTTGTTAACTGGGGTTCTGAAGGTGCAGTTACTGAATTTGATTCTGATGAAAACCCAATCTTCCATGCTTACGTTGATTCCGGTGAATTAGGTTACATGACTGAAAATTATCGGGCTTTCAAATATAACTGGACTGGTATTCCTAACGAAGCTATTGCTGTATATAGTGAATTCAATCCAGACAGATCCACTACCATTTTTGTCAGCTGGAACGGTGATACTCAAACCAAGACTTGGAGATTTTATGCTATTGATGATAAGAACCTGAAGACCTTCCTTGGTGAGACCCCTAAAACTGGCTTCGAAACTTCGTTCAATATTCCACACAAATTGATTTCTCAAGTTGCTGCCGAAGCTTATGATGCTTCTGGTGAAGTTTTGAAATCATCGTACCCAATCGCTTCAGTTGAAGCCATTCATGAATATAATGAAAAGTTAGATTCACGGGTGGTTGAAGTTTTTGACAAAAATTTGGATGCTTCTAAAGAAGTAGACGTTGAAAACTTAATCAACTCAATGCAAACTTATTTTGAGTGGAAAAGGTCCAATGTCAATTAGAATAGTAAGTCTTTTTTTTTCTAGTAATTAGATAGATTAATAAAAATTGTTGATTTTACTCTGGTTAGAGGTGAATACAGTCATCAGTCTCTTCTGTATGCGAGTGGGATGATGTTACGAAGGTTTGCAACTCTATGTGCTAATGCTGGATTCGTTGTATGCTGTTGCATTAACATTATCTACTAAGTGCAGAAATCGCAAAAATTCAATTTCGCATAGACAGTAGATAAATACACAATATAGTGGTATGAAACATAGATAAGAATACGTAGATAAATACATAATGTAATAATGGTATAAAACATATATGAAAAATTTAAATAGACAAATAATGAAACACGGCATAATAGGTAGTTATATTGGTATCAAAACCGTGTAAAATATAGATATGTTACTACAAAAACATCAAGAACAAAGGAAAAAAGTAACCATTAACAGACAGAATTGGTTATGGTACTTGTAAATGGATATATACTATATGTGAAGGAAGGATATAAAGTTACGATCTACTTTCTCTTCATATATTGAATTAAAAGAAAAAGTCTACCCCGCAAAAACTGTTAAACCACAATATACAGTCTCAGATAACCAATAAGCTGCGCTTTATACCTCACCGGTTTCTATGTCCGATATTGTAATACGTTTACTTGTGCCACAGCTAAATTGATTGATTGTTACTAATTTATACCACTCCCAAGTGAAAACTTAATTTTGGAGGACTATATAAACCGAAAAGATGCGTTTTATTAGTATGTTATTTCAATGGTTGTTTTTGTTGCAACTAGGGTTATGCAAGATTCCCAATAAGGATTTCAAACCTAAAATTTTCATCTTAACTGATATAGGAAATGAGCCCGACGACTCCCAGTCACTCATAAGATTACTTTTATATTCAAATGAAGTAGATATTAAAGGTATTGCTGCTTCAACATCATTTTGGTTAAATGACACAGTTAAACCTGAATTGATTGATACTGGACTTGATGCTTATGAAGAAGTATATGATACCTTATCTGAACACGCTGATTATCCAACTCCTGATTACCTTAGAAGTGTTAAGTGTTCAGGACATCCTGTCTATGGACTTGCTTGTTTGGAGCAGAAGAATTTAAGTGATGCAGCCGTTAAATTAATTGATGCAGTAGATGGTCTTCTTTTGAATGAAACGTTGTATGTCCCTATTTGGGGTGGTGCTACTATTTTAGCTGAAGCATTGAATCATATACAAACCACTAGACCTGCAGCTTTGGTTGAAAGCTTTGCTACAAGTATCAAGGCTTACTCCATTTCTGATCAAGACAATGCCGGTGCTTGGATTAGAATAACTTTTCCTCAGCTTCCTTTTATTGCATCTGTTCATGGATTTGGTCAATACGATTTAGCTGCTTGGAGTGGATTTTCTGGTAAAGACTGCAAAGGTACCAACAATGAAATTATTACTAACGAATGGTTACAAACCATATAATTCCTGTTGGGCCATTAGGACAAGCGTACCCAGAAACAATGTATACTATGGAAGGTGACACTTGCTCATTTCTTTGGACCTTACCTAATGGATTGAACTATCCAGATCGGCCTGACTACGGTGGTTGGGGTGGTCGATACAGATTAATGGATATATCAGGCTACTCTAGACATTTCGCCGATGCTGAAGATAGAATTGAATATGAAGGTCAAAACTATACTAGCAACCAAGCGACTATTTTCAGGTGGAGAGAAGACTATCAAAATGCTTTCAAAGCAAGGATCCAATGGTCCGTTAAATCTTTTAATGAAACAATTCACGAACCTATTGTCTACCTTAATGAATCGTCTAGTGTTAAACCATTTTACGTCTATGCTGAATTGGATAGCGAAGTTTATTTGGACGCATCGGAAAGTTATGATTTGAATGGACATAATATCTCTTATAGCTGGTTTCATTATAGAGAACCTAGTTTAACTCAAAACAGTTTGAGTGAAGTTCCTGAAATTGATATTATACCCCTTAATGAAGAAGGTTCAAAAGTTAAGGTTCGTATTCCTGGTTATGAATCTGCTTGTATAAACACTAGTGGAATTCATTTTGGATGTAGGGACTATCATTTCATTGTTACTGTAGAGGGTAAAGATGGAATGAAAGGTTATAGAAGAGTGGTGGTGGTTCCAAATCAGGATGCTATTGAGCTTGAAACACCACTGGTAAGGTTCTTATCAATCTGGGAAACACTCCGCAGCTGTAAATGGATCGGCTATAAACTATTTAAATGAATGTTAAACAAAATCCTTTTTTTGTTACCAGCACCCAGCAGTAGAAAAATTAACAAACAATACTGCTAGGTTCTATATTGACTATGTTTCTTTGTTGAATCATTTTTATATGAGAGCCAGGAGCCTCTTGTTAATTCAACGAAGATGTTTTCACCGTGGTTTGTCTTCTGACTTATTACAATAACACTTAATAGAGAGAGAGAATAAACGAACTAGTAAACAAGTTCATAAGGAGCTTTTATAAAATTATATTTAAAAATGCCTGTTATTATCTAGGGTATTGTATATTATCTCTTTTTGCAGCCTCATAACAAACAGAGGGGCCGCGCAATCTGCTGATAAGAAACTTGTTCCAGTACCTCTAAAAAAATGTAGAGAAAGTCTGCTTTTCCTCTTTCTATCTATAATTGCAAGCATAAAATGGTTATGAAATGCCACTTGCAACAATATTTCTTGAAGGAGTACTGTTTTTGCCTTGTACAACAGCTTTACGTTCCCTAATTATATTGAACAGGTAAATAAGGGGCGGGTAACGGGAGAACAGTTGATACTTTTAAAAGGAGCAAATAGTGGACCATACAAGGCTTATTCAAGGCATCTTTAATCTAATCAGATCTGCTAACATGGCATTCATTTTCAAGGCAGATAAGCTGCAAATACCATATTATGAATTACAATCAGCTAGCCTGAGTGAAGGGTGTGTATCAAAGAGAACATTGCCAAATTGGATAAAGTACCACATTGAAGTATTTTACTCAAAGGTTGAAATATCAAAAAGCATATGCTTTTGAGTACTAGTATAGTAATGAAAGTGCAGCTGAGTATATCCGTAAAGCCTGGCAAGCATGGCCAAAACAAGACATACCTAATCCAGCGACTGTGGCGATGGTAGAGGTTCTCAAATGATGGACAGGATAAACGTAGAGCCAAATATACTAATAGAAGTTCATGTAAGACGGCAACGAGCAAAGATATACAAACGGTGTTGACTAGTGCATTTAATGCTGCCCTGAACAAAAAGCTTGCCTTTATAAGTGATTACAGATTACAATATCAGAGGTAACTACATGCTATCTGAAACTACTTTATCAAGTTCAAGCGGCTAATAGCATTGAGGGGTCTTAGCCATAGGATTATGGTAGACGATAGGAATGACATTTTTATGCCAGTGAACAGATAAGTTGTGTTCTGAGAAATTATAAGATCATTTGTCATCATATGTTGTATTTAAGACCGTATGTTTCTCAGAAGATTTAAAATGGTTCTATTGGATCTAAGTAACATAGAAGAAACTGGGATGACGTCAAAATTTAAAAGATTCAATAAAACAAACCAAGACATAACGAAGAGCATCAGAATATTATATCGATCAGAATGTTCGTATAAAAATCAAGGCCTCAAAAAGATTACTGCAGGGGGGGGGTTCGTAAATGTTTTGAAGGAGTGATATCAGACAACTGATGACTATATCAGCATTACAGAGGTAACGTTAGAAAATATCTAGCGGACTTAGTTATAGTTGAACGTTTCCTTACCTATGTGATATTTGGGTGAGATATTAGAGTCAGTAAAGACCAAAAGAGGGACTTGCTTTAGTAGGTTTGGTGAATATGGACAGTTATTCACCCTCTGCGGTTTACAATATTGCTGGCCAAAGAATTGCAGAAAGCTAAAGTTCCTGGCATAGATACCAACCCCCCGATCAGCGTGCAATTAATATATTTTTAATGTTCCAACGAAAAAGAAAACGTTTTTACTATTTAAGGTGTCAAGAAGAAAAGATTTAATTTTTTGGCGTCTACCCGCAAATCTAGAATACCTGGCAAATAATATTTATGATAAAAATAATATTCGTATTTTGACAGCGTTTCCCTTTTAGGACACTTTTTCTAGGGTATCATTACTTTTTAGGGTACTCTTTCTCGCATTTCGACCCTTATTCGGATACTGCAATTCCCAAAGTAGAACAAAAGATCATTATTTTGCTCCACCCGTTGTTTATTCCATGACTATTTATCCTATGTATTTTACGGCACCGGCACTATTACAAAGAGCCTTTCTATTTTACGGTATGAGTGTAGCACCGTCTATAGATGATGATTTCAAATTTAACTTGTTCATGATAAGAGTCCCTACAGTAGAACATATAATAAGATATCTATGCAACACGAACTAAAAGGCGCAATAGAGCGCATCGCACATCGCATAAAAAATATTAGAGGTTTGGAGAAAGACAAAGGAAAGTTACAGGATATGCATATACATCATGTCAGATCGATGATCTTGGGCGGTCTGCCTCTATAATTTTTGGTGTTAGAATGATGATGATAGCAGAATAAAAGGAGTGGGTTTCCTTTATGTTACTTTGAAAACTTAAGTTTATTTGTGATTAAGTCAATTGACCATGTTAGTTAATCGTCTAAGATTAATACCTCGGATTCTATTGCTGACATTTGTCTTTGTTGCTGTTGTTCAATCAGCAGATACTCCAAGCTGTCCTAGTTCAGGAGAAGAATTGAATATAAACGATGTTGAAGCGTACACTGTGCAAGATGTTGAACTTGGTTGTTCAGTAAACAACAAGAATTTGTTTTATGTTAGAAATGTGCCTTCGGAATCATTAAGCGTCACAATAGACCCATCTTCGGGGGATATTAATAATTCCGACGCCTGGGCATTTCTTCAAGATAGCACTTCTGGGACTGGTGCTCAGTATTCTTTGAGTGCTAGTACTTTTGAAAACAGTGGAAAAATGTGGTTTTATGACGAGGCATCTACTTCTGGTAGTACGTCCATTATTGCAGACAATTGGACTAATAACGGTTTAATCGTCTTAAGATCTAGTTCTTCTACCAGCTTGAATTTGGGGAACGTGTATAATACTGATAACGGCGTTTATGATAATATCACTAATAATGGGACTATTTGTTTGACCAACCAAATATACCACCAATCTACATTTATCCAGGGAAAGGGATGTATAAATATTGGTGAAGGTGCTACTATGACAGCGGATGCAACTGGTAGCAATCTCGACCTGCTTCTGGGACAAACTATTTACATGAGTAGCTCCAGTTCTGTCTTCGTAATTGCTAAGAATAAAATGGATAACATTAACGTGAAAGGTTTTGGGAATAGTAATATAATTGCCTTTGGATCACCTTTGAATAAAGTCGACTATAACGATGGGGATGGTACTTTAACCGTAACAATTGGCACTGTACGGTCTGTAACGAATACTATTAATATTGGTCAAGGATATACTTCGAATTTTACTATACTGGACTTTGAGATACCAGAGTTGGATATAAGTTCGCAAAATGCTATAATATATAAAGGTGACGTTCCAGACCAAGATGTAACTGCTGTTTGCGCTCCATGTGAGTCCATTCCAGAGTATCCTTCTCATTCAAGCGAAGAATCTAGTTCATCACAAGAATCTTTTAGCTCATCTGCTGAACAATCTTCTAGTTCATCTAGCGAAGAATCTAGTTCACCTGCTGAACAATCTTCTAGTTACTCATCAGAACAATCTTCTAGTTCATCTAGCGAAGAATCAACCACATCTAGCGAAGAATCTAGTTCATCAGAAGTATCTTCTAGCTCATCTAGTGAAGGATCCAGTTCATCTGAAGAATCTTCTAGTTCATCAGAAGGATCTAGTTCATCTAGTGAAGAATCTAGTTCATCCAGCGAAGTATCTAGTTCATCAGAAGAATCTAGCTCATCAGAAGAATCTAGTTCATCCAGTGAAGAATCTAGTTCATCAGAAGAATCTAGTTCATCAGAAGAATTGTCTAGTTCATCTGCAGAATCTAGTTCATCTAGTGAAGGATCATCCTCATCAAGTGAAGGATCATCCTCATCCAGTGAAGAATCATCATCATCCAGTGAAGAATCTAGTTCATCAGAAGAATCATCATCATCCAGTGAAGAATCTAGCTCATCTGCTGAAGAATCTAGCTCATCTGCTGAAGAATCTAGTTCATCAGAAGGATCCAGTTCATCAGAAGAATCGTCTAGTTCATCTGCTGAAGAATCATCCTCATCTAGTGAAGAATCTAGTTCATCTAGTGAAGAATCTTCATCTAGTGCAGAATCATCTAGTTCATCCAGTGAAGAATCTAGCTCATCTAGTGAAGAATCTAGTTCATCAAGTGAAGGATCTAGTTCATCCAGTGAAGAATCATCATCATCCAGTGAAGAATCTAGTTCATCAGAAGAATCATCATCATCCAGTGAAGAATCTAGCTCATCTGCTGAGGAATCTAGTTCATCAGAAGAATCTAGCTCATCAGAAGAATCTAGTTCATCCAGCGAAGTATCTAGTTCATCAGAAGAATCTAGCTCATCAGAAGAATCTAGTTCATCCAGTGAAGAATCTAGCTCATCTAGTGAAGAATCTAGTTCATCTGCAGAATCTAGTTCATCAGAATCTTCTAGTTCATCTAGTGAAGAATCTAGTTCATCAAGTGAAGGATCTAGTTCATCCAGTGAAGAATCTTCATCTAGTGCAGAATCATCTAGTTCGTCGGAAGAATCTAGTTCATCTAGTGAAGAATCTAGTTCATCAGAAGAATCATCATCATCCAATGAAGAATCTAGTTCATCTAGTGAAGAATCTAGTTCATCAGAAGAATCATCATCATCCAGTGAAGAATCTAGCTCATCTGCTGAAGAACCTAGCTCATCTGCTGAAGAATCTAGTTCATCAGAAGGATCCAGTTCATCAGAAGAATCGTCTAGTTCATCTGCTGAAGAATCATCCTCATCTAGTGAAGAATCTAGTTCATCTAGTGAAGAATCTTCATCTAGTGCAGAATCATCTAGTTCATCCAGTGAAGAATCTAGCTCATCTAGTGAAGAATCTAGTTCATCAAGTGAAGGATCTAGTTCATCCAGTGAAGAATCATCATCATCCAGTGAAGAATCTAGTTCATCAGAAGAATCATCATCATCCAGTGAAGAATCTAGCTCATCTGCTGAGGAATCTAGTTCATCAGAAGGATCTAGTTCATCTAGTGAAGAATCTAGTTCATCCAGCGAAGTATCTAGTTCATCAGAAGAATCTAGCTCATCAGAAGAATCATCATCATCCAGTGAAGAATCTAGTTCATCAGAAGAATCATCATCATCCAGTGAAGAATCTAGCTCATCTGCTGAAGAATCTAGCTCATCTGCTGAGGAATCTAGTTCATCAGAAGAATCTAGCTCATCAGAAGAATCTAGTTCATCCAGCGAAGTATCTAGTTCATCAGAATCTTCTAGTTCATCAGAATCTTCTAGTTCATCTAGTGAAGAATCTAGTTCATCAAGTGAAGGATCTAGTTCATCCAGTGAAGAATCTTCATCTAGTGCAGAATCATCTAGTTCGTCGGAAGAATCTAGTTCATCTAGTGAAGAATCTAGTTCATCAGAAGAATCATCATCATCCAATGAAGAATCTAGTTCATCTAGTGAAGAATCTAGTTCATCAGAAGAATCATCATCATCCAATGAAGAATCTAGCTCATCTGCTGAAGAATCTAGTTCATCAGAAGAATCATCATCATCCAGTGAAGAATCTAGCTCATCTGCTGAAGAACCTAGTTCATCAGAAGAATCTAGCTCATCAGAAGAATCTAGCTCATCTAGTGAAGAATCATCATCATCCAGTGAAGAATCTAGTTCATCTGCAGAATCTAGTTCATCAGAAGGATCTAGTTCATCTAGTGAAGAATCATCCTCATCAAGTGAAGAATATAGTTCATCCAGCGAAGCATCTAGCTCCTCATCTGCTGAAGGATCTAGTTCATCTAGTGAAGGATCATCCTCATCTAGTGAAGGATCTAGTTCATCTGAAGAATCATCTTCATCTGCAGAATCTAGTTCATCAAGTGAAGAATCTAGCTCATACAGTGAAGAATCTAGCTCATCTAGTGAAGAATCTAGTTCATCTGCAGAATCTAGTTCATCTAGTGAAGGATCATCCTCATCAAGTGAAGAATCATCATCATCCAGTGAAGAATCTAGTTCATCAGAAGAATCATCATCATCCAGTGAAGAATCTAGCTCATCTGCTGAAGAATCTAGTTCATCAGAAGGATCATCATCATCTAGTGAAGAATCATCCTCATCTAGTGAGGGATCTAGTTCATCAGAAGAATCATCCTCATCTAGTGAGGAATCTAGTTCATCAGAAGAATTATCTTCATCTAGTGCAGAATCATCTTCATCTAGCGCAGAATCATCTTCATCTAGTGCAGAATCATCTTCATCTAGTGCAGAATCATCTTCATCTAGTGCAGAATCATCTAGTTCGTCTGAAGAATCATCTTCATCTGCTGAAGCATCTAGTTCATCAGAAGAATCTTCTAGCTCATCTGCTAAGGAAT
Source organism: Yamadazyma taylorii (assembly GCA_030583035.1). Lineage (NCBI taxonomy): Eukaryota > Fungi > Ascomycota > Pichiomycetes > Serinales > Debaryomycetaceae > Yamadazyma > Yamadazyma taylorii. The sequence goes on along the minus strand of JAJMHJ010000010.1, from coordinate 471,572 downwards.
CTAGCTCCTCATCTAGCTCCTCATCTAGCTCCTCATCTAGCTCCTCATCTAGTGCCTCATCTAGCTCCTCATCTGCTAAGGAATCCAGCTCCTCATCTGCTGAAGAATCTAGCTCCTCATCTGCTGAAGAGTCTAGTTCTGCGGAAGCATCTAGCCTCACAAGCGAAGCATCTAACCCATCTAGTGAAGTAGCTAGTTCCTCATCTGAAGGATTTAGTTCCTCATCTGAAAAATCCAGCTCATCTAGTGAAGAATATAGTTCGTCTTCTGGAGAATCCTCATCATCGAGTGAGTTAACGACGTCATCAAGTGAGGTATCTACATCGTCTAGTGAAGAAATTACTAGCTCAAGTGAACCTTCTTATGTTTCTACCACTCCAATTGCTTGTCCAACGTCTGGAACTTTTGTCATTGATGATTCTGACTACGGGGTGCTGCAGGATAGTTCTGTACAACTTAATTGTCCTGTTAGCAATGAGGGGACTTTCTATGTAACTGGGGTGTCAGCTGATGAAGATAATGTTGTTAGTATTGATGCAGGTGACGGTAAAATCCAGAATAATGGTACGTGGGTCTTTAATTCAGTTGATAAATCAGTTAATCCAAGTTATTACTTAAAGAGTGAAGCATTTATTAATGGTGGGAAAATGTGGTTTGGAGCTCAAGACCCAGAAGAGTCACTTCAAAAACGTTATGAATCTTTTGTCGCTATGGATGAAAATACTGTCTCCATTTCAATTGTTTCTTCAGATTGGCAAAATGATGGGTTGTTGGTACTTGCAGCAGGTACAAGTACCTCCAATCAAGTCACTTTAGGATCAGATACAGACAGTTCTTCAGCAAGTATTGATAATGAAGGAACTATTTGCTTAGTTAATCAAAAATATCAGTCAACAACGTCCATTAATGGGGATGGGTGTATTGATATAGGAGGAACATCTACTTTGGTGATCGACTCATCTGTTCAATCTGACCAAACACTTTATTTCAGTGGACAAGGTTCTACTCTTCAATTAAACACAAATTCAATTTCACAAATCACTGTTTCTGGATTTGGTAATGGTAATAAGATTATTGTTGATTTCCAAATAGGCGATTATGATATTCAAGGCTCACAAATTGAATTAAAAGATGCGTCAGGAAATACCGAACTTTCCATCGATGTTGGTTCTGTCTACTCTAAAGAATACCTCCATGTAAATGGAGATACTTTAACCTATACGGGACAAGTTAGTAGCACAAGACCTTCTAGTTGTGCACAGTGTTTGAGTGTTCCAGCAGCGCCTTTGGTGGAGAATGAGTCTTCTAGTTCTGAATCAAGCGAATCCGCTACATCATCAAGTGAAGTATCATCATCATCATCATCATCATCTAGCGAAGAATCCAGTTCATCAGAAGAATCCAGTTCATCAGAAGAATTATCTTCATCTGCTGAAGAATCTAGTTCATCAAGTGAAGAATCATCTTCATCTAGCGAAGAATCTAGTTCATCAGAAGTATCTTCTAGCTCATCTAGTGAAGGATCCAGTTCATCTGAAGAATCTTCTAGTTCATCAGAAGGATCTAGTTCATCTAGTGAAGAATCTAGTTCATCTAGTGAAGAATCTAGTTCATCTAGTGAAGAATCTAGTTCATCCAGCGAAGCATCTAATTCCTCATCTGCTGAAGGATCTAGTTCATCCAGCGAAGAATCTAGTTCATCTAGTTCATCTAGTTCATCTTCTAGTTCATCAGAAGGATCTAGTTCATCTAGTGAAGAATCTAGTTCATCTAGTGAAGAATCTAGTTCATCTAGAGAAGCATCTAGCTCATCAGAAGAATCTTCTAGCTCATCAGCTGAAGTATCTAGTGCCTCAAGTGAAGAATCTAGCTCCTCATCAAGTGATATGTCAACGATCACCAGTGCACCACCTACTTCTTGCGAAGTGTGTACTGAATACACCACAACTATAACCACAACCAATAGTTTGGGATATGAAGTTGTTAGGGCTTTTGAAGTAATCATAACAACAGATGCTAATGGTGATGTTTACACAAGTACTGAAACTTTAGCCTGTCTGGAATGTTCCAGTAACTTCATCACTTCCTCTTCTGGAGAAAGTGAGACAATTTCTAGTGCTACTGAACTGTTGACATCTAGTTCTGCTGAATCCTCAAGCGATGGATCAGGTTCTGGCTCTAGTGTTTCATCTTCTGTTTCCACTAGTGCAAATAATTCAGGTGGTTCTATAGCAAGTTCAGATTCCAATTTGGTTTCAGCCAGCTGGGTTTCGGGTTTAAGCGGGGTTTCATCTTCTGGATCTACTAATAACGGGGATTCGACTTTCACTGTAACTTCTACTTCTACTGAAACCGAAAAAGAATGTCCTGAATGTTCCGAGTATACCACTGTTATCACCACCACTTCTGATTATACCACTATTACCGAAACATGTAATATAGTTGTAGAGACTAATAGTGATGGCGAAATTGTTACCGTAACCAAAGTCATTGACGAAACTGATACTATTGATTGTACCAAAGAGGAGTGTACTGCTACGTCACAAGAAAAACCTACTAAAGCAAATCCAACATTTTCTGAGTCTGTTTCAACTTTGACAACAACTGATATTGCTGGGTCTACTGTTTATGTTCCCTGTGTTATTCAAGTCACTACCGACGAGAACCAACAGGTTATCACAAGTACTAGTTATTACACCACCGTTCTCTCTGCCCTCAGTACTATCGGGGAAGGAGGAAGTGCCAACATTAATAGTAATGGCGGTACAGAAGAGGGAGGTAAGGTGACAAAAGCCCAAGGAAGCAAAGAATCTAGCATTTCAGTTACTTCCGGACCAATTTCAAGCTCTGGCTCAGGTTCTGGCTCAACCTCAGGCACTAGTGCTGTTGCTACAGAAGGAAAAGCTGCAAGTAACGGAACACCATATTGCTTGGCAGGTATTCTTGGACTTTTATCTATTATACTTTTATAAGATACTAGATGTTTTTAATATTTCGATAAAGTAAGGAGTAATCCATTTACTGTTTTTTTTTTTAAATGTTTCGATAAAGTAAGGACTAATCCATTTACTGTTTTTTTTTTTTTGTTTTTTTAATGTTTCAATAAAGTAATGAGTGATTATTTACTGGTGTTTAACTTTTCGATAAATAATAAGTGACCATCTTAGAGGTTTACTTTTTGTAAAGTGATGAATACTCACTTCACAGTTTTTTCTAATTTTGAATTCTATTAATAACGGTTTTTAAGAGTAAGTACGTTAAATAGGAAGGTTTTCATATATGGGTTTGTTATAAGAGATCTCTGTGTTTTCCATTTGGTTAATTGCCACAATCCTGTAGCTACGGTTCTAGCTACGGTTCTAACTATAACTATAGCTCTTCCCTTGTCACTACCAGGAGGATCTATCGACCACGTTGCTTGTGTATTCAGATATTTTTTCAAGAAAAATAATATCCCAAACACTCACATCTGGGTCAAAAGTGACCAGTAACCCAAACCTCTCAATTATCATGGTGATCCTCAGGCAAGTATCTTAATGATTGTCCAATTAGGACAAGCATATTTTTTACCAACAGTCTAAGAACAGACTAAAAAAGCGTTGTTCAATTACTAAGTGAAATACGAGCTGCAAGCAGCACTTTTTCAGCATAGCGCTTAAAAATAAGCTGTTTTAGTGAGGGTGCATTTCTCAGTCAATCATTATCACTACCCAAGTAGTTAATATTATTTAAGGGATCGGTGATTGCATTAAGTAATTATTTGGTTTACAAGCACCACATAATGCATGTAGCTATACAGAGCCTAGCAGTGTGAATGGAACCAGAAATGTGAATGGAACCAGCAATCATATCTATTAGAACCCCACTTTGGAAACTATTATATACAAGGACAAGGAAGTCAGTTGCTGTATGTTGACAGATTTTCTGAGTAAAAAGCGCAAAAATGGTAGGTATTATTAAATGATTGTTACACTTCTACATGTCAAAACTTTTTAAAAAATACAATTAACTGACTCAATGCTCCAAATCACTATAAATCATGTATAAATAATTTATATTCGTGCAAGGGATAAAATAATTAATAAATAATTAATTCTCACCCCACACCATCACCTATTTCTTTATTAAATATAACGCCTTTAGTATTTAGGATTGGGCTATGTGCCAAGTAAAATATGATATACCATGGTCCTAATATTGCAGAGGAACAGTATTAAAAAAAAGTGCCATAAACCAATACTAAATAGATAAATAAAAAATCCTGTCTAGTTACCAAACCATCCGCAACACTTCTTGAGCTTCTCCGATGTAGGGTTCTGTTCCATAATACCAAGCACAATCTATATGTTTATAACTTGCTCTTATGACCGTTTTCACCTGGTCTTTAATCATTTGACACTACTGTTCCGAGACCTAATCCAAGTGCAGGAGAGCTTTCAAAGGTAAGTGAATGTCTTTATACTTTTTCCCACTATCCCCACCACCCCCCACTAAAACTGAGCCAAATTGCTCTAACAGCAATTGTAAGTTTCCAGTTAACAAACTAAGGTTACAAAGTTTGCTGAATATTTATAAATATCTCTCCTAGGCCATTTTAAGCACGTGAAGCAAAAAGAGGTGACTTCAACCTCATATTATCTCTACAGGTATACGTGGTAGAGAGAATGGGACTGCGATAGACTTATATCCCTGTAGATATGATGATTTGTATACCTTCGCGCAAAATGAGTTGCACAATACCTAAATAGGTAAATGTCAACTGAAGTCCAATCAACCAAAAATTAGTCTAGAACCAATTGAGTCACTACATAATCAAGAAAATCAGTATAAAATTAAACTAATTAAAATGGATCCAGACATATTTCTTGAACAGCAAGAATTACATACGAATTCCAAACTAAAAAGAGTAACATAAACTAGTAATAAAAATGATATATAATACCCAAGAAGAAGCAAAAAAAAAACCAACAGATAGAAAAATAAAAATTCACAGCAGGGAGAATACACTTATAAAGTCAAATACGAAAATAACACATGAACAACTAGGAATCAGGGAATGGCAAATTAAAAGAAAAACAAAAAGGGATCCTGGTATAATATTAGCAGCAAAATATATGCTATCACACGAAAAAAAGTACCAAAAGTAAAACAGATGGTTTAAGGATGGAAGCAGCACCGTTATAAGAATTAGTTGCTACTGGAATTGATTGTTGGGTCGCAGTTACAGCAACAGTAGAAGTAACACTAATAGTAGATGTAACGTCGGGAGCCACATTTGATCTCGTAACTTCGGGAGCCACATTTGATCTCTGGGTCAGAGTCTTACATGGAACAATCACGGTGAAGGTTAAAGTTTCGCCGTCAATACAACTAGTATATTCACTGGTGGTAAAACCTTCGGGTATCACTGTTTCAAAACCTTGACTAGTACTTGGATCAGATCCGGATCTCATTGTATCAGTCTCAGAATTTGTAAGGTTCTTCCATGATGGACTACTATATTCACTTTCAGGAACTTTGACAACAACTACAGGAGTTTGTGTAACAGTTCCATCACTCGTATATTTGCTTTCACTTGTAATAGTTGTTGCATAAGTTTCATCCCATGGTGTTGTGGTAGCAGTTGGCTTCAAATCATCGGATGGTAAGTCTACCACTCTAATTTTATAGAAGCTTTCGACACCACCAGGATGATAAGTTTGGGTTACTGTACTTGTTGAAGTATAGTCATTATCCCAGTACAGAGTACTGGTAGTATCCGGAATTGATGCGTCAGTGGCCGGCTTCTTCACCACCACTTCATATGTGGCAGTTTCTACCGCTGCTACCCAGTACAGATAAGTCAGGGTTGAAGTAGTTTCATAAGTTTCGTCCCATGTAATGGTAGTAGTTTCTCTCTCAGCTGGGACATCGACGACTACTATCGCATCTGAAGTTTGTACACCAGCATTCCAGTAAGTACTATAAGAAGTGGTTGTTGTACCATAATCTTCATTCCATGTTTTTGTGGTAGTACTTGGCTTCAAATCATCGGATGGCAATTCTACCACTCTAATTTTATAGAAGCTTTCGACACCACCAGGATAATTAGTTCGGGTTACTGTACTTGTTGAAGTATAGTCATTATCCCAGTACAGGGTACTGGTAGTATCCGGAATTGATGCGTCAGTGGCTGGCTCCTTCACCACCACTTCATATGTGGCAGTTTTTTTCCCTACTGACCAGTACAGATAAGTCAGGGTTGAAGTAGTTTCATAAGTTTCGTCCCATGTAATGGTAGTAGTTTCTCTCTCAGCTGGGACCTCGATGACTACTACCGCAATTGAAGTTTGTACACCAGTATCCCAGAAAGTACTATAAGAAGTGGTTGTTGTACCATAACCCTCATTCCATGTTTTTGTGGTAGTCGTGGTGGATAGTTCATTGAAGCTCAGGCTCAGACTCAGATCCAGCTCCAGGCTCAGACTTAGAGGTTTAGCAAAAGCAAGGCCCAAAAGGAAGGTAATGGGGATTATTAAGTTGTTGGTTACTTTCATGATAAGAAACTTTGTGGGTTGATAAGTTTTATGGGCAGTATAGTGCCTTTAAATAGAAAGGAATTTCCAACTTAAGAAATCAAGTCTTCGTAAATTGATTGAACTTCCATGCACTGTGAAAAAGTAATATCTAACGTTCCCTTTTTGGGGAAGTGGTCTGAGTTCTCTTCAACAATACGAGTCGTATCCTGTAGATCTTCCTTAGAGGTCACTAACTATTACCTAATATTTTTTTACCGTTTTTGCTTGAATTGTTAAATATCCTTTTCGGGTGTTTACATTGACATGGGTGTTGGGGAGTTTGAGCGGTCATTTTCTATTAGTGGTAAAGGATGTCACAGGTATCTTGTATGTGTTCAAGTTTAAACCACCATGATTAAGTATTCAGATTTTTTTTCTAGGTAATAATACTCCAAAATTTGATCTGCATACTCGCTGCGAGAAACGTCTCGATTATCATCATCGTGATCCTCAACCGATCCCAACGAAGAGCATTCTTGTCTTAATTGAGTAATTCCTAAAATAAATGTCTAATCTGATCTAAAACTACGCGAAATTGAGGCTGCAACTTCTTATTTTCTGCACGATGCTTAAAAATAAGCTCGTTTAGTAAGTGAAGGTTTCTAATCCATCAATATTACTATCCGATTAGCTAATATTTTTTTGGAGCATTAGCCGATCTCATCAAATGTACTGCCTGATCGACCAAAAGGAATTTTGTCGTTGAGCCCAAGGTTATGTACGAATCCCGGTTTGTTATTTTATAGTATAGGACGGATGATTGTGTTAACAATGCAAATTAGCAGTTATATCTACCAGCTTGACTCCAATTGAACTACGTTATCTAAAATGACACATAATAATAACATCAAAAAGAAAGAAGAAAAGAAGAAGAAGAAGAAGAAGAAGAAGAAAAAAAAAGGGCTTACATTATTATATGCAAAAAATTTGTTTTTCAAAATTAGAGTGATTTACGTATTTTAAAAAGAATTTATAAACAAAAGGGTAGTAAATTTACGCCAACCTTCTAAAAAAATGCCTTTTACATCGTAAAATTAGAAAAAAAATAAATTATGCTACTTAAAATGGCTCATTGTACTAACAAATGTTCAAATCCCAACCAAACTCCTCACATATCTTGGACCAATCTACTATTGTATTACCATCGGGATTAAGCTCAAATGCCCTTTCAACCACGAGCCAACACTTTTCTACATTTCTAATAGCACTTAATTTCTTTAGTCTATCAGCATAACCTCGTAAACGAAGTTTATCTGGTTCGTTGAAGATACAAATTCCACAAGCAATTAAAGGAAGTACTAAGATAAGACACATTTTAGTGGGTAGCAATAATTCGAAAAGATCTAAAATCTCCGAAACTATTCTTTGAATCTTGTAATTACTTGGTGTAATCCTCTTGATATATAACTCTAGATAGATCTGACAAGACAACTTAAAACTTTTAAACAAATTTTGGAACGGCACTATTGTCTCTTGGTCACACAGGGTTTTTGAAAAGTCATACCAATCGGGATTACAATGTTGTAACTTCATCTCAAGTTTTTCTGCTGTATCTTCGACAAGCTTTAAATGCTTCGCTTTTTGGAACTTATACTCATCAATATTCACTAGATCTAGCTCAAGTTGACTTCTTTCTATCAAAACTTTACAATTTAAAATGTCTCCCATCAATAAAGCTAGAGGTTGTTGACATCCTTGTAATGGGTCTATACCATAAGAACCACTTCTATTATTTGATTTTAGAACAGAAAATACCTTTCTATATTCATCAATAGGGAATAATGTTCCTTCTGCTACTGTTTTTGAGGATAATATGTCAATATGTTGTATTGAAGATACAGCAAACCTGGCATTTCTATCATAACCAAGATCCGAACAAAATTGCTCAAGGCCCCCATATTCAATAACGAGGGATTGAATCAACTTCAAGTAAGGTCTCCAAAATTCCGTAGCACCATGACATAAGAACATCTCCACCATAACAATATAAAACACTATTTGGAAGTAATAATCTAGAGCTGTGTTTTTAGCTCGAAAGACTTTATGAAATCTGTTAAGAGCTTTTGATAAATAACCCTTCACTTCACAATCTGTCTCAAGAATATTATTGTAAGGAAACCCTTTGTAATACAAAGAGCTCCAAGCAGCTACCAAAAAAGTAAATGATTCTTCTTCCAAGGCTAATACTGAGTAAAGTTGCTGGAAATAATTTCTATCTTTCGATGAAATAGTCACCAGAGTAGAAACTTGATGATAAAAAAAGTCTATGTAAAAGCTTTTATCCTTCAAAAGAAGAAACGTTATTGAACTAGGTGCTAAAAAGCTTTGGGTACCTAATTTTCTATCTAATAGTGAAATGTGCTCGGTATTCTCATAGAAGTTCGATATCTTATGATTACCAGCTATGTCTTTGAATTCACCGGTGACTGCTTCACGTGTCATTTCAGCACTTATTTTGTTTTCCATTTCTTTAGCATCATTGTGTTTTTGTCGGTATTTTACAATAAGAGAGTTTCCAGCTTTCTGTGGAGATGTCTTATATTTGCAATCCAATCCTCTATTCTTACAATACATACAAGTCGGTTTAATTTCATCACATTTTACTTTTTTAACTTTACAGACCACACATCCGCCTCGAGAATTGACTCTTGGATTAGTAACAAATTTGACCGTCTTATACCTGGGTTTTGGTGTTGTGCTAGACAGTAATGTAGGGTTCTCTCTCATTTTCGTTAATTAATTAAATAGCATAATCCTTATCGCGACCTAAAGGTATGGAAATGTACCAAATTTAATTACATACGCACAATCCTTATCGCAACGACAAGGGTTCAGGTGACCATGGAAGTGTACTAAATTAAACAATTAATACAAAGAGAGGATTGGGAGAGACGGATAGAACTACCTGATTGGGATTTATAAAGCATATATTAACTAAATAGCGAATAGGATATTATCTTAATGAAGTAAATCGATCTTCAATATCTCACTAATCAATTTTCCTGCTGCTACTACTTCTTCGTCATGATATCTTCTACCAAAGATTTGAGCAGCTATAGGAGCATTAACGTAGTCACTTGCTTGATAATTACCAATACATAATTCCTCTAAAGGACTTCTAAATGTTAATGTATCAAGCCCTTCCCAAGTGTCGAGGCTTTGGTCTACATATGATCCGGTTGGGAAAACTAATGAAGGGAAATCAAGGACATTTTGGAGTATCGTGTATCCAAAATAGTAGTTTTCTCCTGGTTTTGCTGCCACATTAAAAGATACTGGTGAAATAATGAAATCAATATCGTTATCATTCATAAACTTGGTGTAATCGTATCTTAATTCATTTCTTTCAAGGACATAGTCTCTATTTTCAGCCACAGTCATTGGAGTTTCACCACTTCCGAGATTTAAAAACCATTTGGTTAATTTCATTAACGGTTCACCAGATTCACTGAGTATTTTCTTACATGATTGATTCCCATCAGCAGAGAATATATTGAAAGCTATTTCATTGGCTTTGTTTGTACCAAACGGCTCAAATTCTACTACATCAACACCAGCATTTTTAAGCTTAGTAGAAATGTCCTTTAATCCACGAACAATAGGTGGAGTAGGTCTAACAATCCCATCATCATATAAAATGGCAATTTTAAGATTTTCAGGGGATGGTTTCAGTACTTTTTTCCATTCTAATCTAATCATATCTGGATCTTTCTCCCATGGTTTCCCAATGTTAGTATAAGATTCCATAAAATAATCAATATTATCAACATTTCTGCTCAAAGGACCAGACACTTGAAGGATACTTTCTTGACCTGAATGTGTTCCCATTGAATCTCTTAAAGTTACTCTTTTTGTGGTTGGTCTAAGTCCAAAACAGCCAGAAAAAGCTGCAGGAATACGAATGGAACCACCAATGTCCGAGCCAATACCGATAACAGAGCCTCCTGCTGCCAGAAGAGCACCTTCTCCTGAAGAAGACCCTCCCGAAGTCAAACTAATATTGTATGGGACATAACTGAATCCAACAAAATTGTTATCCGAGCAACCATGTATCAAACTTTGAGGTTGGTTGGTTCTAATGTAGAACACAGCTCCCATATTACGAATTAATTGAACAGTTAAACTATCTTTATCCAGTACATTATCAATCAAAGCCACATAACAAGCATGTGTAATTTTTCCCTTATAAGAGAGATGCTCTTTAAGAGAGATGGGAATACCATGAAATGAACCAATCAACTTGCCTGTCTTTTTAAAATAAGCATCAAGGCTTGCAGCTATTTCAAACCCTTCATCAGTAAATATTTCCATAGCACAATTGGTGAATTGGTGAACCATAGTAGCTCTCTTGGCATAACATTTGAAAACTTCAGTGACAGTCAAATCTCCTTTCGCATACTTTGAAAGCAATTCCTGGGCAGTAAAGCCAGTGATCTCCCATTCTTCAGCAGTTAATGATTCCTTAATATATTTGAAAGCATCAAATTGTTTTTGTCTTAATGTTTCAATTGGTTCAGGAAGGGAACAAGAGAACTCGGGTTTAATTGATCCGGTCAAGGCCTCTCTATAAGCTTCAAGTTTTGGCACATATTTTGCAAATTCATTAGGATTTTCTGTATCCAAAGTGCAGGTAGTTAAGAATTGTTCGAAAGTTACAGTCATTTCAATGTTGATATTGAATAAATTATCTTATATGATATTGGTTTCATTCGATGCCTACATCTATTTCATCGACTTTTATAACCTTATTTTTAACATCTTCGGACCTTCCTTGTTGGGTAAATCTCCAAAGGAGCTTACCCTTTATCTTTCATGTAATAAATTCGGTTTTATCTTTACTGATTAGAAGCTTTATCAACTTAATCTATGTTCGCGATTTCCTAATCGAGTCTATCAGATGTCAGAATGTTCGGAGTTTCCATTATCGCACAATCTGGAGATACCATTTTGGGGAAAACCGAAGATAACTACAGTACATGTAAAATCGGTTAAGTGCAAAGATAAGATAGAATGAGATAAGCGAAATATCATAAGCTAGCAAATTTAAAATCTATAGATATACACATATCTATTTAAACACATATAACAATATGGTTTCGATGAGTTCTTGGACATAATTAAACAAGAATAATGCAAGTTCCTCAGTCACTCCCAGGGACTGTTCATTTGGTAGATCTCGAAGGTGATCTTAACGTGAGAAAAGGGTCTGATGGTGAGAAAGATATTATTCTTCTTCCTCCACCTTCCAAAAATGATCCTAATGATCCATTAAGATGGTCATATTCTAAGAAGTATAAACAATTTTTTCTTTTATTCTGGTTAGCAGTTTTTCTTGCAATCGCTGGAAATTGGTCGCCTCCAGTTTGGTTAATTTTATCTGAAGATTTGGGTTGTGAGATTGGCCAGTTGAATGATGGAGTAGCATTTCTTTTTGGATTTTTGGCAATAGGTTGTTTGTTTATGCAACCAACGGCCCTTAAAGTTGGAAGAAGATTTGTTTATATTTTTTGCACCTTGCTTATGGCTGTTGCTAATATTATTGGATCACAGATGACTTCAGTGAAACAGTTCTGGGCTGTAAAGATTATTTCAGGTATCGCTGGAGCTCCATGTGATTCCTTAGTACAAATTTCTACTACTGATGTATTTTTTCAACATGAGAGAGCCAGTCATCTTTCTTTATTTGTATTTGCGTTGTATTTTGGAAACTTTTTGGGCCCTGCTATCTCGGGGTATATTGTAGAAAGACTAAGCTGGAGATGGTCTTATTATTTACAGTTAATAATGTTTGTTAGTGTCTTAGTAGTGGTGATTTTCTATATGGAAGATACCACTTTTAGTAGAAGGGAAGATATTACCCAGGTTGAAACGGAGATCTTAGAGCAAATTAGATCAAGAGAGCCAGCGAATGAAAAGGAAATTGAAAATGTTATGGTGAACGAAGCAAGCCCCCAGGAAGAAGAAGACGAAGAAGAAGAACAAATCCCTTTAAAGACGTATTGGCAGAAGATGAAGCTTATTCAAACAGACTATAATGATACTCGGTCATGGCTTCACATATGGAGTATGCCATTTTTCCTTTTAACATTACCATCTGTTATTTGGGCTGGGATTGTATATGGGGCCCAGATGATGTGGGTTTCTTATATGTCTACCACTCAAGCTACTATATTTGGATTACCTCCTTATAATTTCAGCTCTGGTAATATAGGTTTAACTAATCTTGCCCCTTTAGTTGGAAATATATTTGGTATGATTTACGGGGGTAAATGTGTTGACTTATTAACTATTAAATTAGCCAAAAGAAATAATGGGATTATGGAGGCTGAGTTCAGATTGTATGCTATGATAGTTCCTACAATTGTAAATGCTGCTGGTATCTTAGCTTATGGGATTGGTAGTGTAGATCAAAGACCGTGGCCAGTTTTAGTAATATTAGGTTATGGATTTTTAGGGTTTGCTATGAGTTCAACTGGAGCAATTTGTATGACTTATGCAGTGGATTGTTACCCAAATTTGGCCAGTGAAGCTATGGTTTTGATTTTGGTAATTAGAAATATTATTGGAACCATTTTCACCTTTACATTTCAATATTGGTTAGAACGTTGTGGGATGAGATTACTTGGTTGGTTACTTTTCATGATTTCTATCATTTTAAACGGATCATTTATTATCATGATTATTTTTGGTAAGAAGATTAGAATTAGAACTTTTGACCAGTATAAAAAAATCTCTTCTCCACGTTTCAGCGGGTTCTTTAAATGAGTGTATTTGTTTAATATATGTTTATGTTTTTGTTAACAGTAAGTATCTGTAAATGGGGAGGAGAGGAGAAGAATTCGATGGATGGGGCTTCCAACCTTTTAAAACGCTTAGATGACAAAAATATACACAAATTATACAATTATACAATTAAAAACACTACAACTTTTATATAATTGACAGATGTTGTTTCTACATAAAATATTAAGCTTTACCCCAAAATCTCTTCATTCTTTTCAAGTTATTTTTGGCAAGTTGAATACTAGACATATTAAACAAATCATCAATTTCTTCTAAAGTTTTATCTTTAGTTTCTGGCATAAAGAAGATTTGGTAGAAGAAACCCAAGAAAGCAATACCTCCATAGAACCCAAGAGTTAGACCAGTATAAGTCATAGCTTCTTTCATTTCCGTGAAATTATATGTGACAGTAAATGACCATAAGTAAAGGAAAGTAGAACAAATCGCCATTCCCACAGTTCTGGTTTCCAACGAGAATGATTCGGAAGGACAAACCCAAGTTAAACAAGAATAACAACCAAAGAACCCCATATAGAGGATTATACCGGCAAGATAAGTCCCTTCAGCTGCTTGTAAATGAGTTTTAAGATCAATTAAATAACCAACACCCACCAATACTAACCCAATAAAAAATCCAACAATGTTTAAACCCCACACACGACGACCAAATCTATCCATCCATAAAATAGCAGGAATTGTACCAAGCATTAAAGAACCACCACCAACTAAAGACATGAATACAGAATTCTTTTCAGAAAAATTAATTCTTCCCATTAATGTTGACATATAGTACATCACAGCATTTACCCCTGTTAATTGACCTAAAGTAACCATCATTACCGCATAAACTAAAGCTCTACGATTTCTGGGAATGATAAATAAATCAAACCAAACTTGAAATTGACTCTCTGATTTTCTTCTTTCTTCTTCTTGAATAGCAGTATGTCTCATTTCTAAAAACTCCAATTTATTATCAGGGTCATTTATATCTCTCAATCTTTTCCATACATTAAAAGCTTCACCAATTTTATTTTTATATACAAGATAACGGGGTGATTCAGGTAAGAAGAACATCCCAATAAATAAAGCAGTGGAAAAAACTAATGATGAACCGACCATATATCTCCAACCTCCATAAACTTCAAAGAAAATAGCAGCAACAGCATATCCTAGCACTTCCCCTAAAGCAATGTTAAATTGATAAAGAGAGACAAGATTACCACGAACATTAGGAGGAACCGACTCTGAGATATAAACCCCAACACAACCTCCTTCAATACCAACACCTATACCAAGCAAAAATCTTCCAGCATACATAGTTCCATGATCATGAGCACCAGCACATAAACCAGCTCCAAGAGTATACCAAATACACGAGATCATAATGGATCTTTTTCTTCCAAATAATTGATTTAAAGGATGCATCATTATAGAACCAGCCATTGCTCCTAAAGGCATTAAACTAGATACCAATGAAGCTTGATGAGAACTTAAGTGTAACATCTTGTTCATTTCAATTGAAGCACCACTAATAATAGATTGATCCAATCCTGACAATAAACCTGCTGCTGCACTAAAACAACCTAAAAGATAAACCATGTTTTGTTTATTTTTAAAGTCCAACTCAAATTCAAGAGTTTTCATTTTTTCCCAAAATGTTTGACTTTTCCTTGTTTGAGAAGCTAACTCTTCAATTTGACTAATTTCTTCGTCAAGGTTGAAGTTTCCTCCCAATTCTGCTTGAATGATCTTCTTATTGGTATCATCAAATACTATATCCTTGTCGCTGGTTGAAGGAGAGAAATCATCCTTTGCATCCTTTTCAATAAAACTCATTTCTATTGTTTTGAGTAAACGATGAAAAGATTAAAGAAAACTTACTGCAAAACGATTGATTTATATATGTTTTCCATCGTAACATACGATACGGAGATCGTCAATTCTCTTAACAGGTTTGTGGAGAACTATGCCTACTATTACGCAATGAATTCGAACGCCCCATTCCTATAGGTCAAAATGATGAAAATATGTCAAAGGGTTTAAATGGAGTGGGGAATTAGAGAAAATTTCATTATGGTTCATCTTTAGATTGTGGTGACAACATTTCATCAACACGCATAGTGAATGGAGCGTGGGGGGATCTGCAGGTAAAAGTAAAAATTTTCCGGTTTGACAGCAATGATCAAAACCATCAACAAGGTCTTGTATATAAAATGGCCAGAGCCGGATTAACACATAGCTTTTTCCGAATCATTAGCAATTTGTGTTTCCAATTATTCTATTGTTGATTCTTTAGAAAATCAAACATCGTGTTAATAGTACAAGGAATTATTTTGTTTTGTTCCTTTTTTCTTTTATATGTTGAACCTGATTCCCAATCCTTTTAGTTGAT
Source organism: Yamadazyma taylorii (assembly GCA_030583035.1). Classification (NCBI taxonomy): domain Eukaryota; kingdom Fungi; phylum Ascomycota; class Pichiomycetes; order Serinales; family Debaryomycetaceae; genus Yamadazyma; species Yamadazyma taylorii. The sequence continues at coordinate 455,840 of JAJMHJ010000010.1, read as the reverse complement.
ACCCTAAATGTTGTTTTTTCTTTAAATTTTGGATTTAACATCAAAGTTTGGTAAGCCAACAGAAGATTGAAGTTTATTACTTCATGATTGTCCGTAGCTCCTTTTGTACAGTATTCAAGTCCCCCAACAAATTCCTGTTTTGGTAACCAGAGTTAGGAACACTGACATTTCTCTAATTGATAGATTTTGTGGGGGGTGGAGATGCATTGAAGCAAAGAAAATGGTACGCCTCTTAAAGACGAATTACGTTTCAATTGTATTGTCATTGTGAGTAGGAGTGGGGCTGTGCATACTAAACTAATTTACAATTATGTCATTGCTTCTCCATATTTTTGAATGCACAACCAATGGACCTAATGAAGAAATATCTGACCCCTTCAAAAACATAGTTACAAAGTCTGTAAACAGGAAATGTGACCCGATCTAAATATATGATGTGTCAACAATAGCGGAAGTTTTAAATCACCAAACATTGTAAGGTAAGGCTAAAAATCACGCGGAGCTGGAACATAAATCCGGCGAGGTTGCACCATACCAAAACAAGAAGTCGATCAAAAAAATTCCAATTCTCACCACCCGTTACCGGAGAGGGTTCGGGGTTTGGAGAATATCATAGTCGGAATATTTAGGGACAAAATAAAATCCGATAATGTACAATTGTTCCCAACCTTAATCTCTTTTGAAACCCTGCTAAGCTTATGGAAGAAAATAACATGAATTATAATCTTGGCATATCTCATTTTGTATTGCTTAAATGGTGAATAGACGTATACGTAAGGCATATATTAGATTATGTAAACCCAAAGAAAAAAAAAACGAAACCCAAAAAGAGACTAGGTATTGCATTTAACTCGAGTCAAGTTTTGACCACAAAAGCGAAGGTTCTTGTACTCTGCAGAGTTAGAGTCAGTATCAATTTCAATTGGTTCATTCGTTAAGGGATAGGCACACACCACACAGGAGAACACACTTTCAGTTTTGGGTTTCACAATACCTGAAAGTTGAGGCAAAAGAACTCTCGAGTAAAGTACATTAGAATTTGGTTCTGGCTGACAAACTTCAAAGGTCCTGGTATTCGATAAGTCAATAATGACACTATAGTCATCTTCAGTAATAACCTCAGCCTTATGATTTTTTACTGTTTTGATGATGGTTTTCTTACGATTGACTGGAACAGCAAACCCTCCTTCCTTAGTAAATACCTCACGGCCCGTATTATTCTTAACATAATGCGTTCTAATATGATACCCACTTTTTGGAATCATCCAACTTTCTACTTCAATTCCCTCTAAAGGAGTCCATTTACTTACCATTTTGTCATCGTCAGTTACAAAAGCTTGATATTCCTCTCTAATGGAAAATTCCTTGTTATTAAAACTAAATCCAATCATATTATCTAGATGTGCCAATAAGAAGCTTCTGTGATTAGTGATCACTCCGAAGCCATATCTGGTAGAATAAGCAAACTTAGAATATTTTTCTGGTTGAAAATAATCATGCCAAGGACCATTAACCAAGGCTATAGTGTTTGATTTTTGATGACTCATGTGCATACCTATAACATCCAAATATTTAGTTTGTAAGTTTAATGGTTGTACCTCTGATTTCCAAAAAGGATGTGAAGAGTCCATAAATAAAGCACTAAAGGCTTTAGTACACCAGTAAGGAGATTGTGGTGAGTTATACCTCTCAGTCATAAAATTATTAGGGTAGGAATAACCTAAGGATAAAATTTTACAATTAAAGTTCAAAATGGGGTTTTTGGCCCACCACCTCAAGTTATTCAAATAAATGCCTTTAATGACCCCCCAAGGAACAGCCGGTTCTTCATTTTTATCAATAACTGAAGCATACATTCCCCAAAACCCAACTACTGAGAATCGGTAAATTAAAGATCTTCCATAAGGAAGAGATGCCCCATCATCACTAAACCAATGAACGTACTGACAAGCAAATTTATTGGCTCTATCAATAAATCTAGAACATCTGTCAGGGTCAACTTTTGATTTCAATTTAACGTAAATAAGTCCATAGAAATGAAGAGCAAATGGATTATAGTAATCTATACGATGATTGTATCCATCTCCATACCAACCATCACCAAGGTAAAAAGATTCAATATCATCAAGAAATGATTTAGTACTGTCGGTTTCTACTTGGTATCCAACAATTTCTAAAGCTGTATCTACAAGAACTTTGAAAAACTTCCAATTGTTATGAGGATATTCTTGGTTTCTAGCTTTAAACAAATAAGCAGCCACAATTTCTCGTTCTTTTAAGTTCAAAGGATCCCAAAAAGTTGACTTGGTCAAACATAAAGCAAAAGCAATAGCTGCAACATCCACCAAAATTTGATTAAAAGCATCGGGAACTCCCCAAAAGTCTTGGTGGTCAGGATTGCAGCCATTAACCAAACCTTTTCTATAAAGATCAGCGTATTGAAAATCACCACCACCACAAATATATGGAACGATACCCCAAAGAGGTCTCAGAAACCCCTCAAGCTCCGCTGCTGCTATATTGAAAGAAGTTCCACTACCTTCAAGTCTTACTCTAGCACCAGATTTTGAAAATGCTTCAACTAATGGCTCAAATATCTCATTATGTGCAGCCTCTAAATCTGATCGTTGCTCTAAAGCATTATTGTTCCAAACCGAAAATTTACCATTCATAGTCTCAAATCAGAAAGAATGATCTTCATGGTGCAAATGATTGTAGCTGGGATTCTTTATACCATTTTTGACTTCTAATTCGGAGTTTCTATTGTGACTATATAACCAGCAAATTATTACCAAAGAAGTAATAAAGATGGTGGCATGGAAATTGGAGTTTCTGACACTAATGACAATGATGTTACACAAAACAAAAAACGTGGATGATGTTACATCGTTAATCATCAAAACTCAAAGAACATTCAGCATCGGTTTCTATATTTGGTATAAGCCGCATGAAATGAGAAGGGGCCTAGTTTGCCCTTTCTGGTTGCATTAGACTTGGAAAAGAGGGGAACAAGCGATCTTCTGGGCTTCACAGTGACACAACGCAAAAGAGGAGTTCTTTGAGGTATAAAGGTCAATGATTTCGGATGTTTACCTGTGGCGATAGTCCCAATTTTAAAACTAACATATTCATAAATAATTTAAAAGAGTCGCCTAAACTCCGCGTAAACCAATGATCATTGAAATGATTAGCCCATTGGCTGTTACCTATTACAAGCAACTGGGAACTTCATACGGTTTACGTCATCATTAGATGAGTTTAATCCATCAAACAATTCATTGCTATTCATTTCTTTTCATTCAATGAAAACGTAAAGTACTTCAATAAACTCGTATTTATGAAGCCTGTATAATTCTGTAAGTGGAAATCAAGCAGCACCTCAACTGCAACGTTCATCGTGTAACTAGCGAGTAAATGCAAATCCTAGTGATATGCGTCGTTCTTCTTGTTTTCTACATATGAAAAGCTCCAAATACTACAGGATATTGGCTCTTTTAAGCTCTTTTGGATTTAAAATTAGGCTGCATAATCTCTGCGTATGTATAAAAAAAAAGCCCTCACCAAGGAATCCAATTGCTGCTTTAGAAGCCATAGGCTGGAAATATTATATTGTTTTGAAAACAAATCTCAATGACAAGGAGCTGATTGGGTGTATTGAAAAATTATCAACCAATGGTCCTTCTACTAAATAAGATTCAATTTGTATGTTTGGATAAACAATGTCTTATATGGAACTAAAGATTTGTAAGAGATCAGTAAGTCAAGCGACCTATACTGAAAGAGGTGTATATTGAATGCCATGTATATTTATTAGACTCAAAGAGATTTGTCATATAAACCTAACTCAAGTAACTTGTTACCAATTTGAATGAAGTAATAATCACCATAAACAAGACCATGGGAAGCAAATTTTTTAGTAGCATCAGGATTATTATTGATGGTAGCATCTTTAATGATTGTATCATATTCACCAAAATCAACCGTACCATCTGGGTTGAATTTTGCCCCATCAACATAACTTAATGAAATAATATCAGCTACAAGTTTTAAAGCAGAAATGAGAAACTTTTGATCCTTGGTATTTTCATAAATAATTAAAAGACCTAATGATGTAGCTAATCCAGCAGAAGTATCTTTAATATGAGAATCAGGGGCATTAAAATCCCAACTTGGTACACCATCATCAGACAAATTAGATTCAAAGAATTCCCAACATTTAATAGCAACCTCTAAAAATTTGTGTTTTTTGGTCCATGAATAAGTCTCAGCATATCCTAATATGGCCCAAGCTTGTCCTCTTGACCAAGTACTTTCATCAGCATAACCTTGGTTAGTAAATTTAGCTTTTGGTTTTCTTGTAGCTAAATCATAATCAACACAATGATAAGTAGACCAAGTAGGATGTCTAAAATGATGTTCTAAAGTGGTTTCAGCATGAGTAGTAGCAATAGTAGATAACTCTAAATCTCCAGTGACACTAGCAACAAAATAAAGCATATTCAAGTTACACATATTATCAATAATTACAAGATAATCTGAATTGATATCTGTAAATGAATATCTTTTATTGACAGCTGTATCCCAACTTCTAATAACACCAACAGAAGGGTCAAATCGACTAGCAAGAGCAGAAGCGGCGGTTTTCAAACACTCTAAAGCTTTTGGGCTTTTAGATCTTTCATATTCTCTAAGAAAGGCTGGATAAATCATAAATCCAAGATCATGAGTATCAGTTCTTGGTGCTTGTCCTACAAGACCTTCAGCCCACCATTTTGCAGCATATTCTAATTTAATTGCATCAAGTTTATCTACAGGAAATTTAGTTGGATATTTCTCACACCTCTCTAAAATAGCAGCAATTGATCCAGGAAAGAACCCAGAGGTCCAATAGTCCACCTCTCTTAAAGTATATCTTCCATAAGAATATTCAGGATATTCTGATGGAGGATGTAAATCACTTAATTTTCTGCTTGCAACTCCCCAAATCTTAGCAACGCTGGATTCAGAAAATAGCTGAGGTTCAATATTTTCTAGGTATTTATTGATTTGTTCCATTGATTTCTGTTATTTCTGTTGTTAGCTTTTTTAATTCTATAGCCATATTAGAAGCATATTGGGGCACTTATATGTACTTAACGCATGTGTGGTGCGTATGCTAAATTCGATTTAATTTTTACCCCCATCTTTTCATTTCTCGATTTGAAAACTCGCGATCAACCCCACCAACCAGAACGGAAATACCTAGGTGGCCTGTTAGGTTATGTTACTGTTATAAGAAAATGGATGGGTATGAGCATGGTTGTGTAACAACGTACTGTGACCTAATACGGCTGACCTAATACGGCTGACATAATACGGCTGACATAATACGACTGAACCGTGTACATAATTCAAGTATACTTAATTTTACACACTCAACCGAATCTATAAATAGACCTTTATGGAGTCTTATAGATTATTTTTTGCGAAAAATATGATATTCATAAACTTTACGGATAGCATCATACCCATACCCACAATCTAAATCTATTGAAACCAATGGATAGGCATCAAAAATATATATAACATCTAAATTATTTAACATGTAAGATCGTTGACCTTTGTATATTTTTTTTTACAAATTCAGAATCGTAACTTGAATCACCCTTCGGCATTCTGCCCAGCTTTGAAGACCATTCTTGTAAGTATTCATCCTATCTACCACACTTTTGTCAGCGTATTGTTGTTTCTTCTGTTACCCCTTATTTACTTACCGGTAACATGTATATCCACGAAGCCATGGCTATAGACCAGGTACATCTCTTGCGTATACTTGATGCCGCTACATTTAAAGATCTAGGATTTGCGTGACAAGTGCCACAAACCGCCCTCATAACCATCTCGAGATTGACAGATCGATATCTAATCAACGTACACTCCACCTTTGAGCAACGCACTATTCAACATCGGGTTTACCTTACCATTTAAACCAATATTTCATATGGATTGATTAACAATAACTATCGCTCCATAAGTCTATGAAGAGATCAAAAACTGATTTATATTTATCCACTTAGTGGAGATTAGTGGACAACAGTGAACATCAGTAAACAGGACTGGCCATGCTGACAAAAGTATTAGTTATAGGATCAGGAGTTTTTGGACTTTCTAGTGCGATAGAATTGAAAAACCGTAATTATGAAGTCACAGTATTTGATGCTTATGAAGTCCCATCTCCTTGGGCTGCTTCTAATGATTTGAACAAAGTGATTCGTGCTACTTATGCCAATGAAACTTATTGTAAAATGGCATTAGAAGCCATATCTATCTGGAAACTGGATCCAATTTATGAGGGATGTTTTTTCAATAGTGGGAAGGTTCAAGCCATTGGTTCCAATAATAATAAAGAAGCTGGAGCATCACAACGTAAAGCCATTGAAAATTTAAAGAAATATGGTGGGAAAGATCGGGTGATCACTTTTAAAAATGGACAAGAGTTAGGAACCAAATTTCCTATGCTTAGTGATAATAAATTAGGTACTGGCTCAATTGATTATGCTTTAGATTCCGGATATGCTTTAGCTAGCAAAGCTATTTCCAGAGCTTATGAGAAATGCAAGAGCTTAGGAGTTGAATTCATCATTGGCGAAAGAGGTAAAATCATTGGGTTTGATAATAATTCTGTGACCAATAGTTTAAATGAAAAATTCACTGGTGATAAAATTCTTTTGTGTGCGGGAGCTGCTAATGGATATTTAGTAGATCTTGAAGATCAGGTTAGAGCATTAGGAGAGTTTGTAGCACATGTCGAGTTAAACCAGGAAGAGTATCAACTATATAAGGATATGCCAATTGTTCATAAAGAGGAAGGATTCTTTTTCCCACCAGATGAAACCACTCACCAAATTAAATTAGTGGTCCAGAATATGAGAGCTCTTAATTCTATTAAGAATCCAATTAAATATACATCTATGGTGTCACTCCCCAATTATGGGAAATCTGGAAAATCTTCAGGAATTCCTTTAGAAGCTGAAAACACTTTAAGGGATATTTTGAAAGTAACAATTCCTTCATTAAAGGATAAACCTTTTACCAATTGTGTTATTTGTTGGTGTGGGAATACTTTTGATATGAACTGGATTATTGATAAAGTTCCAGGCTATGAAAGTGCTTATATATGTGGAGGAGATTCAGGGCATGGATTCAAGTTCTTACCCAATGTTGGGAAATATGTAGTAGATATAATGGAAGGAACTAGCAATAAAGAGTTATGTGATCAATGGAGATGGAAATCGTTTCCTACTTGGCCAGAAAAATGGCCTGCTGGATGTCCTAATTCTACTAATAAAGAGCTAGATGATTTTAAATAATATTGAACAGTAATTTATAGAATAACATAGATTATTAATATATACTTGAAGTCAACCTAAACTGATTCTCCATCTTATTGGATCCAAGTACTTTTCATCCCCAACAATTTTATAGTGATTTGAATTCATATTGATAAAGTCACTTCTATCAGACCAAACATTCTCCAATACATAAGGTTTGAGCTACGTTTCCCAAACAACTTTGATCCTTGGAACTTATTAAGAAATTGGTTATGGATAAGATATCATGAAAATCTTTAGCATGAAGGCCAGCTATAAATGTTGGCCAAATTAGACTAGCCATACCCCATTGAGGTTTATTCTTAATATCTATTGAACCAATATGTTCCAAGTATTGACAAATCTGTTTAACCAATGGTTGAATGGTTTCTGAATCAAATGGATGATTGAAGAAGGCTGAATATAAATAAATCAATGCTGCTAATCTTCGACATTCTGCTGATAATATTAGAATAATTTCACGATCATAAGCAGTGAGCTGATCTAGTTTAGAAAGCTGAGACCATATGTTTAAAGACCCACGAGCAACTATGGGAATATGCTTTGATTTCTGAGTCAAATTCAATAATTTCTGTTGATATAAAGACCCAATATCTTCTAATTCATCCATCTGAACATGTCCTTGATGATTCAAATATAAATAATGAGACATACGAGCTACAAGCTTCAAAAGCTCAGTAGAACAACCAAGGTGACCATCAATTTCCTGATAATCACCATTAGAAAAATCTAGCCAAGTATTATCAATTCTAAGGTTTGATTCACCATTAGATATTGAGCTATAATTAAACAATTGATAAGCAAAATATTTCTTAGCAAAAGCCGCAAGAGCATCTTCATCCGAATTCTTATGAAATCTATTTTCACAATATACAATAGCAGCTTTTAAATGGAGAATCCAATCAGGGGAACAGCCATTTTTAAGTTCAAATATACAAAGCATCATTACAATAGCTAAGATATCTAATTGAGAACCAATGTCTTGACGTTTAATTAGCACCGATAATCCTTCAAGAACTGATTGTTTATGAAGGTTAGTAATATCTTCAAAGATTGGATTAGACTTACTATAAGCAAATGAAGACACTGCCAAAACTGTTTGAAGAAGTACCGGTGATGAAGAGGCCATTGGCAAGATCACATATCGAAATCCATTAGATTCATCATCATATAATGTACATTTGGGTAATATTTGTCCCACATAATATTCAAATAGTAAATTGTCATGTTCAGAATAGGTTTCTAATGGTGATAACCAGCTTGGTTCTTTGACAAGTGATAACGTAGTGGTGGTACTTTGAGGAGATGAAACATCAATTGGTTCATCTTCTTTGGTAATAGAATCGATATTATCGACATTAAAGTTTACAAACCTCAAAGGTTTCCCTTGTATTGGAATCATATAAGTGTCATAACCAACGGTAGTAGACAATTTTTTCTTTGAAGTCTTTGTCCAAACATTTTCTCTTCCAAAAGCTATACCTCTTTGTTCAGCATCTTCTCTCCAAAGAAGATTGAATTCATACACACATTGTTTACCAGCTTTGAGACATTTCGAACAAGGGTCATTTTTATCACATTTAACCTTATTAGAGCTACACCGTTTACAAGCCTTTCTATATGCCATTGAAATGATTAAAGGATTGAAATCATCGCTACGAGCTGACTTGATTTAATCCATATAAAATTGACAGAATCAATCCAACCTGTATATAATAAAAGGAGTAATTGATAAGGAAGCTAATCCCGCTATGAAAGATTTAAACTGGTTCCTGTATGGGGGAGAGGGGGGAGGGAACAGATAATGGGTTAGTACTATCTTAGTATTATCTTATGAATGGGGTGGATGCTGAATGGGTTCTGAATGGGTGACAACAGACAATTGAACGGCGATCATTAGGCCTCCATTAGACCACCGCTAGTTAGTTGCTGGTTAGTTATTATCGTAGAAAGAGTTATCCATATGGGTTCATTTTCAACATTAGATGAGAGATTTGATAGGACATGGCCAAAAAGAACAACGGTCTAGCTGACGTTGAGCTGATACTGGATAGCTTCTATGATCCTGATTGGCCGTAGGTATTCACAAAACCCGTTTAACAACAATCAGTAATGTGATCCTAAAATATTGGTGATACTGAAAAGAGCGGAAATTCCGCATCATTTTTGATGTCTCTAAATATGTATTTTTATGTATAGAAAATCTATGAAATGCAAGTAGTATAACATTAACAACAGAAAAACAATTCTAATCAAGTGACAAAAAAAATCCTTGTATATAACCAGCCAATGTCAACAATGCTAGAGTCCACCATTCCAACCAAGCTATATTGAATTTTTGACCAACTGACATCAATTGACCCCAAATAATTGGACTTAAACACCCTGCCATTGCAGATGCAGAAATAGCTAGTCCATTCACAGTTCCTTGAAATCCTTGAGGGGCATTATTGTTGATAACCATCATTACAATGGGTCCCATAGAACTAGCAAACATGACTCTAATAAATACAAACGCATATAAGAAAATATCTGCTCTAGTTGTTTTAAAAGAACTACCTGGATCAATGTGTTCAGGAAGTAATAATAATACAAATGGAAGCAAGAAAAAAAGAATAGGAAATGAGCCTAAAGCAAACCTCAAATGACTTAAGCGATTAAAAGTTCTATCAATCCAAGGGAAAACAACTAAGATGATAATAATCCCAAAGAATCCTGCAGATGAAAGTAATGATCCTGCTTTTTCTGCAGAATACCCTAACCCCCCTTGTAACTTTAAAGGAAACTTGGAAGTTAAGTTTCCATAATTATCATAACTAGGAGAAATAGAAACAAAAATTGGTAAGAATTCGTTAAATACTACGAAATGAGCTTGCATAATGAAGTATGATAAAATAGGATTCAATGATTTAAATTTCAAGATTTTATTCCATGGAACCGGTTGTGAATCTGGGGAATTTGGTGGATCTTTATTTAAAAGAGAGGTAGACTCATTAGCTTCTTCTAAAAGGGATTCTGAAGTCTGTGGTTTACGGATTCCAATAGTCTCCATGATTTTATTTCTGAGCTCAATCCCAGTATCGAGTTTGTATTTGATTTGAGGATGGGTTTCTTCTAAAAAAATATAGGTAACAGCAACACCAATCATTGTAATAATGGCAATCACAATGTTAGGTAAAGCATAAGGGAAAGTTTCATTCATCGATTTCAATAAAAATTGTTGAGTAGAAGGATCTTTTGGATGAGATAAATTACCACCAATCCAAGGTCCAAAAATTCCTCCTATATTCCAAGCTACTGGCATGGCCAAAAATGCAATTCCTTGATGTTTTTTATCAGTTGCAATTTCCCCAATCACACATCTTACCACAGCAGAATTACCATTCAAAAGCCCCATAAGTCCTCGTGCTAATAATGCGACCCAATAGGTTTTGGAAAACCCTAATAAAAGTAATGATAACAGGCAACCGGTTAACCCACACATAATAACAACTTTTCTTCCATAAACATCTGATAATTTACCCCAGAAAATAGCAGAAACGATTTGACATAGGGCAAATATTGAAGCTAAATACCCGGCGTATTGAGAAATCTCTGCTTCAGAATTGGCAATCCCAAAATCTCTAATCATGAAATACGCATAGGGGAAAATTGACGTAAAGGCTATAGGTTCAGCTAGTCTAACACAGGATATAACGATGATTTGGGCTAGAGGAAATCCTTCCATCTGTTCTTTGAAAGTTATTTTCGTTCTTCCATTTGACATCTTCCCTTTCGATCTCTCCTTTACTCGATATAATAATAGCGTATCGACAGTGCTAAATACATCAATATATGATAGTTTTTTTTTTTTTATAAAAAAATTTTTTTGCGATCAAATTTTTTTGCGATCAAATTTTTTTGCGGCAAATTTTGCAACGATGCAATTAGACGCGAGTGGGGGATTCTGTGCAGGTGGTAAAATTTACCTTCCTTTTCAGATCCAACCCCGATCTAATAACGGATTGAGCTACCATTTAGACCAGAAGATCTTTCAACACTACAGTAAAGATATGATGATAATACAATGAGTTGGATTCATTCATATAACAACAGCACATAATACCACCGAGAAAATTTCTTGCCACTGACCAAGTTGACTGAAGACACCTGAATTTTAGGTCGAATGTATGGCTATTCAAACGAACCACAATCATTGAAACAGTGGTAATGATTAAGTCAGGGTTCCGGGTTAAAGCTAGAAAGGTCTATAAGCCTTCCACCAACTCTCTACTACCATGGTTAATACCTTCCCTTACGTGATTGACTATAGATCTACTTATATGATCCCCCTCATGTCAGAAGGTTATCAGACTCGATGCAGGACTAACAGATAAAAACTGAAGGACTACGCGACTGCTGCTATGATGGCATGAATCAGATAAGGTAATTTACATGAACTATAGTGGAGATAAGAACAATCATGATGGAGTATAAAAGCTAAATGGAAAGGGCTTTGAATACAATTTTTTAGAACCATTAACTTGGAAAATGTCAGTTTCTAGCATCCAAAAAGATCAAGCAGTAGTAGAAGATCTTCACACTATTAGTTCCAAAGAGGAACAAAAAAAAGTTTCATATCTTGAAGAATCTCAACTTAGAAAATATGATAAGTCAGTAAAATTCTTAGCCGAATTCGAAGGAGAAGATATGGAACCATTGACTCAAGAACAAGAGAAAAAGTTGGTTAGAAAGATTGATAATTATGTATTATTTGCTGGTCTTATCAGTTGTACTTTACCAGCAATGGATAAGCTGTGTTTATCATTTGCTAATATTTATGGATTGGCCGAAGATACAAATTTGGTAGGACAACAATATTCATGGTTAGGTAGTATTCTTTTCATTGGAGCCATAGTAGGAATGTATCCAAACATGATTTTAGTTCAAAAATTTCATACTGGGAAAGTATATGCCATTTTATCAATGACTTGGTCAGTATTAACATTAATGTTATGTGCATGTCATAATTTTGCTGGGTTAGCTCTGGTAAGGTTTTTAATGGGGTGGTTTGAAAGTGTAATTACACCAATTGCAGTTTCATTCATTCAAAGTTTTTATATCAAAAAGGAACAACCCCTTCGGATGACAGTTATTTTTGCAGCCATTACCTCTACCATTACCGGATTTTTTGGTTGGGTTGTTGGACATATCGATAATCAATCATTGCCAATTTGGAAATATTTATTCTTAATTCTTGGAAGTATTTCATTTTCATGGGGGGTATTCTTATGGTTTTTCATGCCCGAGTCTCCTATTGATGCTAAATTTTTAACTCGACATGAAAAATATTATGCCGTTAAAAGAGTTCTTGATAATCAAACTGGTATTGTAGGTCATGAATGGAAATGGTATCAAGCAGTTGAAGTGTTAAAAGATCCAAAGAATTATTGTATCTTTCTTTTCAATATTTGCACTAATATTCCAAATGGAGGGATTAATACCTTTTCTGGAATTCTTTTTAAAAACCTTGGTTATTCCAACCTCGTATCTAGTTTATTAAGTATGCCAACCGGGATTTTTGCTACGATTTTCGCCTTGATTGGATCTTATTTTGCTGGGAAAACTGTCAATTATAGATGTTTTGTAATTGTGGCATGTTTGATTTTACCATTAATTGGTACTGGCTTGATGTATGGGCTACCATACGATAATCTTGCTGGTCAAATGGTAGGTCTTTATATGTTGAATGGTTACTATGGGCCTTATTTAATTGGGGTATCATTAAATCAAGCTAATGTGGGTGGTTATACTAAGAAGAATGTTTATTTCCTGGCTTGTTATTTGTTTTATGCTGCTGGTAATTTAATTGGACCTCAAACTTTTAAAGAATCACAGGCTCCACAATACACTGGTGGTACTATTGCCATGCTTGTTGGGTATATCTGTGCAATGGTTCTTGTGGTATGTTATTGGCTAATTGCTACTTATCAAAATAAGTCCAGAACTGATGGTAAGCCAGAAATTCAAGAAGGCGAAGTAGACGATGCCATGGCAGATTTGACTGATTTTGAAGTCACTACTTTCAAATATATTAAGTAAGAGTGACGGGAGTTAATTGTGATGCTAATAAGGACTATATAGGTAAACTAGTTTTATGCTTTTATAGATCCATACGTAATTGTTTATTTGGGAGTAACCATACATATATACTTTTTGTACTATTCGTCCTATTGCAGCCGTGGAATAATATGGCCTCATTTCTCAATCTGGTCGCAATGGTTGCAATTTTTGCAGCCTAAATCAATCTGCTATCACAAAACATTTATTCACTTAACTTTATTTAACTAAAACATACTAACTAAAACGAAAACATATTAATCACCTGGTTATCTAGCAATATCACACATATAATCTGCATGAATGAACCTCTAAGATGGTCTGGATCATTCAGCACTAGGATCTCTTGTACCCAGTCCCACTCCCAACCCCAGACTCTCCTGAGGAACTTCTAATGGACTAATTAAAATACCGGGCCATCTGCTTGACCTTTGAATAGTTGTTATTATTTTTACCTTTCAGAAAAAATTGAATCGTATTCAGAAAAACATCTGATTGCGGGTCTATTTTAGCTCTATGTGGTATTGATGTGATTGTTTGAAACTTGTTGGGGTTTTTAAAAAATTTACCTAGTAATATTTGTAAGGTAATAGTAAATTGAGGAGTTTTCACAAGAGCATAAGCAGTCCCATTTTTTATCATGGCCTTGAACATTTGCTCTAAAACCGGGTCAAATAAACCATTAAGTCTAGTAATGCGTCTGCAAGTTCTTATACTAAGATTTGGAAAATTACCATGATATAAAAAGTTGATGATACAGGGAGTATCGTTTGCTCTAATTAAACTAATGGCAGTTAATAAGTGATATCCCTGACTCATTTGTTCGGTGAACCTTTCTTCTGGATGTTCCTGAGGTTCTACTTCAAGATTAGGACCATTAAACCACCCATCAACGCCAGTGTCAACGTCAGTGTCACTATCAGTTTCCAGTTCGTTATACCCTATTGCCTCAAGCCTCCTAGCCTGAGTATAATCCAAAGCCATATCTTGTAACACTCTAGAGTTAGTACAACGATCGATAGCATCATGAATGACCACATTTTGTCCAAAATTATCTTTTGGGTGATAAAAGATTTTGAACTCATGAGGTACTAATCCAGATTTGGAAAATTTCTCAGGGTTTTTTAAGTATTGATTCACTGGTATTCTCACCATTACATTGAATTTAGGGCTTATCAACATAGCATAAAAAGTCTCGTGCTTCATCATAGAATTTACCAATTGCACCAACACTGGGTCAAATAAGCCAGCGAGACTTGTAATGGTCTCATAATTTTGCATGTCGATGTTTGGGAGGGTACCATGATATTCAACAATCAAGAGGCAAGGGACATTAGGATTTCTTGATTCAATAACCTCATTGATCTCCATTAAAGCGTATCCATCATCCATTTGCTTGGTGATTTTTTCCCCTTTACATTTTCTCAGAATTGTCAATGTCGATGGATATAGCTGGTTAATAGAGTCGAGGTTCTTATTCAACTCTTTGATAGCTGATTCGGTAGAAGTGATATCCAACTGATTATCGGTGAATCTTCTTAACATCATTATAAAATTAGTAATTTCACCCGAGTTAGGTTGACCTCTTCCATAATCAATTTTGTATAAATTGGAATAAGCTTCCTCAAACACAAATGGCATAATCTCTATGTCGGAGGAGTTGGTGGATTCATCATCATCATCATCGCCTCCTCCTCCTCCTTCTCTTGTATTTGGAAAGAAGTTAACATTAGTTATAATAGATAACGTAATTATGGTCAATCGAGCAGATAATTTTTTCTTTATGTCTTGTCTTCCCGTGGTTGAACTGCTATCAAACTTTTGTAACTCAAGTAATGCTTCCAACTGCAGTTCTGTGCCTAAAAGATATTTAGCGATTTCTTGATAACTATGGCAACTAAGGTCCAAGTGCATCCATATATCTAACATTGGGCTCCTTGTTAGTAAATTATTAATATTAGTGGCCGATTTTGATCCCAGTACAATCTGTGCTCTAATCGTAGACAGTGGTTCTTCTGAAATGATCAGTTTGAATTCTCTCAAGGCTTCGATTACAACACGTAATTCCTCTAGTCTAATTGGGTAATAAATTAGCTTATGTTTTCCAGTCATGATGAAGTACTAGAAAAGAACGAAAAAAAAAAAAAGGGATATTCAAAAAGGGGGATAATCGGAGGTAATTTATAGTTTTGAAACAAGTTATCTATCATTTTAAATGCTGCAAAATTGTCGTGTATGTGATAATGTCTGAGGAGTTGATGTGATAGATAGTTTAGATCTGAAGTATTAACGGATTATGTATGCGTGTCTTAAGTATGATGTGAGGATCTAAACATAAAGTTGTCAATACAACTATCTTAAAGTTGGAACTGAAGTGAGTAAAAGAAAATATCAGGGAGGTTATAGGTGTGGATAGGTGTGGTATAGGTGTGGATAGGTGTGGTATAGGTGTGGATAGGTGTGGTATAGATGTGGATAGAGGTGGTATAGATGTGGTATAGATGTGGTATAGATGTGACATGATATATAAGGTATATATGGACGAACATGGTAGTTGTGCGTGGTGGTTGTGGGTGGACGTGAATCACTCTTTTTAGTGCGTTTTGCAACCATTGGAATCCCCGTAGTTGGTTAATGGCACTACTTGAAGATGAAACTACCAACACTGATAACCAATACCCCAGATTTTCATGTATACAATATATGCCACCAATGAAAGCATAACACCAGTCATACCACCAGTCATATCACTAATCATACCACCAAGCATATCACCAACTACCACCAACAACCACCAACTACCACCAACTACCACGAAGTATACCATCAGTCACACCGCCTGCCCTTTTCTTCTACCTCTCACCGGAAAATAATCTCGTAAATTATGCAAGCACGGACCCTCCGTAAATCTGGATCTTTTTTAGCACCCTTTGAGATTTTCCCTCCCTTATAAATATTCGGAGTTTGGCTTATTGCTTTTTATTGCTCACTTATTATTCAACAGCTAAATTAACAATGAAATCATTAGGTACCAAAGCCATAATCACCATTATTATCCCAGTTATTCTGGTGTTATTCTACTATTACTATCCATACCAATCAACCCCTACCACCAGTAATAGTACTCCAGTGTCTAATAACCCAGAACCCGAATTTAGTTTTCCTGGAAGTGACAGTGGGATTTGTCCAATTTTACCAAAAAAAGTCCCTAAAAATTATCAATTTGATAATTCCACCGTGGTAAAAATTTTACACGATGAAAGTTTTAGAAACAATTCAGCGACCAGACTTTCGGGAGCAGTTCAAGTTAATACAGTTGTATTTGATAAACCTGCTGGGGTTCTGGAACTGCCAGAGATTTGGGTTAAATTCGGTAAATTCCATGAGTATCTTGAAAAAACCTTCCCCTTAGTTTATCAACAACTCCAAGTTGATACCGTCAATACTTATGGATTATATTTCCATTGGCAAGGAAAAGATTCAGCTTTAAAACCTATCATGTTAAATGCTCATCAAGATGTAGTTCCCGTTCAAGAAGAAACCCTTGAAGATTGGAAACACCCTCCATTTGAAGGTCATTATGATGGGAAATTTTTGTATGGAAGAGGGTCTAGTGATTGTAAGAATTCATTGATAGCCATTTTAGAAACATTTGAATTATTACTTTTACAAGGATTTCAACCTACTAGAACTATAATTGCAGCTTTTGGATTTGATGAAGAATCTGGTGGTATTCATGGAGCCCATCATCTTTCTAAATTCATAGAGTCCAGGTATGGTAAAGATTCTATCTATGCTATAATTGATGAAGGAGCAGGATTTCTATTAGAACCATATTCGAAAACCGTAATTGCTGCCCCATTTGTTAGTGAAAAGGGGTTTTTAAATGTCAATATTTTATTGAAAACTCTGGGAGGTCATTCTTGGTCACCATCTGATCATACATCTATTGGGATCATGTCTCAATTGGTTAATTTATTAGAAGAGAATCCGTTTGAACCAATCATTTCTTCTAAAAATCCATTCTACAATTTATTACAGTGTTTAGCCATTCATTATCATGATAGATTACCTACCGGATTAGCTCAAATGATATTACAATCTTTGGACAGTTCTAAAGCTAAAAATTTACTTATAAAAATGTTAGATCATAATAAACTTGCTAAATATTTCATTAGAACTTCTCAAGCAGTTGATATTATTAAAGGTGGAGAAAAGGCAAATGCTTTACCAGAACATACTTATATTACTGTTAATCATAGAATTACTGTAGAAAGTTCTATAAAAGAAGTGGTGGAAAGAATCACTCATTTTAGCAGTATCATTGCTAAAAAACATGGATTAGGGTTAAAATTAAAACAAGATGTCATTTTAGAGCCTTCAAATCCTAAAAATGGTCATTTTGAAATAACCATTGATGAAAATCACGTGGAGCCAGCCCCCATTACTCCTAGTAATGATACCATTTGGGAATATTTACTGGGAGCATCAAGACATTTAATGGAAGATTTAATTGATCCTACTAGAAAACAGCCATTTTTGGTTACTCCAATGCTTATGCCTGCTAATACCGATACCAGACATTACCAAAATTTAACCAGTCATATCTTTAGATATACACCAGGATTTGGTACCAATGCAAATATTCATAGTGTGGATGAATATATTTCATTTGATTATCATTTACATTTGATAGCGTTTTATTATCAATATCTTCAAATAATTGATACTCCAGATGCTGATAATAAGTGAACAAGGAATAAGTGAACAAGGAGGGTTATTCCTATTATACCCTATAGTGCTAACAAACATTTAATTATTATCCAACCTCTTGTCAAACATTTGACCAGCCTACTATCACATTTCCCTGGAGATTAATTTCCCAATCTTAACTATAATTTTCCAGCCTTTATCCAGATTCTTTACTCGACTGGACTCAATCCTTTTACTTTTTCAACTCTGGTTTTTATACTCTTTTTCATCTTCTTCACAAATACAGCGTGTACGTACCGAAAGAGGTAAGTATAAGATGATATTCATAGTAGTGATTAAACGGTCAATGAGGTTAAAGGCTTCTAATAATAATGCTCAAGATCTCCTCTTATCTTATCGCACATACTGCGAATGAACCGGGGTCAAATGGTAGCGAACATGCATGAATCAAAATAACTTTTAGACAAATTGATACCGGAAAAAAACTGTTATTTCTTGGTGGCATAAATTTTGATATTGAAGGGTAAGAAATGATAGTTAGGGAACTAAATGGTGATTGAAAATCTGAACAATTTTTGTATGGAGTTCAATATCAAAAAAGTATGTCTCATGCAATTTTGAGGCAAACTTTATAAGGGTTACACGGATCACGGATCGATCCTCTATTACAATTTAATCCCCGTAATTTGTTACGCAGTTCTATTTTTTTTTTGTTTTTTTTTTGCAACCAATTAGAGAAAAGTACACGTATGACTTCCTGACAATTCTTAGCTTTTCTTCTAACCTCACCAGTACCAGGAAATGCCACATTCCTACCCATTACGAAAGGTTTTTACCCCTTGCAACCATTAACAAGCTCCTGGGATCACACAATAGTGAAATTCGAAATTCGAGCCCGGCTTTGGTGCATTATACGGCTTTGGTGCATTATAACCAATAAACTTTTGCAACTGCTCTAAAAGTAATAGAGAAGGCATCGGAAGCCAACTACAACGGAACCTGTTGATGCTGTATTAGAAATCGTGGCAGGAGTTTATGTGTTGCTGTTGAGAATCACCATTGGCTATAATCCCATTCACAGGAATTTGACCATATAATTGGCTATTTCTGCAATGAATGAATACGACTATAAATATGCCAGTGATTCACCCTAAAATACCATCAGTTCTATTTCACTAACCACCTTAAAATATCCATATTCCATCAATGGTATCATTTCAAATTATTTCTGGATTCACTTTAGCCTCAATGGCCATGGCAGCTCCTGCTACTACCACCTTTGGAACTGATGATAACTGGTCAACATATCCAGAAGTACCAAAGACTGCTTCTATTAATGGATTTGCAGACCCAATTTATACGTATTTGCCAGAATGTGCCAAATCATGTGTAGCAGAAGATACTGATTCTACCCCATGTCCTTATTGGGATACTGGGTGTTTATGTGTTATGGCAAATTGGGGAGGAGAAGTTGCTGATTGTGTAGCCAGTGGATGTGAGGGAAACAATGTGGCAGTAATGACCAATTTGGCAGTTTCGGCTTGTTCAGCTGCTGGAGTTCCAAGTCCTTATTGGTTTATTCCTGCTTCTGCTTCTAGTGCTTTAGTCCAAGCACAAGCTACTGATTAGAGAGGTATTTAGGTCTATGTATATTACAATACATATCAAATTAAAACTGAAACTAAAATGTATCAATGTGAATTCTATATAACTAAATACCCTTTTTAGAATTGACCCTATCCTTAATAAAACAAACGAAATGAAATTTAAAAAGTAATCACAAGGAATTTCACCCTATAATCCTAACATGTACAAGAAAAGTATTAAATATGACGAAAAAGAAGTATGAGATTTCATAGCTAAACCAGAGGACAAAGTGTTCAAAGAATCCAGCCCGAAAGATAAAGGAATTGAATCAGAATTAGATATTGAAGCACCAGAAGTTGTTAGTATATCGGTTGTATCATGAGACTTTGTAGTAGAAAAATCAGTAGAAATTACCGAATCAATTACCACAGGAGTATATGAAGCCTTTGAGAAATCAAAGGTTTTGAAATTAGAAAACAGACATGATTTATTATCAAGACATGATACAGAAGTGGTAGGGAACAGACCTTCGACCGATAACTGACTGTTTTTAGGGTTAATGATAGCGAGATCATTATGCATGGCTTCGTGTAATGCTAAGGTATAATTTGATTTAACACAAGTTCCTTGCAGTGATTTGTCATGTTGTTGTTCATCATAGCAGTAAAAACTCATAGGTATACAAAGAGAATTTTCATCGAAATCATCATAAAACACTTCGGTGGAATTACAATTCCCAAAGAAATATTGGTATAAGGATTTATCCTTAATAAAGATCATCTTGAATTGAATCAAATTAGATCCCACACAACTGGTATTAGAGAACGTGGCATATCTGATTCTGAAAAGGTCATTGAAATTGTCTCTATACCTTGATTGAAAGATGTCTCCCCCACTATTGTCGACGTTAGCAGGTAAGGCTACGTATAATGAATCAAAATAGCTGTCAATAACCTTCACATCAATTTCATGATAAATCAATTCCAATTCCTCTTGATTGGCCAGTTGTTTCTTGGAGTCTTGTTTCAAATCAGCTTCTGTTTGCCTATACAAGTAATTATTGACCCCTAATGTTATAGGAATGTTGTTATCTTCTGGAACCAACGTGTGTGGATAATAGCTTTGAGTCTCAACTGATGTTTGAGTGATTGCATCAGGTTGGTTATTATGATTGGTACAGATATATTCAATGGCATAGGTCGTGGAGATCATTAAGTAAACCCCTAGAATGTAGCATTGGAGCTGTGTCAATAGCATAGTCAGATGGTGTCTGTTGCTGTCTCTGTACCCTTCAATTGCTAGTTCTCGAAAAATTTATACGACTTGCCAATTTTTTTTTCTTTAAGGCCGCCTGTTGAGAAAATTTCTAAATTAAGAAATGTGATGAGATTTGAGATATTTTTACGATTGACTAAGGGTCTAACCATGCTTGGTAAACAACAGAAGGAATGCCGTAGGGATGCTGTATGGAGACAACAGTAGGGTATAAGGGTACCGGCCCAGTATATGAGAAGTATACCGGCCATATATATGTTGGAAGGGATTGGGAAGAGATGGAGGCAGGAGGGAGATCAAGTTCCATAGATTAATTTACACTTCAACCCTAATTGATTAACTGAAAGCAGGTCGTAAAAATATTTAAGAAAAGTCCCCGATTATGTAAGCGTGTCCTTTGGATTGGATTGGGAGCTTAAGTTCGATTTTGTTCGGGTCTAGACCGGCAGACACCGACACAGAAACACTCTCACTCGCTATGCCTCGCTCGCTATGCCTCACTCGCTCTCCCTCTCACTCGCTCTCCCTCTCCCTCTCCGTCGATCCCCGTCTCCCTCGCTCTCATTGTCTCATTTTGAGGAAGTTTATAGGAAGTAAGTTTATAGCGAGATCGGATTAAGACTTTATTCTGGCTACCAGCTTTTCACTTCCAATTCTCCTTCCTGTATAACCTTATATATTAATATCATCTGATGACGGAGTTATCGATGCCGGCGTAAATTAAAGTTACACAAACATTCCCCCGATAAGTCCAGCTCCTTCTCTTTCCTTTCTTGTAGCTGATTGAATTGATAAAATTATTTCATTCCTGTCGGCTTGGCTGTTTTATGCATTATGCACAATTTGAATATTTTCATAAAAAATATCGTTCATAAAATTATCTCAAAGATCTCTAGACAGGAAACACAATAACCCATTATTAGCCATGATTGGCTGCAACTATTTAAACTACTCATATAGTTAGGTCATTACCAATGGTACAGTGGTATAGAGGTGATTTTACAAAGGATTTACATACCCTTTAAGCTCTTAACTTCGGTAATCCAAGAAAATGCCAGCCAAAAAAAAAAAAGTAAAATATTTTTTTAAAAAAAAGACTCTTTTGACCCAATGTCACATTTGGATCTGTTGTTTCGTCAATTTCAACATACATAAATACGCCATAGATCCCATTGATTTGTAGTTCGCTTAATTTTAAGGTGTTGTTTTATTGTATTTCATTCTTTTTAACCTTTATTACACTCGTTTTAAGAAACAAATGTTGTTTAAAAGATTAAGCTTATTTGCAATTATTGCTACAGCATTAGCTGCTTCTTCTACTGATGAATCTCAAATAACTGAGGCACCAGCTTCAAGTGATGATGGAGGAAACCCATATGAAACATATCCAGAAGTACCTAGAACTGCTTCTATCAATGGTTTCGCTGATCCAATCTATTCTTCATTACCAGAATGTGCCAAACCTTGTGTAGACCAAGATACTGGTATTACTCCATGTCCATACTGGGATACTGGATGTTTATGTATCATGTCACCATTTGAAAACTTGATTGCCGAATGTGTTGCAAGTGCTTGTGTTGGTAATGATGTTAGCGTAATGACCTCATTAGCTTCTTCTATTTGTTCTTCTGCTGGTCTTCCAATGCCATATTGGTTCATAGGAGCTGGTCAAGCTGCTGACTTGGATGCTGCTGCAGCTGCTACTCCTACTTCAACTGAACAATCTAGTTCTACTGGTATGTCATCATCATCATCAGTGGAAGCTTCAACTACTTCATCAACTGAAGAAGAAGAATCATCTACTGCTGAAAGTTCTACTGCTGAATCATCATCTGAAACAACTTCATCAGAAATGATCCCTAGCTCCACTGGTTCTAGTTCTATCACTGATGCCCCTTCTTCAAGTGATGATGGCAGTCCTTGGGAAACATATCCAGAAGTACCTAGAACTGCTTCTATCAATGGTTTCGCTGACCCACTCTATTCTTCATTACCAGAATGTGTCAAACCTTGTGTAGACCAAGATACTGGTATTACTCCATGTCCATACTGGGATGCTGGTTGTTTATGTGTTATGTCACCATTTGCTAATTTGATAGCTGATTGTGTAGCCGATGCTTGTATTGGTAATGATGTTAGTGAAATGACTTCATTAGCTACATCTGTTTGTTCATCAGCTGGTGTTCCAAATCCTTTCTGGTTTATTGGAGATGCTCAAGCTGCTGAATTGGCTGCTGCTGCTGCTGCCACTGCTACTTCATCATCCGAAGAATCTATGTCAACTGATATGTCATCATCATCAGTTGAAGCTTCTATCACTTCATCAGCTGAAGAAGAAGAAGAATCATCTACTGTTGAAACTTCTACTGAGTCATCTATTGACCCATCTTCTAGCTCCGCTCAAGTATCTATGAATGGAACTGTCACTGCTACTGAAACTAATACTGAAACTGATACTGTTTGTCCAGTA
Organism: Yamadazyma taylorii; assembly: GCA_030583035.1. Lineage (NCBI taxonomy): Eukaryota > Fungi > Ascomycota > Pichiomycetes > Serinales > Debaryomycetaceae > Yamadazyma > Yamadazyma taylorii. The sequence goes on along the minus strand of JAJMHJ010000010.1, from coordinate 432,326 downwards.
TGTAGCCATTTTGAAACCACTTATACTACTGTTACTGATGCTGTTACTATAACAACTAGCTGTGAAGTATATGTGACTACTGATTCTGTTGGTGACATTACTAGTTATACTTCTACCTACACTGATATGGAGACTACTGTCATCACTATTACTTCTTGTGAGGATGATAAATGTACACCAGTTCCTATCACTACCGGGGTTACTACTGTTTCTGATGAAACTACTACCTACACTACTTATTGTCCCCTTACAACTACTGTTGCTGGTGAAGCTACCGGTAGTGCTGCTCCTGGAACTCCTAAACAATCGGGTGACCAAACTGTAGCTGCTCCTTCAATTGCTCCATCTTCTTACGCTGGTGATGCTTCTTCTTTATCTACTCCCTTGAGTATTTTTGCTTCTTTAATTTCCTTTTTCGTGGTATTAATTTAGACATTTTGACTAATTCAATCTCAAAATCCGGTGGTGTTTTATGACTTCTCTCTTGTGTTCCTGTTGTGTTTTAGGCTTTTTTTTATTCTTTTCGAACCATCATTATTACAAAATATGTCAATATTATAAATATAGATTATCCTTTTAAGTAATAAAGTAGAATTTTAAATAGACAATTTATATTGGAAATATGAAAAATTATATAAGTTATTATATCTAACCAAATGATTCAGTATAACAGTAAATATCAGGGGCCTCAGGAACCCATCTCAATTTATTACAATTAGATTTGATAGCGTAAGTGAATGACTCAGGTCCACAACTAACCACTGCCAATGATTTGTAGTCTTCACTGTTTCTTAATGGTTCTACATACTCATTAATGATTTGTTGAACCTCAGGTCTATATTTATGGAAAGTTACATTTTTGGCTTCAAATATGGATAATGATTGAGATGATGAAATGGATGATTTATCAGTGATATTTTTTTCTAGGGAACAGGTCTTAGTGGAGGATATGTTTTTAGATGGATAATTGAATTGATCATTAGAATCTGAACTAATATTAGAACTAGAAGTTATGGTGATATCTTTAGATTCATAGACATTCTTTTCAGGTGACTCTTGAGTTATATAAATTTCTAATTTCAACATTCCTTTATTACAGAAATACACCAAATCATCCAAGATGAACTTATACCAATTAACATTTTCAGTTTTTCTTATAACCCATACTAATTTAATTAAAGGATCAGGGTTTCTGTTAAGAAAATCATGTTGTTGATTTCTTTGTTCGATCTCATTGAGTAAGTCAAGACATACTGGGAAAGCGAAAGAAGCTCCAGATCCTGCACTCATGAATATAGCACCATCAAATGTTATTAAAGGTTGATAATGAGCTCCTACGGGGCCCACAAATGTTGCTTTTAATAAGGGTTGTTGTTGATGTCTGTGGTTTTGGAATGAATTCATCTCAAGTTGTCCATTATCAATGTCTTGAGCTGAAACCGGTCTAGCACCAGAGGAACTCTTATTGGTTTGTTTTCTGGTACTTCCTAAAAGTTCAGTTTCTACACTGATGGAGTTTAAGGAAGCAGAAGAGCTAGAATTGGTGGTGGTTGGATCAGTGGTACTGGTTGGATCAGTGGTACTGGCATTTGTGGGGGAGACTTGGATTTGATCAAGTTCAATTCCTTGGGATGTCGATCCTCTTGATTTATACATACCCTTAAGTTTCTGATAGACCTTGGTAAAAAACCCTCTTTCATCAAGCTCTTTGGAAATATCATTACCTTGCAGAATTTGATCATTTAAATAAACAAGTTTCTTCATTAACTTCTTGGTGAACCCCTTTTGAACTCTTATAACAAATTTCATTTCCCCCAGTTCACTTAAACTAGCAATGGTGAAGGGATGTTGTTGAATAGAACTTATTTTTCCCACCGTTAAATATACATGTTGACCAGGCTTCCAAGTATTTAATTTAGGTAAGAAAAAACTGTACCATTTTCTACTTTTAAAAGGGAATGCCTTGATTTTAACAGTCACTAATAAAGTACTATCATCTAAGATTTCAAATTCGGATTTCCCTCTAGTTGGCGACATTCTAACATGAATATAAGTTAAGATTCTTGATAAAATTCGATCAATTACAAGGGTATGAACTCCTAAAATTACTGCTGATTCACTACCTTTTCTATTATGGAAAAATGTGAACAATAACATAATAAATGAAAAGATCCGATGTTTAATCAAGAAGAAATCAAATGCCCATCTTCTAATGAATTTAATACTCCCAAAAGTAAGCACCCCAAAACTTGAAAATGCAATATATCCAAAGATTTGGGGTGGAATTACTAACATTACTGGGAATCCTAATGCTAACCAATAATCAACTGCTAACCCTATATGAACACAAATCATTGTAAACATGGTCCTAGCAACCCATTTATGTAATAATATAAGCTTATCATGCTTTAACCCCGTTATAGAAGTCAATAAATCATTCTTGATCACATAAATATAAATCAAAGGAATATTAGATACTGCTACTCTACTAACTCTTTTGGCAACCACATATTTCCTTGGTAAATAATCCAAATCAGCTGTTTGAATAAAGCAAAACACTCCATTGATAGCTAAATAAGCTCCAAAAATAATGAAAAGACTGGGTTGGAAATAAAAGTAGTTATTAATAAATGGATATTTAATCCTAACTACCCCATTAATAGACTCCCAAACCTTCAAGAATTTGAAATATCCTACATATCTATTGGATTCGGAAGTCCTATTGGTTCTAATAAAAGTAGGGATCCATTTGAATAAGATTCCATACAATACCAATGCAATTAAATTGATTCCATAATTCAACCACTCAAGCTTATTACTCCTTTCTGACTCTATGTAATATTGTAAATAGAATGGGATGGATGACATGTTTTAGTGTCAAGAGAAGGGTGTTTTACAAAGAACTGTGGAGGCAAAAAAACCGTCTGTAAATTGGTCAGAATTGTATATATATATATAAAGTAATAGGGAAAAAAATTTTATCAAATCATGGATCTGCCTTTTGAATGTTTAAAATTTCATGGGTTCGTAAGAGTTAGTTGAGAAGGCTCTGCCTGTGAGGGATTCTGGGTTACCTGAACATGCAAGTGACTATCAAACCAAGTGCCTGTCTTTCTACTCTCTTACACACACACCTAGTAGTAAAGAGTTTACTACACATAACTACCTAGATGATACAGTCCTACAATAGTGCATACGCCTGTAACATTAACTAATAGAGTGCAACTGTCAATAATCGTACCGGTTTGCCGAATATTGCTGTTAATGTTAAGCGGAATCAATCCCTTTAGAACCACTTAAGCTCATGTAACTACGGCAACCAAATAGACAAAACCTCAAATGGATTAAAATTGCGTATCGTGCATATGTAAGGTTACATTCAAGGTATATGTAATATACGAATTTATATACAGGTGTTGTCCATCCTCACCAAGAAAAGTCTATTTTATCTGATCGATCAGTAAATGCACAACAAATTTATTCGGTATAGTTTAATAGAAGCCAATGCCAGTGAAGCCCATATTTTATCGCACATATATACCACTTAAATACAATAGCACCATTCTGTCATACCCCCATTCCCTCATACCACCCCAACCGTATCTCCCATTATCTCTCCTAATCATTATCAACGTTCCCTGGCCCAACCGACTTATTGTTCAATAAAGAATCTCTCACGACAAGAAATTACTCAATCCGCAGGGTTAACTAACCGATTGGCTATTTTTTTCAATTTGAATTAGATTTCCGCTTTGAGAATTTTTTTTTTTTTTTTTTACTAATTTTTCAATCCACTTCCCTACGATCATGTGTAAGACATGGTAACCCTTGATTCCCGAAACCATTATACCCTACCTATCTCTATTTAACAGACACCAATTCGTTTGATCGGTCAACCAGTCTTTTTTTTTCTGTTTCTCTATCTAACAAACAATTTTATATTTTTTCAACATGAAATTAGAGATTGTGTTATTAGCATTATTTACAGCTATTCAAGCTGGTCAATGGGATACTTATCCAGAAGTTCCAAAAACTGCCACCATTAATGGATTTGCTGATCCAATTTATGATGAGCTTCCAAAATGTGCAAGAGATTGTGTTAAAGCTTCTACAGGTAATACCCCATGTCCATACTGGGATACTGGATGTTTATGTGTTATGCCACAATGGTCAGGATTGGTAGCTCAATGTATTGCTGAAAAGTGTGAAGGTGAAGAAGTAGTAAGTGCTACCAGTTTAGCATATGAATTATGTTCATCAGTTGGAGCTGATATATGGTTAATGCCAGCTTCAATAACTGCTGCTTTAACTTCAGCTGCTGGTACTTATAACGTAGCAGCACCAACTCCTACTAATACTGAATGGAACACTTTATTAGATGAAAGTGATCAAGAGGCTGCTGATAGTATCGAAGAAAATCAAGATGATGATTCTGAAACTGATATGGCTCTGGCTCTGGATATGGCTCTGGATATGGAAAAATCTACTTCTGCTTCTGGTGATGATTCCGAAGAAACTGGTGATTCTGATGATTCTGATGACTCTGAAGAGTCATCTTCTGTATCTGGATTAGGGATGAAATTGTCTATGGGGTCTTTCACATTATTATTTGGATCTTTTGTAGCTCTATTGGTTTAAATAGTGAATTTATAATCTGATCTGTTAGTAGGAATTTCGATCAACTCTAAGGCATTGTCGATCAACTCTAAGGCATTGGTGTGGGTGATACAAAGCCGGTGGTGCAAGGTTGTTAGTAAAAGGTTGCTAGTACAAAGTCATTAGTACAACTTCATTCTAACAGGAGACTGGTCTATAATTATCGGATACTGGTCCGACAACCCGATTCAATTTCCGATTATATACATCCTTCAGTCTCTAACCAATTGGCGCCCAAGTTAATTTTATCCCCTTTTGTCTTTTAATTAAACTATTAACATCCTGTATGGAATACAGGGAATTTCCTGAACCTTCATCAGCACAGGAAACAAGGCCATAGGATGGAAATTGGTTAAAATTGAAGACATTTTGATGGTACTTGGGCCAAGTTTCATCCCATTATATTGTTCGCTACCAATGCTTCGGCTTATATATTGGCTGCTAGTTAGAGATTAACACAGTAACGGCCTTTCTTTTTTTAAGTATCATTATTATTATTATTGGCTTCTCATTCAAAGATTTTCGTTAGTCAGGAATTATTTTTTCGAGGACTTTTTATCTTTTCAAACTTTGTGCATATTGCATATTCGAACTTTTCTTGTCATTTTCGCAGCTTACAGATGATCTCCTAATTAGTACATTTTATGGTGAAATAGTAATTGCAATTCCGAAGAAAGGAATTGAAGTCAAGAATACTGGTTGACTATTTGCCCATTCATATGAATTATCCAATGAAATATATGGCCACTAACTAACCAGCTCCACTAACTTACTGAAGTTAAAATTAACTTTCTCAAGCCCAGTTTCATGAGGATTTTTAACTAAACCATGAAACCACTAGTTTAACACATAACCTCATAATCTAAACAGGATGTTCTAGCCATTGTCTCATTTAAGTAAACTTATTTCTACTTATGGAAATGTTAATTCTTATTTTGAAGGTTGCCTTAATGTGAATGTTCTAATTTTATACTACTCATTGCTAGATGCTACTCATTGCTAATGCAGTTCCTTTATATTCTGAGAAATTATATAAACCACCTCTGTCCCCTTTGCCCTGGAATTTTTGATTTACATTTTTCCCTTTCCCTTTTTTTTTTGTCCTTACTCTTCTTAGGAAAAATAATTCAAAAAAGTCTTTCGCTATGTTATCATCTACAACCTTTTCTTTATTAGCTTTAGCTACTATTTCTCATGCTGCTACCACTAACCAATGGGAAACTTACCCAGAAGTTCCAAAAACTGCCACCATTAATGGTTTTGCTGATCCAGTTTATGATGTAACCCCAGAATGTGCTAGAAAATGTCTTGATGAAGATACTGGAAGCACTCCATGTCCTTACTGGGATACTGGATGTTTATGTGTTATGTCCAATTGGTCTGGTGCTGTTGCTCAATGTGTAGCTGAAGCTTGTCAAGGACAAAATGTTGAAGCTTTTACTTCTATTGCTACTTCTCAATGTAGTAAAGTAGGAGTACCAAGTCCTTATTGGTTCATTCCTGATAGTGCTTCCTCTGCTTTAGCAAAGGCTGCTGATGCTGAAGCTACTACTACTGATGAAGATACTGAAACTCCAACTACCACTAGTACTACTCCTGAAAACACTACTACTTCATCTTCTACTCCAGCTCAAACTACGACTACTGATGGTGATGATGATGATGAACCTAAAACTACCACTGCTCCAGAAACCACTTCCACTTCTTCCCCAGCTGCTAATGAAGATTCTAATACTACTCAACCTAATGGTAGTGATGATTCTGATAACGGTGATGATGCTCCTGCTAACTCTGCTCCAGAAGCTCAAGAATCATCCCCAGCTGAATCTGCTCCAGAAGCTCAAGAATCTGCTCAAGAATCTTCTCCTGCTGAATCTGCTCCTGCTGAATCCACTCCTGCTGTTGATGTTCAAACTAATGGTGCTGCCATTAAAGGTGCTTCATTCGCTGCTGGTGTTGCTGCTTTTGTTGCTTTAATTTAAATAGTTTTTGATTCTTATGTCTTTGTTTTTCTGTTTCTTCTTCTAGTTCATTTATTAATGAATATTTCGGTACATAAATATTGTTAAATATATACACATTTAATCGTTTAGTTAAGTCGGTTCTCATCCGTCCACCTGATTACTTTTCAAGTGTCGATTGAATATATTCGATCATTTCTTTTACTTTTGGTCTTAGAGGCCAATGAGAAGGAATATGATGAATGTCAACTTGTAATTCATTGGCCCATTGGTAAACTAATCCTGGGTTAAATATAAATTGAGATCCAATTAATGCTAAATCAAAAGCTCCTTGGTCAACTAATTCATTAACTTTGGTGGCATTATTTAATTTTCCAACACATGCTACTAGCCCTTTATCTCCTATAGCTTGTTTAATCTTCTTGGCAAATTCTACATGAGAACCAAACTCTGTTTGAATTCTATCGGCATTAGCTTCAATACCACCAGCAGAAACATCGATTAAATCAACCCCCTTTTCAATAACAATTGGAGCTAATTTGACTGAATCATCAATTTTCCAAGCATCAGGATTAGAATCCTTTAATTCGGATGCACTAATTCTAAGAAATACTGGGAAATCTTTTGGGACATTTCTTCTGATTTCTTCAATAATTTCGGTTAAAAATTTTATTCTTCCTTCAAAAGAGCCACCATATTCATCAGTTCTTTGGTTACAGCTTGCTGATAAAAATTCAGAAATTAAATATCCGTGGGCCCCATGAATTTCAATAAAATCAAATCCGGAAATTTCATAAGCTCTTTTTGCAGCCAATCCAAATTGTTTTACTAAAGTTTGAATTTCTTCCTTAGTTAATTCTTTAGGGACTGGTAAGGCTCCATTTTTTCTATATTCAATAGGAGATGGGCCAACAACTTTATCTTTAACCCCTCTTGGGTCCCAACCTTCTAGATTTTGAAAAAGGGCCAGTTGCATAGATTTTCTACCAGCATGGCCAATTTGGATTCCAATAGTAGAGGTGTTTGCATGAGCATAATCAACTATCTCTTTGAATTTTGCCGCTTGTGCATCTGTCCAAATTCCTAAATCAACTACTGAAGTACCAGCATTTGGAGCTACGGCAGTTGCTTCAACGATAACTAATCCAGGCCCTCTGGTGGTAAGAGCACCATAATGAATCTTATGATATTCAGTAACTTCTTGGTTATGACCAGCGTATTGACACATAGGTGAAACCCCAATCCGATTAGGTAATGTTAAATTCCTGATTTTCAAAGGGGTAAATAATTTTGCAGTTTCTTCTGTCACCGATAATGCTGACCCTACAACCCCTTCGGCTACAGGGTATTCATAAGGTAATCCTTTAACTAAAGGATATGGAGCATCACTAGTTGTATCTTGAGGAGGCAAACTCATTTTAAAGAACTGAATTTGGTTTTGGTATTGGTGCTGAGGCTGATCTAGTTCAGTTTATATAGTCAAACCAGGTGATGCACTAAGCTTAGTAATTCCTCATCGACGCATTTAACCGAACGAAAAGAGTAAAATAACCGAACGCAAATAAAATTAATTTTTTCTTTTTTGTTCTGCATCTCTTACTGTTTTCGGAAAAACCTCATGAGGGAGCCACTGAACATAGAGAAAGGATCAAATGGTACTAACCAGTATAGATAGCTTATGTCATTTAAATGGATATGACAATATTATATTAGTAGACCATCAAGGATTGCTTATCGTGGTACAGGGTAGCGGATATTATGATTACTAGTTGATCACATAAACGGAGCAAATCTCCCACCAAGGAACTAAATTATCGATTGTTCCGGTTCCTGTTTTTAAAGGTGTACAGATAAATTATACTTACATATTCTGCTTACATATTTTGCTTGCAAATCCTGCTTTTACATTCATTGATAATTGATAATACATGATCTTATACTTATATTTTATATACATGAGTACAGTAAAAGTCCCCCATATTAACTATGGTCTTCTTTATCAGAAGCATGATCAGTATTAGGGGTCAAATACACTTTAGTTGGTGGAACCCAATTAACTGATTGCCATGGCATAATATCAGCAGAATATAATTCATCAACTTCTTCTAAAGTTAACCCTTTAGTTTCATAAACAAAGAAATAAACAAAGAAGAATGAAAAGATTAAACAACCGGTGAATACAAACCCATAATAAAAGTGAATAGCAGAAGTAATGAAAGGACTGAAAAATGCAATTAAAAAACCCCAAATCCAATTAGCAGCAGTTGCCACAGCCATAGCTTTAGATCTAATTCTTAAAGGATATAACTCAGATACAATAGAATAAACCCCACCAGCCCAAGTAGAAGCAAATGAAAAGATGAATAAACAAGTGATGAAGATCATGGCATTACCAGTTGGTTTATTGGTTGGACCATCATATCCATTTTGATATAAATTAACTGATCCTAATACTGAGTATATAATGAAGGATACTACCATGGCACAAGATCCTACTAATAAACATAATCTTCTCCCCATTCTTTCAATAGCATAAATCCCTGCAAAAGTTGACATGAAATTAACAACCCCTAATACAATTGAAGTTTGGAATGAATCTTTTAATCCAACGGCTTTGAAAATGGTGGTTCCATAATAAAAGAAATAATTGTTACCAGTTAATTGTTGAAGGGCTTGTAAAAACATCCCAATAATAACTCTATTCAAAATCCTTGGTTTACCAGTAATTAATTGAGTCCAAGAAGCAGTACCAGCTAATTTTTCTCTATCAATACCAGCTTGAATTAATTTAACTTCGGTATAAGCAGCAGGATGTTCCCGGTCAACTTTGTTGGATCTAGCAATTGAATATCTAGCTTCATCAATTTTCCCCTTTTCAATTAAATATCTTGGAGATTCTGGCATGGCTACCATTCCAACTGTTAAAAAGATGGCCCAAGCAAAACATAATCCTAAAGGAATTCTCCATTGTCTTGAATCATCATATGCTGATTTAGTTCCATAAGTGGTACAATATCCTAAAAAGATTCCAAAAGTGATAAATAATTGGAAACAACAAACTAAGGTCCCTCTTAAAGTTTTTGGAGATGATTCTCCAATAAATAATGGGGACAATACTGTAACACAACCAACTGCCAATCCAGTAATTACTCTTCCAATAACAATTTGATACCATTTGCTTGAGGACGAGATTTGAACAATAATTCCAATAACATAAATAATCATTGAAAACATTAATCCAAATCTTCTTCCATAAATATCTCCCACTTTTGATAAAATGATTCCTCCAACTGCACATCCAATATTAAATAATGATACAATAACTCCAGTTCTTACATTGGATAAATAATGTTCACCATTATCATCAACCATTCCAAATCTTCTAGTGAAATCGGTCATGTTAACAAATCCGGAAATGGTCCCGGTATCAAATCCAAATACAAATCCTCCAAAAGCGATCAATAAACAAAAGATACATGTAGAAATATAATCTTTCATGGATTTTTCTGGTAATGCTGGTAAACTCTCTTCTAATCCCTCAGAGTTTGGGTCTTGATCATCTTGGGTCTTTTTTGGTTCTTCTAAAAGAGAGGCTTGAGGAGTTTGAGAACTGGTGGTTGAAGCTACTCCAGTTGAAATATTAGCTTCTTGTTGGTTTAAATCAACATGTTTTTGTTCTACTGTTTCTGACATTTTTGAAACAAAGTATACAAAATATTTAGAAGAGAATTTAGAGGAAACAGGGTGAAAAGACGTCGGAAAATCCTGTTATTTATAATGAATCTTTCCACTCATTAATTTCATCTACAAACCCAACGGCAACGCCAATACCTTCTGTCACGACCAACACCCCCCATTCATATCGGTAATATAAAAGATTTTTCGTCTTTTTTTTTTTTTTCTTTTCTTTTTTATTTCCTTTTTGTGTTCGATTTATTCATAAAAAAGTAAGAAGAAGACAAAAATGCAGGCACTGTAGTATGTATAGCAGGCATTTTCGGAAAAACTTTATGTAAAGTGCACCACCTCAACCAAAAGGGATAGTAGCAGCCAAAACCGGAAAAACAACCGGTGTCGTTGGTACGAAAAAAAAACAATTAATCCAACTAAACCCCGAGTGTTGTTCAACTCTTACATCTTTATAACCAATAAGATCCACTAAAGTCTTTGTAACCTTGAAAAAGGTTTTTCCGGTTGGGAAACTTGTATTGTTCGCGTTTATGAGCCTTGACCCCAACTGCAGCAACAATTTTTCCGGGCTATACCCTTTTGCTTATACCAAGTGGGGACAAGACCTAGATTTCCTGTTTTCTCCATTCACCTCTTTATTAAACAGGAAAGTGGTGGTAGTGTTGTTCAAACGATCTAAACCTGTTTGGAATTTTTTAAAAAAAAAAGCCAAAGATCAAACCTAAAAAGACGGAGTTTATTTTGAAAAGCGATCGTTTGAGGTTTGAAGACCTTGTAGAGGAAGTGATTTGCTGATTGTCGGTGGTGGTTGATGGTGGTTGGTAGTGGTTTGTGGTGGTTGGTAGTGGTTGGCAGTGGTGACTGATCAAGTTATTCCGATTGGTAGTGGTTGGTAGTAATGGGTAGTAATGGGTAGTAATGGGTAGTGGTGACTCAAGTTATTCCGAACACCAATATAACCCCAAACACACGCTATTCCACTGATGTCATCCCTTCATATTCAAACTTCCAAGGCCTCTACTGTATATACCAGACATAAACTAATATCTGTACCCCTACTAACCGGCCCTATGAAGTCGTGTATCAATTGTTCACATGACCCTGGTTCTCACCAGACACCCTCACATGACTCATGGCGTGGTTAAACCACCCTCACACGATAGCAAGGAGGTGCCAATCCTTCGTTTTACCTCCTTAAACTATCAACCTCCTTATCGCCCCTAACTGGATTACCACCCTCCCATATTTATTATGTTGGTATCCTACGTTTTATTCTTTATTACCCTAGTCACCGGGTCATTGGTGAATAACTTACAACAAGTTTTTGACTTTCAACAATTCCAATTCCCCTTAAAAATTCAACACCATCTTGAAAGTCAACAACAAAATGACCAATCGTTAGCTCCTATTTTAAACGCTGATAACATCGAAGACGTCATTCCTGATAGATATATTGTTGTCTTCAAAGAAGATGTAACTTCTGAAGCCATTAACTCTCATAATGATTGGGTTGTTAATGAATATGAAACATTGGTGAACTCATTAAATGATGAAACATCTAATTTCGTTTCAGCTATTTTAAAGTACAGATTAAAGACTAATAAATTGGAATTTTTCAATATTAATGATGTTGTAAGAGGATATGCTGGATATTTTAGTGGTGAGCTTGTTAAATTGGTTCAACAAAGTCCATTGGTTAAATATCTTGAAAAAGATACTAAAGTTAAAATTAATGAATTTGATATTCAAAAAGAAGCACCCTGGGGATTAGCTAGAATGAGTAAAAGAGAAGACTTTAGTAATTCTAATTATGAATTTGATAATGACGGTGGTGAAGGTGTCACTGCTTATGTTATTGATACTGGTATTAAAGTTAGTCATGAAGAATTTGAAGGTAGAGCTACTTGGGGTGAATCAATTGCATTCCCTAAATTAGAAATTGATGGTAATGGTCATGGAACTCATTGTGCTGGAGTAATTGGATCTAAAACTTATGGGATTGCTAAAAAAGTCGATTTAGTTGCCGTCTCAGTAATGAATTTATTAGGATCTGGGGTTACTTCAGATATTATCAAAGGAATTGAATTTGTTGTTAATGATCATAAAGCTAAAGTATCTACTATGAAAAAGGGATTTAAAGGATCAGTTATTAATATGTCCCTTGGTGGTGGAAGTCAAGATTCGTTAGATTTAGCTATTAATGCTGCTACCAATGCTGGTATTCATGTAGCTGTAGCTGCTGGTAATGATAATCAAGATGCTTGTGGTTATTCTCCTGCTAAAGCTAATGGTCCAATTACTGTAGCTGCCAGTAATATCGAAGATTCTAAAGCTAGTTTTTCAAATTGGGGTAGCTGTGTTGATATCTTTGCTCCTGGTGAAGATATTACTTCTACTTATATTTTTGGTGATACTGCCGTTATGTCCGGTACATCAATGGCATCTCCTCATATTGCTGGTTTATTATCTTATTACTTATCATTACAACCTGATATTAATTCCGAATTTTCTAAAGGGTTATTACAACCAGCTGTCTTGAAAGAAAAAGTTATCAAGTTTGGTACTAAAGGAATTATTCAAGGAATTGAAGATGCTCAAACTCCAAATATTTTAGCTTTTAATGGAGCTGGTAGAAATTTGACTGAATTCTGGCAATTATAGAGTAATCTACCATTGATGATTGTTCAATTCTAAATTAGAGATGGATGTAGATCTCGGTTTGATTTTTGTTTGTAGTTTTTTTGTTTGTAGTTTTTTTGTTTGTAGTGTTTTTGTTTGTAGTATTTTTACTACGTGAAAAGCTAGACACTATTGTTTGGTTTTTGGTTTATATATAGTTGAGTATATGAGTGGTATATGACCGGGGTAATGTAATTTCGGGCCGAAACAGTAGTCTCTGGGGCCGAAACAGTAGTCTTTGTGGGGCCCGATGGCCTTGCGCACAATCGTTTCCTGGTTTTCCGCACTGTTTACGGTTTGGTTTATTTTCGCAATCTTTAAGTCATTAAAATCATTATTGTCTCAGATATTCACCAACTTCTTGTTAAGTATATTTCAAATTCTTTCAACTAACAAGGATAGAATGCACTTCAGAAGCTTAATCACACCGTTCGTTTTCTTATTATGCTGTTTATCAGATGAAACCGTTAGTGCCTCCGATGCCTCCATCACCTCCGATGCCTCCAGTGTTTCCTCTATCACCTCCGGTTCTTCTACCACCCAAATGCCAGAATCCCAAAAACATTTATCAGAAGAGATTGAATTTTTCACAAAGTTGGTAAGTGATGTCAGTAGTAATGCTGCTGATTATTTCTTCTTCCTGAGGACCGCTTATATTGATATTCCTAAAGATTTTGGTGCTATAGCTGAGAGTGTTAGATCTTATAGTGATGATTCTTATACTACATTATTAGATGATCCAGACTTCCATTTCTCTTCTCTTGCTGCTTTTGCTACTAATTTAGGCTGGTATACTGATAGATTGGCTGTTACTGGTATTAATGGGTATGGGGTTAGTTCAAGTGAATCTTCATCTTCTGAAGGTGAAGGAAGTATGATGTACGTCCCCATCACTTTAGGGTTAATGGCTGCAGTTGTGGGACTTTTATAAGGATATTAGGAAGAAAGAAAGAAAGAAAGAAAAAAAATGCAATAGTGTTTATTAATGATGCTGATAGACCTCTTTTATAAGTATATACTTTGTAAAATATATGAGTGAAAGAGATGGGGAGTTTAAAACCCTTACTGTGTGGTTATTATGTAGACTATAATCCCAGTAAAAGTTATAATAGAGGACAAGGTTTCAACCTGGCTATCATATCTAGGAATTGTTTCTACAATTTATCTACTTTTTCTCAATGCACGCTTTTTAAGCACTATTTGCAATTTCTGCAACTTTCGCAGTTTACGGAAAAACTGTTGCAGATTTTTTAACGGAAATGGGGCTTCAATTTTAATGGGTTGATGTGCTTCTGTAGAGACAAGAAAAGAGAGTCATAGACTTATACCTATAAGCAGTAACAAGGATAACCAAAACTAACCATTTAACCCCCCCATGAATTGTTTTAGTTTACCTAAGTGCCTGGAATGTCAGCAAAATGCCACTGCAACTAATATGCAGGACTGAAAAGTTTTTTTTCAATGTCATCATAAAGGCATTATCACCAAATTATAACTCAACAACACATCCGAGATAGTTTAGTGGCTAGAATTACCGTTTGTCGCATGGTAGACCGGGGTTCAATTCCCCGTCTCGGAGCATTTCTTTTTTCCCCTTTGAATCAGTTAATTCCCAATAAACCAGGGGTTTAAAACCATAAATTCATTGATTATTTCAATCAAGAACCAATGGCTTTAATACCCCCACTAAAAACCATCATCACCAACCTTAATCACCAAAAAGCTAATGGTTTAGAAAGCCAGGAATCATAACTCCATCATTATTATCCTTTTCCCAGTGCCAACTCATACGCTGTGTATATATCTGACATCAACTAATACTAAATCAACCACAAGTAATTATTTTGAAGAAGAAGAAGAAGAAGTGAACAAGAAATGAATAGTTTCTGAACCCCTGAAGTTAATTAATCGCGCACACAGAATTGTCAGGTATGATACTATGGTATTTGAAGAGACAGGAAAAAGACTGGAAGCAGGAGGTTAGCATAAGGGGATGAGAGGAGGGAACTAAGGCCATATGAACAAAGTAATAGTAGATCAATGTAGACCCATACGCCCAGGCCACTGGACACCTACCACCAGGTCACTGGACGCATACCACCGCCATAGTCCCATACCGCCATCGTCCCATACCGCCATCGTCCCATACCACCGCCATCACACCTCACTGCCCCCAGCCACTCGCGTCCCCGCTTCAACATCTCTTAATCCACTCTTTTGGTTATGTTCGCACTCGTTCAGGTACAAAGGTTAAATATAGAAACCTTCACCACAATTAAACCATATCCCATTTAAATATTTATCACCCAATGAGTCAAAGTCATGGACCAGATGATGTTGTCCATATAGATAGACGCCACCCTAGAGGAAGATTCTCTTGGGTACGGCGATTGATGCAAGGGCAAACCCGTCAAACTAATGGATTAATAACCCCTCATGATGCTAATGATAGGAATATCCCTTACAATCGAGGGTATTATCGAACAAATCCTGGTAACCGTAAATCTAAACCAAAGAAAAGAACCAATACAAAGAAAAGTAACCAGAATCATGAAGAAGATAGCCACGAAAAAGCCCCCAAGAATCATTCAGAACCTGATCCAGAAAATAGTAATACTGATAGTGATAGTGATGGTAATAGTAACAATAATACTGATACAGACCTAGACCTTGATAGTCATGAAGTAAGGAGTGGATCTTATAATAGTGATCAGGTAACCGAGAGCTCAGATAATATCAGTACCACCCCATTGAAATCAATTGTATCGCTGCCATCCACCAAATCCCCATCAGTATTAAGCGATAATAATCATGATACTCAAAGTTACAATGCCTCCACTGCCGAAACCTCAATAACAGCCTCTTCCCATTTAAATCCTATTATAAATAGAGATAGTTTACCACCACCTACCGGTGATAGAGATAGTGAAAGTATTGTAACCCTCGCTAGTTCATCAAGAAGAATTAGAAGAAGATCATTAGAAACAAATTCTTCTACGGTGGGGATTCCCCCTGCTAGTATAATGGAGAGAATCTTTACCCAACCAAATGCTAATAATTCAGCATATGCTACTTCGGGATATGCTACCTCAGCATATGCTAATAGTATGAATCCTAATGATCGAAATAGTACTAATGATGGTACTAATGATGATGCTAATTCTTATAGAGATTTTGATTCTTCCAGTGTTCCAGAATCCACCTAAATAATCGTATAAATAATTTTATAAATAATCATATAATCGTATAAATGAATTGTCAATGCTATAGAGGTCGTAGGTGTTGTGCTTATATAGTTAGTTATTTCTCCCCTGTCTAAATGCGACCCCAAACAACATTGAAATCAAAACACACCATTTCGCACCAAAATTCCTATCAGTGTTTACTAAAGGACTATTTAAACTATTTAGACCCTATATTAATATTAATCTCGGAGTTCAATTAGTAGTACGGTTTATTGTTACTACCACCCTCTTATTTACGTTGGATACAATATCCTTTACCACCCAACGCTATAAGGAGAAGGTAGTGTGTTCCATTAAGTGATTGTATTTTTTTTTTTTGTATCATTTTTTGTTTTGAGTCACCCTGTATTTAAGTCCGTAAAGGGTTTATCTAAACATAAATGGGTGCATTCAGTCATAGTGAATCCTCTATGGAAGGAGAGGTTTATATCCAAAAGCTTTCCAATTATGTCAAAAGAAATGAAGAAGGATTAGCTAATGGATTATTATTGTTTTCTAAAAATAAAACCAATTCTAAAATCAAACCATCTCGATTAAGTTTTAGTCTTCACCATTTATATTATGTATTAGAAAAGATTGATAATTCATCATTAGGAGTAGATATTGGACCATTGAATATTCGCTTGGATAATCCCCATCATGAACCAACGTTTATATCATTTATGGCTAATAATGCTAGATCATCTAAACATTTTGATAGTGATGCTAAATCTATATCATCTATAAATTCGATGAAATCCATAGTTTCAAATGCTTCAGTATACTGGAGGTCATTTAATGGGAATGTTTCTAAAGATCCTAAGATTATTCAAAAGGATATCAAATATTTATATTCATCATTCACTAAAATTCCTTGTATTATAATATCTCCTAAAACCAAAATAAATGGAATTCTGGGGTATGAAGAATATCCTTGTGATACTTCAATACCAATTAAACTGTTTAAAAACTTACAAGTGTTAGAAATTAATGATTATGATCCTAATGAAATTTTTGGTTGGAATATTTTAAGTGAACAATTAAGAATATTAATTATTAAAAATTCAAAACTAAATGATTTATCTGAAGTTTTAATTAATTTAGTTATAGAAGATGAATCCAATAGAAATAGTTTCAATTCTATTAAAACCATCAGAAGAAGTAATACTTTAGAAGTAGATGATCATGAAAGTCAAAATAATGCCTTTAAATATCCTAATAATCGTCAAAGATCTTACACTTCTACTACCACAAGTGGTACAACTCAATTAACTTCAACATCATCAAATGGAGCTGGTACTTCATTTAAAGAGTTTGACAATATTGGTAACTTTTCTCGACTAAATGAAATTAAAGATTATACTTTAAAAGATAATAAATGGTCATTTTTAAGACAATTAAGTGTAATTGAAACATCTATTACTTCAATTCCTCCAGATATTTTCCATCCTTTGACGAATTTAGTTAAATTGAATTTATCTAATAATTTATTAGATTCAATCCCTGATGGGTTAAATCATTTAATTAATATTAAATATTTAAATTTCCTGGATAATTATATCACACATCTTCATAATCTTCCCAAAAATTTAAAACACTTAACCACTTTAAATTTAAATAATAATAAAATTAAAACCCTTGATGGTCTTGATAATCTAATAAATTTAGAAAAAATCGATTTAAGAAGAAATAATTTAGATTCCATTAATTGTTTAAAACCAATCTTATATTTATTCATTAAAATCAATGATAAATTTACAAACATTTATTTAAATCATAATAAACTCCCCAAAAGTTTTAGAATTGATTTATTTAATTTAATTAATGGAATTAAATATAAAAATAACTTTAAAATTGATGATTCAAGACCAGGATATTTTGAAAGTGCTATGTTATTAGACAATGAAGCATCGATTAGAAATCTTCATAATTTCTTTAAAACCAACTCAGTTTCAAGAAATAGTTTAGATTTAATCAATTCCTTATCAAATTTAAATCTAGAAGATGATACAAGACCATTTAATCCTTTAACTAATAATAATAATCTTACTAATAGATCTGATTTAAACAAGAAGTCCACCACTTTAACCAATGTTTCTGAGTCTAAGAATAACGCTACTAGTGTAGTTACACAAGTCCAGGTCACTGCTAGAATGAGTACATAGATGATAAACTATATGATAAGCTATACGATAGACTGTATTATAGACTATATGATGGACTATATGATGGACTATATGATGGACTGTGGACTATACCATGAACTATGTGATGGACTATGGACTATACCATAGACTATACCATAGACTATACCATAGACTATACCATAGGCTATACCATAGACCCCCCATTCGGATTCATTCCCATTCATTTCTTGTTTCAACAAGTTTATTTTATATTATCATTCTTTTATAGTCTTGCATGTAATAATAAAACTTAAATTGGGGTTTTTGTGTCTGTTCATAAAGTGCGCATTTTTGTATTCTCAAAACCAACTTTTTTTTTTTTGCAGCCGTTTTATAACCACTAAACCATGATTATGTTTACACGGATTCTAGGCTTATTAAGGCTACTTATGATGGTAGCAACCTTGAGCGTGGAAATTAATCCTAATGTAGAATTAAATGATAATTTAACTACCAATTTCGACAAAAGAGGGTTTCATGAAGAAGCTCCTTTGTTTTATATTGAAGACCATCATCCTGGAGAGTTTTTTTGGTCTGAACCTTATTATCCTTCACGTACGTATATAATTGAACAACAAGTTTTAAAAATAGAAAAGAAACAAGGTTACTAACAAGGTGTCTCTGAATCTGTGATATTTGATGAATCACAGAATTGAGATCATGACTTAGCCCTTGGTGGTAGATTAGATCATATTTGGCAAAAAGCTTATGATAAAGCCAGAAAGATTGTAGAAAAAATGACCATAACTGAAAAAGTTAACTTAACCACAGGAACTGGTTGGGGGTCAGGTCCTTGTGTTGGTAATACAGGATCAGTTCCAAGACTTGGAATCCCAAATTTATGTTTACAAGATGGACCTAATGGTGTAAGATATACTGATTTTGTTACTAATTTTCCTAGTGGATTAGCCGCTGGTAGTACTTTTAATAAAGGATTAATTTATTTAAGAGGGAAAGCTATTGGTAAAGAACATAAAGTTAAAGGAGTTAATATTGCTTTGGGACCAGTTATTGGCCCTATTGGGTTAAAAGCTGCTGGTGGTAGAAATTGGGAAAGTTTTGGTTCTGATCCCTATTTACAAGGAATTGCTGGTGCTGCTACCGTTGAAGGAATTCAAGATGAAGGGGTTCTTACTGTTGTAAGAAGCTTAGTAGGTAATGAACAAGAACATTTTAGACAAGTTGGTGAATGGGATGATAATGGTTGGGATAAACTTGAAGAATCCATTAGTGCCAATATTGGTGATAGAGCTATGCATGAAATTTATTTATGGCCATTTGCTGATGTTATTAGAGCTGGTACTGGTGGGATCATGTGTTCTTATAATCAAGTTAATAATACTTATGCTTGTGAAAATTCTTATTTATTAAATTATTTATTAAAGGAAGAATTAGGGTTTCAAGGATTTGTTGTATCTGATTGGGGTGCTCAACATTCAGGAATTTATTCTGCCTTATCAGGTTTAGATATGACTATGCCAGGTGAAATCTTCGATGATTGGTTAACTGGGAAATCTTATTGGGGACCATTATTAACAAAATCAGTTTATAATTCTACATTTCCTCAATCAAGGTTAAATGACATGACCACTAGAATTTTAGCCCCATATTTTGCAATTGAATCTCTTAGATTACCAAGTGAAGATGATATTCCAAATTTTAGTAGTTGGACTGATCATACATATTCTCAAAAATATCCTTATCAACATTATGGACCCATCATTGAACAAAATTTTCATCAAGAAGCAAGACTGAAATTTACTGAAGAAATCGCTTTAAATGTTGCTAGAGAAGCCATAGTTTTATTAAAAAATGATGGTCACAATTTACCAATAGATAAACTGGATGGAGTTAAGCGATTATTTATTGCTGGTGTAGGAGCAGGAGTTGATCCAAAGGGTAATAATTGTAAAGATCAAAGATGTGTAGATGGTGTATTAACATCCGGTTGGGGGTCAGCTGCTGTAAACAATCCATACGTTATAACTCCATATGAAGCCATAGCTAAAATGGCTAGAGAACGGGATATGTTGGTTGATTTTTCAAATGATGTTTGGGATTTAGAACATGTTGATGAGATTGCTGATGTGGCTGATATGTCAATTGTTGTGGTCAATGCCAATAGTGGAGAAGGGTTTATTGAAGTTGATGATAATTATGGTGATAGGCAAAACTTTTCTCTTTGGAATAATGGTGATGAATTAATTAAACATATAGCTGAAAGATGTACCAAGACTATAGTGGTAGTTAATTCTGTTGGTCCGGTTAACATGGAAAAATGGATTGAACATGAACATGTTGTAGCCGTTTTAAATACTGCACCTTTAGGTCAATTTGTTGGAAAGGCTTTAGCTGAAGTATTATTTGGAGAGGTGAATCCTTCTGGTAAATTACCTTATACTATTGCAAAGAAAAAACTGCATTATGTTCCCATTATTGATGATTTATCAGAAACCAGTGATCCTCAAGATAATTTTGATAGAGATATTTATCTTGATTATAGATTCTTTGATAAGCATAATATTAAACCAAGATTTGAATTTGGGTACGGATTATCCTATACTAAATTTCAATTGAGTGATTTGAAAATTGAAGAAATAAATTCTCCAACAGAATATTTACCATATCCAAATGAATATTTACCAATTTATAGGTCGATTGAAGATGATATTTGTGATCCTGAAGATGCATTATTTCCTCATGAAGAATTTGATCCAGTTCCTGGGTATATTTATCCATATCTATATAATGAAAACGTTCAAAGTTTACCTGATGATGAAGAATTTGATTATCCAAAAGGGTATAATCAAAAATATAAATCAGCTCCTCCACTTAGTGGAGGATTTGGTGGTAATCAAGCATTATGGGAAGTATTATTTTTAGTTAAAGCCAAGGTGAAAAATATTGGTAAATATAAAGGTGGTTATGTTGGCCAATTATATATCGAATTCCCAAGTACTTTAGTAGGATCACCTCCAAGGATATTAAGAGGATTTGAAAAAGTCTTTATCGATAAGGGTAAAACTGAATCAATAAGTTTCAATATTTTACATCGGGATTTGTCTATATGGGATGTTGAATCTCAACAATGGATTATTCAAACTGGAACTTATAAAATCTATATTGCCTCTTCCAGCAGGAGAGTTGAATTATGTGGTGAAATTGACATAGGTGTCTGACGGAATTAATTTCCTATTTGCTTATATGTTTGTTCGCTTATGTGTTTATGATGGGCCAACTGTTCAATGGGCTATGGTAACTGAAATTCATAAATTTTAGTTTAGTTCCTCTTTATTTGCAACATCAATGTTTATGATACTGCTAGATTTCTTACTTAACAGATGTGGCTCACAATATATGATTAATTTTAAAAAGGGTCCTACTACCTCCCCTCCCCTCTACTCTCACCCACCATCTCTCGTTTGTTCTACGTTCCCTTTTTCAACTTTGAACATTAACCGTTACTTCTCTTTTGTTTGCTCTAATTAAGCTTTGTCATTTGAGTAACTTTATTCTCCCCTGGTAGTTTTAAAAGGCTTGGCTTAAAAAATTTCACTGGTTAAACTTTAATAAGAGTGGCTTATTGCGCTCTTTTGTGATTTTGCAGCGGTTTCGCAGCAGTTTCTGCAGCTTAGATTTTGAAGATAAGAATCATCCTGCACAATTGTGTCAAAGTGGGAAACGTACATTAGTGGGACAAGAAATGCCGGATCCAATACGGTTATTGACATATCATCGAACCTACAGGGTAGAGGAAACAAATGAGGTAGAGGAGGGTAGTATTAGGTTTGTCTGGTTTTACCAATGAATGCGTTTGAAGAACGATGGTTACATTGGAAAACATCCATGTGCCCTGATAATAGGCGTAGCTGAGCCATAATCTCTATTAGATGTGGACGAATCGCAGGTACAGCTAAGCATAGCTAAGCACAGCTAAACAAAATTAAGCATGGCTAAGCATAGTTGAGAAAGCCAATAAGCTATTATGAACAATGAGCTATTGTGAGCAATAAAATAGGAACCAATAAACTGGCTCTATCTAAGGGTCTCGAATTTCCACAACTTACTAAACAGGCTACCATGGGTTTAGACCCTTTAAACTAATTAGTAATTGGTTCTTTCCTTTGCGCTTATTCTATGCAACCCAAAGGTTAAAAGTAGATTTTTAGACCAGAAAAAACGGCTATAGGCCGGTAAACATACAGGAAAAAAAAAAAAAAAGAACATGAAGTCAAATCATTGGAAGTCCTTGACCTTCATAATTCTTTTATATCATTTTCCACTTTTTAATAGTTTGCAAGTGGATGTATATGGTAGAAAGAGGTTACCATCATAATTTCACCCATTATCAAACCCATCTCCCATCATAAATCACCAACCACTAGCTACCAATCGATAATTATTCCTCCTTTATCATTTCAAACTAACCTTATTCCCTGCCCCTGTCATAAAATATGTCAAATTAAGTTAAAGGCGAAAAAAAAAAAAAAAAACAAAACCGCCACACATACAACTATTAGCCAAAATTGAAACAACAGCCTTTCTAATGCCTGTTCGGGTTTGACTAGGCAAATCAAAGGAAAGAACAGAAAAGAAAAGAAATAAACTAATCCTGGATCCGGCATTGTAATAGATCCAGATTTGCTAATCAAGTCTGTCTCTCTCTGTCTCTCTATCTCTCTTGACAACCTTTGAACCCCTATCATTTGAATCTTGCTGAATTATAAGGGTCATAGAATTCAGATTTTGGTATTTGTATGCCAGAGGGCCCACCTTTTTCTTTTTGTCTTTGTTCTGTGATTTTTATTTCTATGCTTGATTTTTTATCAATCTCTAGCTAATTATTATTATCATCGACCATGGCAGATCAAGAACAATCACCAAAAAAGGAGAAGGTTCAAACCAAAGTCACTGAAATTGAAAAACATCAATTATCAGACAAATTGGGAGACTCCCATGTGAACCTTTTACCATTTAAGAAATTATTAGTGGTATTAATGGCACTATCATTATCACTGCTTTTATCATTTGCTGATCAAACAGCTGTTACGGTAGCTTTATCGGTAATAGGTAAAGACCTTGATTGTGAAACCACCATTAATTGGGCAGGTACGGCATCACTTTTAGCTAATTGTGTATGTCAAATCTTGTTTGGAAGATTATCGGATATTTTTGGTAGGAAAACCATTATGATGTCATGTCTCTTTATTTTATCGATTTCTGACTTATGTTGTGGATTTGCTCAAACCGGAGTTCAATTTTTTGTATTCAGAGCATTCGCTGGGATTGGGAATGGTGCTGTAAGTTCATTATCAATGGTGGTATTAAGTGATGTGGTAACTTTAAAACAAAGAGGAAAATATCAAGGAATTTTAGGGTCAAGTGTTGGAATTGGTAATTCGGTAGGACCGTTTATCATGGCTGGATTTATTTCGTTTTATTCATGGAGAGGGTTTTATTATTTAATGGCTCCATTAGTAATGCTTGATATCTTGGTTCTTTATTTCTTACTTGATAATAAGAAACCTCAATCGCAAGTATTAACCACCAAAGAAAAATTTCAAAAAATTGATTATTTGGGGATTTTAACTGCTACTTTAGGATTAATCTTAATTTTGATTCCAATCAGCGGGGGTGGATCCACCTATGCTTGGAATAGTCCTTTAGTAATAACCATGTTAACCCTTGGGATAATAATCTTTATAGGATTCTTATTAATTGAATGGAAATTTGCTCATTTACCAATGGTACCATTATATTTATTCAAGAATCCATCATTATGTTTGCTTTTAGGATCAAATTTTTTCTTTGGCCTGTGTTATTATGGATTTTTATATTACTTACCATATTATTTCCATATTGTTAAACAAAAAGATCCAATCCATACCTCCATCTTTCTTATCCCTTTAGTATTAATGCAAGCATTAGGGTCCACGGTTTCTGGACAAATTATTTCCAGAACTGGCCATTATATTTATGTGATAATCGGTGGATATACATTATGGTGTTTAGCAAATGGATTATTAATTATCTGGGATAAACAAACCGCAGATTGGGTGAACGTGATTGTATTATTGATCATGGGAATAGGAGTGGGATTTACTTTCCAACCAACAATGGTAGCATGTCAAGCCAAATCTAAAAAAGCCGATAGAGCCGTAGTAATTTCTACTAGAAATGTGCTAAGGTCCTTTGGCGGGGCCTCAGGCATTGCTATTGGATCTTCTATTGTAAGTAATTCCTTATTACGGGAGCTAGGCAATTATGAATCCAATTTATCATCAGGTAATACTCCTCAAACAACAGCAGCAATTTCTCAAGATTATTTGGATTATGTTAAGAAGCATATTTATTCAAACATCAAAACCAATGGTCTTAATGAAAAACAAGTTGGTATCATTATTAAAATGTATGAAGCAGCCCTTAGAAATTACTTTTATCTTCTCGTACCATTTATTGGAATATGCTTGATATCATCATTTTTTATTAAAGACAGAGGATTACAATGTATTGATCAAATCCCTCCAAAGAAAGACTTGGAATCCTCTGCATCTTCTATGAGTGTTAGCTCATAATCAATCATTGATTCAATCAAGGTGAATGGTATGATTGAATCTAGCTTATTTATATTTCTTACAATTCTATCAGGTTAGCGGTTTTATTTATTCGTTTCATACGCCCATTTCGGTTCATTTATTTCCAGGTGACGTGACTGAGTTCTGTACCTCCTTGCCTCTTCGGGTATTTCTTATTTCTTCTTCAATATATATATATTCATATGAGCATGAATTAATCAAATCCCTCTTATCTCTAATTTAAATTGTATGATTTTAGACCCGCGAATTTCTTACCAACCGCACAAAACGGTTCCTACCATCTAAACTCACTTTACTAACAAATACTATTATAGGTGGGGATGTCATATTATGGAGATCCCAAGATTAAGTATGATATTAATAACTACCCAGGAAGGATCCCAAGTAATAACTTGAGTAGAAACTCCGGAGCAAGAAGAATTGACGGGTCAAGAAATAGATCGGGTACTGGTGGATTTGCTGCTAATAGGATTAGAGATCAAACTATGTTAGACAATAAAGATTCCCAGAGAATGGGATCCGTTGGATCTTTTGGATATAAGAGCCCTAACAATAGGTTCAATAGGTATAAAGAAAAGGGGATCCTTAAGCCCACTCGAAACAATAATACCAACAAACAAAGGGGGATCATTAATAAGTTGCAACATTTTTTTAAGCGATATTCTTTAGATGAATATGAGAATGATACCAATACAGAAGATCTTCAGAAATCTATAAATATCGGTGGGTTTGGCAAAGTTGCTGAGAGTTCTAAGACAAATGGAACCAATGGGTGTAAGAGGCTAAGATATGATGATGAAATCCAGTATCCATCAGCTCCCTTACCGGTGCTACAAGCCCTGAAAGCGCTGCAAGAACCACAATTACAACCACAACCGCAACACCCCATTGACTTTCGCTCCTCTAATCATATCCAAAACTCGTCCTCCCACTATATAAGTTACTATGAGAAAGAATTGGCCAGAAAGGATGAAAGATTAAGACAACTGGAACAATTTAGACGACAATTACAACATGAAAAAGAAGAACTAACCGGAAAATCACGAGAAAAAGATCAACAATTTGACCTTTCAGTATCAGAAACCCGTCAATTAAATCAACAATTAATAAAAGCCAATGAATTAAACTCAAATATTACCAATAAATTTGATCAACTCAATCAACAGTATGAATTGATATACCAGGATAATGAGAGATTAAGGTCAGAAGTGCAAGAATTACACAGAATTGAAGACCATTATTCTCATGATATTTTACAATTACAATTACAGTTAATTGATAGAACTTATAAACTTAAATTTCAACAACTTGACCATGAATTTACTAGTTATCAATTAGTTCGAAATCCACAATCGGATTCTTCCGTTAGTTTTTACAGTCAAATTGATACGAAACTTTTTGAATATAATGAATATTTCCAAAAATTCCGGCAATTTAAAACTTCAGATGCGTTGATGTTTAGATTGAATTTACAAGTGATTACAAGAGAATATGATTACGACACCATCATGGAACTCAAACAATTATTATTTAAATTGAATGATAAGTTGGTGCAAAACTTCCATAAGAAATCCCAGAAACCTTTGACGTTAAAACTAATCAATCATCTTAGTATGATTCATCAATTAAAACTCAACTGCTTACAATTGTTACAGACAGTTGATGAGATTGTTATAATTTTAGCAGACGCGCGATAATAAATGGTGAAGAAGTGGTGAGAAAACTTACGCGTTGCGAATCTTTTCTTAATACTACCACACCTGGGCAATTATCTATTATGGAAGGAAAGTCATTGCCAGTCAAACTACAGCCTAGTAATCTTAGACCTATAGCATATAGAATCCTATCCAAAAAACATGGGTTAAATATTCAAACTGATGGGTTGAAAGTCTTAACAGAAATCATTAGTTTTAAATTTGGATCTGATTGGAAAAGCCCTAAAGCCCAAATCTATTTAGAAGATATTGCTAAATTATGGAAAAGCCAAGATAGAGGACTATTTTTAGATGGTAATGGATTAAAGGAAGTAGTGAAGCATTTAAATAATGAAGAAAATCACCATGGATCATCCAAAACAAATCCAGTTCAAAGTGACAGTAATGATGAATCTAATAAAGAAAATATTAATGATAATGAAGTTTTAATTGATCAAGACCAAGAGCAGCTCCTGGAGATGGATGAAATTAATTGGAAAGATTATTTTCAAACCATCAATCCAAATGAACAACCTAATTATAAATTTGATAAACATCGGAAACAATTTGCATTACAACCTAAACAAAACTTATCAAATTTCTTATCAGCTAATATTGATTATTTTAATAATCGATTCAATTTAATTAGAGATCGATTATCAAGAAATGAGATTTTTCAAAAGACTAATTATCAAAGTATTTCTAATATTATGGAAAAACGTAAGAATTTTGAAATCACTATAATTAAAAATATCATTGGGAAAAACGGTTCATCATTTATATTATTTGGATTACTACTGAAAAACATTCAAGGTAATTATGTATTGGAAGATTCAAGTGATTCTATCGAGTTAAATTTTGAACAAGCAGAAAAATCTCATGATGCTTTTTATAATGAAGGAATGTTTTTAATAATTGAAGGGATTTATTCTCAATATAACGAAAATACTAATAATGGGATATTTCATGTGGTTAATATTGGACATCCTACTGTTGAGAAGAGAGATTTAAGTATGGAACATTATGGGAATTTGGATTTTTTAAATATTAATAAAGAAAATTTAACTAAAAATATGAGCCATATTAATAAAATTAATAGACCATTTAAAAAGAAGTTAGTTAAATTAGAAAAACATTTAACCAATAATAAACTTTTAATCTTAGGATCAAATTTATATTTAGATGATTTAAAGATTTTAAAAGGATTAAGAAAGTTCTTTAATAAATTAGAATTGGAACTTATAAACGAACCATTAGAACTTAATAACCCTATTAGTTTAGTACTCATGGGATCATTTACATCCAAACCAATCAATTCAAATAGCTCGTCTACATCATCTATATCTAATAGTGAAAGTTATAAGAATAATTTCAATGCATTAACCAATATAATTTCAGAATATCCAAATATAATTGAACACATTAAATTCATATTAATCCCAGGTCCTAATGATCCTTGGCAATCTGCTTATGCATTAGGAAATTCCAATATTAATTATTTACCCCAACAAAATATTCCGAATATTTTTCTTAATCGATTAGAAAGATTATTACCTAAAGGACATTTAAAAATTGGTTGGAATCCTATAAGAATTAATTATTTAAGTCAAGAAATTGTAATTTTTAAAGATGATTTAATTAATAAATTTAAGCGGAATGAGATTTTATTGAATCATGAACTCAATAACAATGATAATAATGATAATGATGACCTGACAGAAATATCCAATGATCCATCAAGAATTTCTAATAACATCCCTCTTCAAGTTAAACAATCTAGAAAATTGATTAAAACTTTATTGGATCAAGGTCATTTACAGCCATTCAATAAGGATTTAAAATTAGTCAATCCTATCTATGATTACAGTTTAAGATTAGAACCTATTCCTAATGTAGTTATATTGGCAGATGCCACTCATCAGAACTTTGAGGTTAATTATAATGGATGTAGAGCCATTAATATTACTGGGGTTTTAACTGATAACTATATAAACTATGTAGAGTACCATCCAGCCACCAAGGAATTCAAGTTCAAAAAGGTATATTAGAGAAATTGGGTGATATATATATGTGTTCATAGCTTTGTAATATTTATAGTCATGTAATATTTACAGTTTATGGGGTTTTTCTCTGCTTAATCTCGCGCATTATTTTATTGCGACAGCTACGTCAACTAAGACAATCATAGCATTACTAGCATCATGGAGTCACAATTCCTTAGACAAAAACATATACAATACATCAAAACCTTAGACGATGAAACCAGTAAACAGTCATATGAACATTGGCTTCTGGAACACCTAAAAATGAATGGGATGTATTGGGCCATCACCGCTTTAGCTACCATGAAATCATTACATATCTTACCTAAACAAGAAGTAATAGATTATGTTAAATCTTGTTACGATGAAAAAACTGGTGGGTTTGGAGCATATCCTCAACATGATGCTCATTTATTATCAACCTTATCAGCCCTTCAAGTATTAATCATGTACGATTCATTAGAAGTAATTGATGATAAACGACAAGAAATTGTTCAATTCATTAAAGAATTACAATTACCAGATGGAAGTTTCCAAGGGGATTCATATGGGGAAGTTGATACCAGATTTGTATATAATGCCTTAAGTTCATTATCAATATTAGGAGAGCTAACCAGTGAAATAATTGATAAAGCAGTAGAGTATCTACAAAAATGTGAAAATTTTGATGGATCATTTGGAATGAAACCAGGTGCTGAAAGTCATGGAGCTCAAGTTTTCACAGTTTTAGGAGCCTTGGCTATAGCTAATCGATTAGATGTGATAAATCACGATAAATTATCTCAATGGTTGAGTGAACGGCAAGTGAAAGGAGGAGGACTTAATGGAAGACCAGAGAAATTACCAGATGTATGTTATAGTTGGTGGATCATGTCACCATTATCAGTTTTGGATAAGAAGCATTGGGTTGATTTGGATCAATTACAACAATTTATATTGACATGCCAAGATCCTGAATTGGGAGGGTTTAGTGATCGGAAGGATAATCAGACTGATATTTATCATACATGTTTTTCAATAGCAGGATTGAGTTTAATTGATCATGACAAGTATGATTTGGAACCAATTGATCCAGTGTATTGTATGCCATATACAGTTACGAAGAACATCAGGAAATGGCCATATGAGGGTAATTAAGGATACAATGATGATGTAAATGATGTGGTGTAGCTGTGTAGCTAGCTGTAACAGTAGCGATCAAAGTTGCAACTGTATCAGAAGATCTATGTACCTGCTCACGGTTTGTTCCTGCATGCATCACCAACGACATTTATTCTAGCATAATTAATCCATTTCCTGTAATTCGTCCTATTCACATAACGATGATCATGCCCTACCCTTCATCGTTTCATCGATCCTGTTCCAGACAGACATCCAATAAATAGCCAGACTGTATAACAATGAAAACTTTAAATTAGCCTGAATATTTGAATCTGAAACTTAGATTTCATTCACATATGGATCACTCAAACACGATTTCACTTGAGAATGTTCCCGTGTCAAGAATGTCTCTTCTAAACATCTCCTTCTGTTTTATTTTAGATTGCTCTAATATATCCACCAGGTAATGCTCTACATGTCTATATTGGTTGTTGCCAATAAAAAAAAAAAAAAAAAATAATGTGAGAGAAAAAAAAATGAAAAAAAAAAAGACCCAAAAATTAGTTGAACAATGGGCCATTGTTTGAATTTTGGGCATCATAAAGACCCCTTCCAAACATAAGATTCATCATAGAATGTACGTCGGAACACTAAAAAACTCTAACTTAGACCCTAGCCAGACTAAAACAGACCCTAGCCAGAAGCCAGCAGGAAACCAAACATGCAACCTATAAAACTAAGTCTGCAACACACCATGCAAACACCATGCAACTAGTGCGTTTAAACATGCAGTTAAACACGTAACAGACAACACATTGGTCAATTGGTTGCCAGTAATGGTTTTACCTAAAATTAAACATTTATAGTTTATACTTATATTACCTATACTAAATATAATTTAACCCTATTGACAATAAATATGCAGATGAAATAAATTAAACACTTGGACACAATAGTCCATTAAAACAGCAATATAAAAAGAATTGAAACCCTAAATGATGAATAAGACCTGAAATGAAATAAATTAATTCAATTGATAAGAATCAATAGAAAGTCATGGATTGATTATGCTTATGAAAAACCTCTAAACAATGCTCCTATTACAAGAATCATAAAAATGCCGTTACATTGTATGAGATTCAAATTTGTTACATTGTCGGAATCGCACCCTTCGATCCCCGGCTTCCCCGACAAAGTAAAATAGGATAACCCTTTATCAACCATTCCTGTATGATACCAAGGGTTTACCCATCAAGCCCTTTCCCTTTGCACCTCCCCCTTTGTATTGTTATCAGTCAAAGACTATTATCAAACTCTTGTAAGCTTCGTGTGATAAAGGAGGGCCCTCATTGATAATAATTAAACCTAATTTAAGATATAGTTTATTGAGTGATGAGATTGACTTTTCCTATTGATATTTGGTGACAATGAACTTATAGATGAAACTGATGAACTATGACTATGGTTTCTACCATGAACATTATGATTATTTAATGATGCAAGTGATGATGCAGAAGAATTAGAACTAACAGATGATGATCTAGAATTCTTTCTACTACCAGAATCTGGATGTGATTGACCTTGTGATTGAGAATCCTCTGCTATAGATGAAATTATTCTTCTCCATCTAAATTGACAAGCATTGGGAGTTCTATTATTGAAGAAAGCTGAAATATCTCTCCAACCCAATTTTTGTTTCTCTTTTAAGTCTCTTAACAATTTATCTTCTCTTTGGGTCCAAGTAGTTGACAGTTTCGATTTTTTTTCATTGACGTTATTGTAGTAGTAAAAAGGAATTTGGTATGGGATTTGCATTTGATGATTGTAAGTACCCATCATAGAATTGGGGTGCTGTGGTTGATTTTGTAATGGCAATGGGTGTGGTTGATGTGGTTGTGGTTGTGGGTGTGGTACATTAGCACCAATATTAGCACTAGCATTAGCTGCGGCTGCTGCAGCCGCGGCCGCATACTGATGCGAGGCCACCTGAGTGAACCCCGTACTACCTAAATTATGCCCTGGTGAATTTTGTATAGACTGGGGAGAATAGTAATATGGATATTGATAGTTATATGGATATTGATACACGTTCATTTTGGTTGTTGCAAAAGTACAATTACTGAATGAATGAAAAAAATCACAGAAAAAAAAAAAGTGAATCGTTCCTGGCAAAAACGAAATAATCAGAGAGAGGGGGGACTTAGTACTTATTTATAATTCCCGCCAATAAGTTAAATACGAAATGTGTTTTAAGATTAAAGTTAATATCATAAAAGAGAATGGCAAGGCTATTTGATAGCTCCTTTAACTTAAGGCACTAATTATTTTTACCAAAAATAAAACCAAAAAAAAAAAAAAAAAAAAAAAAAAAATAACCAACATTATCAGATGTTACATGCATTTAAAAGCGGGCATGCGATGAGGACGACATTCTCTCATAACCAGGAAATTATACCTTAAAAGAGTGAGTAGGGGTGTACAGTAGGTAATAACAATAAACTAAGGGGTTATTAGGGGGATGATGACCTGCATTTATTTTCAAATGTTAATCTACTGCTTATTGTTCTTAGAAGCCTGTATTGATCCCAACAGTTCTTAAAAAGGTTATGTACATAATTGGTAACAATCCTGGGTAA
Organism: Yamadazyma taylorii; assembly: GCA_030583035.1. Lineage (NCBI taxonomy): Eukaryota > Fungi > Ascomycota > Pichiomycetes > Serinales > Debaryomycetaceae > Yamadazyma > Yamadazyma taylorii. The sequence continues at coordinate 399,861 of JAJMHJ010000010.1, read as the reverse complement.
CAAATTTGTTTCAGTAGACGGTGCATAAATCAATACAATAACCGAAGAAGAGAGCATCAGTTGTTGTTGGGACATTCTAGTCGTCTATCCTATTATGATAATTTGATGCCTTACCTTTCAACTGCGAGGAGTATTTAGTTTCAGGTCTTTGTTCAGAGATTGATGAATTTTTGCCGTGGCTATTGTGCAATAATGCGAGGGATCTGGTTCCTTTTTCAAATTAAAGTATGGAGATTGTCATTTGTAACAAGAGAATATTTACGATTACCGAAAGATTTATAGGGATTTGATGGGTTAGGAGGGCATCCATGGCAATGGTAGTATAAGGCCAATTATCTGATACAGGGTATCGTCCAGTCTTTCTCCATCTCTATGTCTATGGTTCTATCTATCTCTATATCAGTCTCTATATCAGTGTCTCTATATCAGTGTCTCTATGTCAGTGTCTCTATCCTCTATCTCTATCCCCCCCTCTTTCAGTTAACGGATTTATTATTTACAGTTTCACGCACTATTAAGGTTTTCGTCTTCTTCCTGGCATTTATGATTATATGCACTTGTGCTCACACAATACTTGCATATAGAAAATAACCAATATTTTTGAAGATCTCTAATGAGTTGTAATGGATTGCAATGAATTGTTTCGGTTATGAACTGGCTGATCATGTTGACAAATTAGGTAAATTGACGGGAAAATGTCGCGTTGACCGTTTATGAGTTCAATGGTTTGGTTTATACTACTACAACTACTACAACTACCACGACACTAACAATGTCCTTAAGGCCCACATCTAGACCCACTGGGCCCATCGTCTGACCATACCTCGTCTGTTTGTAAATGGTAACTATTGTCTCATGTTTCAGACTTATATTGATACTAATACAAGAACTAAATATACTACATTCTCTGATGATTCTCTGATGGGTGAAAGGATGGGTGGATGATGGGTGAAATTATGGGTGATTGATGGGTGGTTTCTCATACCCCTGATGATCCAAATTTTGCAGCCCAATCTTCATATTTTTCAAGACTTTCATACAGCACACTAGGCTTTATATACTTTAAACTAAGTCTAAAATCTTCAATATTAATAGGTCGAATATTCTCTGTAGGAGTACTTAACAATAATTCCCCTAATGATCTTAATGGCCCCATAGCACTATCTTTACATAATGCAGTTATATCACTCCCACTAAATTTATCAGTTAATTTAATGATTTCTTTAAAATCTTCTTCACTAATAGTATTGTTTTGATATTTTAACAATCTTTCAATTTGATTTTGTCTAGTTTCATCTTCTGGTAATGGAATATATTGTCTTTTGACAAATCTTCTTCTTGCTGCTTCATCAATTGACCATGGTAAATTTGTAGCTCCCAAGATTAATACTTGATGTTTTAATTCATTATCATCATTTTCTTTGGTAGTCGAACTACTTAATTCACTCCATTGAATTAAAAATTCATTCTTAATTCTACGAATACTTTCAATTTCTCCTTCTGATCTTGATCCTAATAATGAATCAATTTCATCAATAAATACAATACTAGGGGATAATTTTTTAGCCAATAGAAATAATGCTCTAACTAATTTTTCACTTTCTCCCAAATATTTAGATGTTATTGATGATGAAGTAATAGAAAAAAATGTGGATTTACTTTCGGTAGCTACTGCTCTTGCCAACATCGTTTTACCGGTTCCTGGAGGTCCAAATAATAACATTCCTCTTGTTGGTTCTCTTAATCCTTTAAATAAATCTGGTCTTAAAAATGGGTATACAACTGCTTCTTTTAATGAATTTTTGGCTGATTCTAATCCTACAATATCTTCCCAATAAACTTCATCTCCATGTACAACAATATCATTTAAGATCTGTTTAGCACTAACTTCATCAATTCCTCTTATCAGTTTAATGATTTCATCTTGAACTTTAGGATTTAATAAATCATTCATATCAAGTTCTTCTATATCTGAATCGGTAGAGCTTTCTGGTTCTGGTGTTTTATTGGCCGCTAAATTTCCTTTAACTGGTGGTTTAGATGGTGATGATGACACTGGACCAGGTGGTGGGGTATTATTGTTACTCTTCTTCTTTTGTGTAGCTGGGACATAATTATAGGTAATATTTGATTTCTTGGTGGTGGGAGGACTTACCACTACTGGTTTAGTTTTAACTACTGGCTTTTTGGGGTTGCTAGTACTACTAGTGGTGATTTTTTCTCTTTTAGCATTTGGGGTACTCACTGTGGAGCTTGGGTTAGAGCCAGCATTAGAAACATTAGCCAATGGAATATTTAAATTATTAGGGTTTGGTTTCTTCATTAGTCTATTAATATTCATTGGTTTTGGTTTATTATAGATATATTTCTTCTCAATATTTCCAGATGTTGGAATATCTGAAGAAGAAATATTTCTTTCACTACTACCACCACCACCAGTTTTTGAATTTGATGGTCTTACATCAGGGGTGCTTATACTTTGATAAATATCCAACTTATTAGGTTGTAAATTATAATTACCATTATCATTAGTGATATTAGTAGGATTCAGGGGACTGGTAGCATTGTTAATAGAATTGTTTCTAGATGAACCACTATGCAAACTGGATTGTCTTGATTTCGACATTGAAGTTGAAGGTTTTAAAGTTAAATTTTCCATTGAATGACTCATTTGAAAATAATCTTTTGAATCAAGATCTATTAGATTTGGAGGAGAACTTGGACTTTGCCCCTTAAGTCTTTGAGACAGATAATTATGATTATCATCAATTTTATCCCAATTAAAATCCAAATCTTGATCAAAATCATCAAATAATTCATCATCCTGACCATATTTATAGTCATCGTTATCATTATAACTAGAAGTACTAATTTTTGGTTTCAGTTGCCAGGATACATTAGCAGCCATATTGGCTTGTTTTTGAGTTCTCCTAGTAGCACTTGATGATGGTGATTGATTTGAACCTCCAGGTCTTAATGATTTTAATAATTTCTTCTTTTGAGGATTATTACTATTAAGCTTCCTCATACCTCCATTACTCCTTAATGATGGTACCGACATATTTGAATGCTTATTATTACCATTAGGATTATATATTGGTGGTTTTTCTGTTTGGGTTTGACGTCTAGCTAATTCATCCATTCTTAATTGAACTCTTATTAAATGTTTAACATTTTGATCTCTAATAGATTTCAATTCATTCAAAATCACCAATTCATCTTCTGACATCTTATGGACTTGTCGGTCAAACAATTCGATCTTAAATAATAATGATGTATGTAATGATTTCCATCCTTTTAATGCTTCTTCTAATCGATTCTCTTCTTCTTGTGATAAATTCTTAATGGTCAAATTACAACAATCATTGTAAGTTTGTTGTAATTCTTCTTCACTAGTTAATTGTGGCGGTTTCTTTCGTTCAAACATTGTTGCAAAAAGGCCCTGGAAAATACAGATTTAAACAACACAGCAAGTATCACTTAATACTTAAATAGGAGTATGGGACGACGAGGGGGGAGGGATGATTTGTAGCTGGGCAGTTGGGGTCTATGACGTACTTATGCTATAATATATGGTTTGAAGAAGGAAAGATACTAGTCAATGAGTAGTAATGGGTGAAGGCAATGGTGGTGAAGTAAGCCTCTTTAACAGTTTGTGATACAATATGAACAAAAAATATTTACTTGAGTATTTCTGAGATTCGCTCAGTGCTTATCATGATTTTTTACTGAGATGGAATGGTGGAGTGGTGGAGTCGTGTCGCGTTTGGCTTTGATCATGGGGAGGCCTTGAGTCTCTGGGACGGCCTTGAGGGGAGGATCACTGGCACCGTTTTGGCACCACGAAGGTCTTATATGGGAAGTAAATACTATATGAAATTACTTCTACATTACTTCTACATTAAATTAAACTAAGACTACATATATATAAAAATTAATTGAAGAATTGAATATGAGGGGGGTGGTAATCCTGTAACCTTCATAAGGGTGAATGGATATGTGACACTATGTTCTAAAAACTTGGAATATTCAATTCCAAATTCTCTCTTTGATCATCAGCAAGGGGACTTTGATTCTGAAATATACAATTGAAATCTACCAATAAAAGGCTTAAAACATCCAATGAAATATTTAACGTAGGAACGAATACAATACACACATTTCTTAAATTCATCTTATTAACATTATTGTTATTGACAATCTCTTTAAGAAGTTTAAATATCAAATAACACAAATCATAATTGACTTTAGGAACATTATTTTCATTGGATAAATAATCTCTAAACATTAGGGCAGTGGTTGAATTAGATCCATGATTCATTATCATATGTCTTAAATCATTATATCCTTTATCAGTTAAAATTGGTGATGGTAATTCCCTTAAATACGTTTTGAATAATCCTGCCACTGTATGAATATCTGGTTTTAGTTCATGTTCAAATAAATCTATATCGAATTTTTTATTGAATGCTTCTTTTAATTGTCTAATAGTAGATGCTGATCCACTTAACCTAAAGATCCCTTCTTCATAAATAGCTCCAGTTCTAATTAAAAAATCAAGACATCTATAACATATACTAGGAATTGATCTTTCTAAAAATGTATGATGAGAAATTTCATATGCTTGTAATACATTTCTTCCAAATATATGTTTACTCATATCATCATCTAATCCCATTTTATCAAGGTATTGTTGAATGGTAGACTCATCGTGTGTAGAATTAGATTGATTAATTTGAGGTTGTGATGAATTAAAATAACCAGTACTGATATTACTACCACTATGATTATTATGATATCCATAAATATTGGAATGTTGTGGGGAGGTAATGGATTTATTTAATTCACTATCAACAATATTATTTTGATCAAATATTTGATTATTACTACCATTGTTGTTTTTTCTAAATGGGAAGATACTTCTCTTTTTATTCTTTTTATCCTTGTCCTTATTCTTTTCTTTAATACTATCATTACTCTTATCGGTTTCAACTGTGTTATAAGAAGTATGCAGAGGAGATTTAAACATCTTATTATTTTGTCCAGACAAAGTATCAATTTCATCATTATAATCTGAATTATGAGTTTTTGGAGTATTTAACATGCTTGTATCACCAGTAGTATTGGTAGTAGAATTGATAGTAGAATTAGCTTCATCAAGTTCCAGTGGTGAAGAACTGTTAATCCCTTCATTTGATTCAATTAACATACTAACCCATTCATCTCTTTCATCATCAGTTTCAGCACAAAAAAAATGCTTAGGAATCGTAGATGATAATTTAGAAGTTTTATGGGTTTCCATAATTAAAAATGCATGTCTATATCCTTTATCTTCAGCAACAGAATCATTTGATTGTCTTCCTATTTGACAATTCACCAAATGAATTTGTTCAATTAACGATCCTCCTGGTGAATCATAAAGCTCTAATTGAGGGCCATCTACTTGACACCATCTAATTTTCCAACTGGTTCCTAATCCTTTATATTTTCTAACAAGATACCCTTCCTTTTTAGCTCCACTTCTAAAATCATCTAATGGATTAACAAAATCTAATGACAAATATTTACAAATCCTAAACAATATCAAATGAGGAATATGAGGCATTACAAATAATGTATTAAAATAATTTTGTAATCCACTTCTTCTGACGTCAATTTTATGAGGGGTACTTGAAAAAAATAACGATTTATCTGGTAAAATCGGTAATCCAAAATATTCTACCGTTGGACGGATTTCATTATCAAAGGCAACCAATTGATTTAATGATTTCCTAATTCTCCACATTTCTTTACCACTAGCTCTATCATTAATGGTTAAGGTGATTTGAACATCATCTAATTTTTTCAGAGAGGTAGCAGTACTTTGACCTTGCGAATTTCCATTACTTATGGTACTAACCACATTTATACTAATGGTTTGGAATTCTTCTGGTTTAATAAATAGTACATCATCTTCAACATCATTAGAAACATTTCTATTAACCAGAAAACTTGATCCACTCTTGAGGTTTCGATTAGACCCTAGTCCTCCACTTGCACCTCCGCTTCTATAATTATAAACTGAATCTTGTGATAAATAATCATTAGTAGTGCCGGGAGTTCTTAATGGATCATTATCATATCCAAATCCTCCATTACTATAACCAGTTACCGGTGATAGTTGTGAATATTGAGATGGGGCTGCTGCTGGTGATGACATATTACTTAAACCTTCATCAAATTGTGATCCCATAAAATTATTGGATCTGTTATCTTCCATAATCCCTCCAGAATTATAAAATGCATCGGGGGTATGAGGCATATCTTGTCTTCTTGGTGAATTCAATTTAGAACCTTGAAGATTATCTTGAGATCCTGTGCCACCAGCATTTATAGAAGCAGGAGATCTTAAATTATAAGAATCGTCTGAGTATTTAGATGTTGAAGGTGGTGCATCAATTCTTAAATTTTGAATATTTAAATCCTTCAAGGTTTTACTTTGAGTTAAATTTCCAGTAGACTGTGACGCCATGGTAATGTTTTTATTATCATCCGGCGATTGCAAAGGTGCTCTTGAAGGTTCATTCTTGTACAGTTGAGGTGATGTCAACATACCACTTGAAGGTTGATGTGATTTTTGTGGGGATAATGGTGATTCATTATATTGATGCCGAAGTTCTAGATGTTGATTACCGGTTCCTTGTTGGGACAGTGACAGGAATTGAGGAAGTGGTTGAGGTTGTGCTTGTGGTTGTGCTTGTGGTTGTGGTTGTGATTGTGATTGTGGTGATTGTTGTTGTAAGGTAGGTGGTAATTTGATTCTAGATTTATAAGACTGAAAGCTGCTAGTACTATGATTCTTTTGTTCAAACAATCCACTATGATTAGAGTCAGATGTCAAGCTTTGGTTAGCATTTTGATTGACACTCTTATTAGGATTTGGTTGGGGTTCTTGAGAATTATATGAGTGTAAAGATTGTTTTGATCGATCAGGTTCACTACCAATTTGACTGCTATGATTACTCAATGTAGTCTCCAAAGCTGACTCATTACTATTACCATGGCTTTGATCATTGGCATTTAAATGGTCATATCCTGGAATGGTATCCTCATGTGTTTCATTATCCAAGTCCTCATTAGAATAAACCGAAGATCTATTAGAATAAGGTACTGGTGACACTTGAGATTGTGGGACTGATTCCGGAGATGCCATTGTATTTGAATTATCCTTTGGAAGGTCCTTTGAGAGGACTCGTTTACCAGAACTTGAGTATTCCCCTTGATTACTTATAGCAGTAGATGCTGAAACATCTGCTATGGAAATTTCTGGTTGTTTCAAAGAACTTGATGAATCTTCATGAACAATCAGTTTCTCTTTAGTTATGTCTTCAGAATTCTCTTCAGTAGAACCCCTGATATGTTCTCCGGGTGTTTGTACGTTATTATTATCGGCTGATTTTCCATAGATGGATGATTTTTCAGGGTCTCCCAAAGACGATTGTTCTTGTTGCTGATGTTCCACATTATCTTCATCTTCTTTCGACATTGACATATCATTACTCTTGATAATCTTCAACCCTTCATAACTAGGCTCCAATTGTGATGGATCAATTCTACTTCGTATAGATCTATCATTTGGAGTATCTCGGTCTGTTGGTTTTCTTCGAGCTGATCTTGTTGGAATTGACATCTCACTTGAAGTAACAGAATCATCAGGTTTAGGGTGATTATTCGATGAAGTATCATCCTTCACTTTACTATCTGTGTCTGGCTTATCTGTGAATAAATTCCCTTGTAGACTCTGAATTAATAAATCTTTTCTGGTAAGAGTGGCTTTCAATTCTTTAATCTCAAACAAAAGCCGTTCAATAAATTCAGCATCTGTTAGATGGGACCTATCGAAATCTGGATGTGATGATGTAATATCTTCCATGGTTAACGTCGTTATGGTTGAAGTTCTATGATGATTCTTGTGGTTCTTTTTGGAATTTGGACCTCAGGTTCGTCCAACTCGGTTATGTAATAATCCCTTATATTCTGGGTATTCCTTAGAAGTTAACTAGTTCAACACTTGGGAAGATGAGAACAAAACTATGGGCTTTTGGTTGTTTTTTTTCCCCTCTGTTTCAAAGGTCGGTGGAAATGATTCCTCAATTGCTAATACTACAAATGATGATCAGCTAGGGTGGCACACTAATGATTGGTACCAGATAGTTGATCTAATTGTTCAAGAATCTGACAAGAAATGAAGATTGTTAGTGATCGAGAAAAAAAATCTACAAAATCTACGAGGGGTGTTTTTCCACCAGAATCGTTTTTACGCGTAACATAGTAAAAGGCTAGATCTTGATAATTCGTCTATTATCAGTAAATGATGGATGGGTCTGCTTACTGGAGAGGTGATGAGATGTATGGGGCTCGAGGGTTATATATGTATATGTAGAAGGGTGTATGTATTTCAGTAGCAGTCTATATATAAGAGTTTCTATGCATGGATATATTCATGCAAGGGGACTTGTGCGTGTGGGTTTGCAGCCTATAGGGCCAAAGTAAGAAGGTGAAATGTCATGAATCTGTGCTCTTTCCTTACGGGGTCTGTGAATGCTGCTTTTCAGCTTGGGCCATGGCTAATTTCTTAAAATAAGATCTTGTATGGCGGGTCTTGGAATTATCATCAACAATCACCGGTTCAGCATCTAATAAATCTTTAACCATTCTATTAGGAGGTATCACTTGAGAATCTTTAGTTAATTCTTCATTATAATCGTAAATATAATTACTAGGAAGAATTGCATTAGGACTCATGGCTCTACCTAATTTAATAACTTCATTAGCCCAAATAGTTACATCAGTTTTTGGTTGTCTATATGGGAACCAATTTTTCTTACATCCTTTAGTTAATTCTCTCATTACTTGTTCTGACCCCCAAGTTGAATTCCATAAATTTGTATCATCTTCTTTCCCAGTTAAATTATTAGTTAATCCAATTAAATGAGAAAACACTCCCGTACTTAAAGCTCCATCTGAATATCCCCCTTCTAAAAATGATAATATTTTACAATTATGAATTTTAGATAATTTAACCACATCATTAGTAAATTTAGAATAGAAAGATGTAGGAACATTAATACCATGTCTTTGCATTTGAGGATTTTCATATTCTGATGCATCAAATCCTGCTGATATTACAATCATTGGTTTAAATGCTTTTGGGGGTTTAGGGTTATGGTTATGACTATGATTATGATTATCATTAATTCCATCCGTACCACTATTGATATTCTTTTTATTCACCAAATATTGTTGAAGATCATGTTCATATTGTTTTTTGGATTGGTTTAAAAATTGATTCACTCTATTCAAAATGGAAACGTATTTGATTTGATAGTGTTTATAGAATTCTTCTTCATTAACCCATTTTTGAAGATGGACATTCCATATATTTAAATCATGATCCATAATACAAGTCGATGCATTTTTGATATTTTCTTTAGTGGCATATCCTAATTCGGTAGGATATGATTTAATATCATGCAATGAAAAATATCCAACTTTAGGATATTGAGCAAATCGTTTGCCATATTCATCTCTAGGCCCCACCTCAGGATTATCAATTTCATCTTCTTCTTCTTTACCAAAATCCCCCATAAATCCAGCTCTTTCCCAACAAATATCTTGAGATCCATCCCCATGATGTAAATCAATATCTAATATAGCTACATGACTAACATCATAGTTTTCAAAAGCATATTCAATTCCAATTTGAACATTATTTAATAAACAAAATCCACTGGGTAAACAAGCATGTGAATGATGTCCTGGTGGTCTAATGGCAACAAATGATAAATTATAATTTAATTGAAATAATGAATCAATTCCTGTTTCAATAGTTCCAATGACTCCTTCAATGGCATTTATGGTTTTAGGAACCAAATAAATATCTCCCGTATTCCAATCTTCGGGTACTTCTAAATTATTAGATAATAATTTTTCATGACTTTCCAAGCATAATTCGTATAATTTTTTGGGCCAATTTTTCCCATGAATTTTTAAAACATGAGACGAAAAAATTGATCCTTTTTTGGTTGAATTAATAATTTTATAAAAGAATGGATACATGGTTAATGCACTGGCAATTCCAATACTTGAGGCTAATAACCTTTGAGGTCTTTCAAAAATGGTTGATAAATATGATTTAGTAACCCATTTTCTTCCAAATGCATGTTCAGTTGAATATGGTGATAATATCACTAAAGTTTTATCGGTTTCTTTCCTAAACTTAGGAGATTCCCGTTCAATTTGAGGATTAGATTTTAAAAATTCCGTGAATGCAAATGTGAATTTGGATAAATTCTGATCAATTGAACTCGATGGTTTTAAAATTTTTTCATACTTTTTCAATTCTTCTGCTATAATTTCTGGAATATAATTTTGATTAATAGGCTTTTTAGTTGGGGTTGGACTTGGACTTAAACTACTTCTAGATTGTGGTTGTGATTGTGGTTGTGATTGTGGTTGTGGTTGAGATTGTTGAGATTGTTGCGGTTGTAGCTGTGGTTGTGGTTGTAGTGGAGCTTGTGGTTGTGATTGTGTCTGTGATCCTGATCTTGATCTAGATCTTGACGATGATGAACTAGACCTTGATCTGGTATCTTTATCTCTATCTCGTCTTACTCGTATAGCATCCAAAGGTTTTAATCTATTCTGTCGCTTCCCTTTAAACTGAGTAATTTCAGGACTTGGAGTCACTTCTGCTTCATCATCGTCCTCCTCTTCATCCTCGTCTTCTTCTTTGATTTCTGGTCCTATTTCACACATGGCCATACTTTGATCTCGCATATAACTAGTATGATTATAATAAGTGGTATGGGCCATAGAAACATCATCATCGTATTCATTGTTGGTGGACCTTATGGTCAAGGTGGTCTCGAATTGAGAAATCAAAGACTCTTCGCTGTCATCGTCTTTTAAAGTATCTTTCAAAGACATGCTAATGTTCAATTATATCCAAGCCTATTATTCAGATCAAACAATTAACAATACGCCAATAATGTGATTGCGATCCAGTCACCAATTTTTCGCAGCTTTGGCTCAAAACAAAAACAAGAGAATTCGCATCAACCTTAAATTATATTAGTGCTATGTAAAGTATATAAGGGGTGAGGTGTGAGGTGTGAGGCCATGGTGGTCATGGTTGGTAAATGTGTATAAATTATGATGGTGAATTGTGTATATGATAATAATAATGCAGCCTCTATTATTCTATTCAATTCAGTTCAATTAAGTAAATAATTTTGGCTTGATGTCATTGGTCAATCTTGGAGTTTCCCCCACGTTATGTCTTCTCTTTCTAATAACATTCTCTATAAACGCTTCACCAGCTTTATAAGAAGATCTCACTAATGGACCACTTGCTACATATAAAAATCCCATTTCCAAAGCTTTTTCTTTCCAATAATCAAATTTTTCAGGAGTTACATATTCTACAACTTTCATATGTCTCTTGGTAGGTCTCATATATTGACCAAAAGTTACCACATCACAATTAATAGCTCTTAAATCTTTTAAAGTTTGTAAGATTTGATCATCAGTTTCACCTAATCCTAACATCATGGAAGTCTTGGTAATTAATGAAGATTTAACTTGTTTAGCTCTTTCTAATACCGATAAACTTTGTCTATAAGTAGCTCTTCTGTCTCTGACATGAGGAGTTAAGGCTTCAACCGTTTCAATGTTATGAGCATAAACATCCAACCCAGAACTAGCTAAAATATTAACCATATCTAAATTACCTCTAAAATCACCACCTAATACTTCTACTAAAATCTGAGGAGCCTTTTGTTTAATTTTTTCAACGGTTTCGGCCAAATGTTTAGAACCTCCATCAATTAAATCATCTCTATCAACCGTAGTCAATACTACATATCCTAACCCCCATCTACTAATGGCTTCAGCAGTATTTTCTGGTTCCATGGGATCGGGTTTCCCTGGACTTCTATTGGTTTTAACAGAACAAAACCTACACCCTCTAGTACAGGTATCTCCCAATAACATAATAGTAGCAGTAGCTTCAGCTTTTTCTCCACCCCAACATTCTCCTATATTAGGACATTTAGCTTCTTCACAAACAGTGGATAATTTTAATTCTCGAACATCATCCTTTAACTTATGGAATGATTTCCCCTTTGGGATTGGGACTTTCAACCATTTAGGTAATCTTTGATCTGGGTCTTTTCTAGCGGCTTCTAAAGGATCTAATGAAGCATCAGCAGCTTTCCCACTAAGAAAATCCGCAAATGATGGTCCTTTATTTAAATTATCTGAAAAGACCGTTTTTTTCCGTCTACCTTTTTCACCAGTTTTGGAGGTTTCATTATTTACTTCGGTTGCTAAATACCTTATTGGGATGTTGGGAATCCGTATATTATTCAGTCTAATAACATTAGTTCTAATACATGGTTTAAACATGGTTACTAAGCTTATCGGATGATAAAAGGCCATTTTAATTTTCTCATTTAGTGAGAAGCACAAGCAGCAGAAGCAGAGAAGGTGAAGAAATGGCGCGAAGAAGGAGTCAAGGCAAACCAAGCCCAGGCGAGTCAACCCCGGCAAACCAAGCCCAGGCGAGTCAAGCACCCGGCGAGTCAGCTAAGCACCCAGCGAGTCAATGCCCGAGGGGAGAGTCAACCTCTGACACACCCGATTCGATTCAATTAGATTATAAATTAGATTACATAAAAGTACAAAGTAAACAGTACAAGATGTCAATGCAAGAGGTATAATGAGACCAACATTACCAGTTCCAGTAGTCCCTAGATCACAATAATCTATGGACATGATCATCTTTAAATTGATCTAAAGTATCCAAATTATCCCACCATTTAAATAACAAAGTTTGACAAATTAATTTAAACCATGGAGTGAACACCAATTTATCATCTTGGAACATCTCCTTTAGTTGTGAACTATTCACATACTTATAATCTCTAACCTCATTCAAATTAGGATTAATAGTAACATTATTAGCTCTAATCACTAGTATATAATCAATTTCATGTTCACCCCATTTAGATTCAGTGGTATCATCACCACTAGTGGAAGCAGATTTATAATGAATTCTTGTTAAGAAGTTAAATGCATTTATATCAATTTCAGATTCTGGAATTCCTAATTCATGAAATAATTTTCTTTGAGCAGCAATTTTAGCCCCATTTATCCCTGATGATAATTGATTAATATCGTTATCATTATCATTACCAAGTTCACTTTTCACTGCTAATGGATGGGAACAACATGTATTAGTCCACATATTAGGGAATGTGATTTTTTCGTCAGCTCTTTGTTGTAATAATAATTCATCCTTTTCATTAAATAAAAACACCGAGAATGCTCTATGTAATAATCCTTGGTTGATGTTATCCATTAAGTGACATAATTTCTTGGTTCCTGCTCCTAATGGTTTATCATTATAATCTAAGACAATGCATAATTCATCCATTAATTTGATTTGTTCTTCGTTATGCCCTTTAAAGATATCTGAATGTTGATCAAGATCTTCTTGACTGGAATTTATGGTGGAGACACCAGAGATGTTTTTGATGGGGACGATATCTGGCCATTTACTTAAGATGGTTTGTTCATCAAGATCTTTAACTACTTGTTCATAAGTCATGTTGATAATTTCAGTGGATCAGATCAGATGAGATGAGGTGAGATGGGGGTATTATTGTTATGGTTGGTTTAAAAAAATTTTCAACTGTTGTGATTTTTTATACGACGAGCCTTCGCACCAAAAAGAAAGAACAAAATTGAGGCTACCAAAATTGGGGCTACCAGAATTGGGGCTACTGATTTTGACGATGCGACGCGGCAGAATGTAAGAAGGTATTGAATGATAGAGAAATATATGAGAGGAATAATGGACTGGAACCACTATCGAAGGATCCCATACTATGCTTGCTTGCTTGTATGCTTGAATGCTTGCATGCTTATGCTTGCTTGCATGCTTGTATGCTTGCCTGTATTTGTTTTTGATCCGTTATACCAATATCCCTTTACAATTACATCAATTTGAGTGGCTTACTGTTAGAGACCAGATGGTTAAAATTCACTCCCTCAAGAATTTGATCTGGTGGTTTTCGCACACCGGTTTCGTCGAACAAATTTTTTTGTAAGGACACCTAAGGTGAAAAATTTCCAAATTAATATCTACACCAATATTAAACGATATGGCTACTGTTACTACCAATACTGCTGCTACCACTGCCACTGCTACTGCCACTAATGCCGGTAATAAGACCAGTGGTGGTAGAAAGTTCATCAAACGTCCCGATGATTCAGTGATGAAAACTGAAGTCAATAAATTAAGAAAAGAAATTGAAACTCTTGATAGTAGTATTAGTGAATTAAGTAGTAAAATCGATAAGATTTCTATTGATTCGGAAACTAACAAGAAAAAACAAGAATTACAAGGAGAATTAAAAGAATTAACCGCCAAACAAGGAAGTATCAAACAAGAAAGACAAGGATTATTAGATCAAATTAAAACTATTGATACTCAATTAAAAAGAAAAATTACTGAAGTTCAACAACAAACTTCTAAAAATAACTTCAAATCCATTAAAGATATTGATAATAGAATCAGTTATTTAGATCAATTAGTTGATGGAGGGGAATTAAAATTGGCTGATGAACGTAAAACCATCAAAGAAATGTCCCAATTAAGAAAATTGAAAAAAGATTTTGGATTGGTTGAAAAACAACAACAATCGATCGATAATGATAAAGAAAAAATCAATGAATTAAAGAAAAAATTAAACCTGATTCAAAATAAAGAAGTCCAATCCAAATATGAATCGATTCAAAAACAATTAGATGAAATTAGATCTTCTAATAAATCCATTTATGATAAAAAGGGAGATTTAATTAAATCCAGAAATAATTTAAGAAAACAAAAAGATTCCAAATATGATAATATTAAAAAATTAAAGGCTGATTTCAATGGAGAATTAAATAAATTTAAAACTTTAATGGCTCAAGAAAAACAAAAAAGAGATGAAGAATATAAATTAAAACAACAAGAAGAAAAAGTTTTAAAGAGAAAACAATTGGCTGAAAAACAATTAAAAGAAGCTTCTAAACCAGCTTTCGAATCCGAAATCAATTCAATTCATAACTTATTAAAATATTTTGATCCGGAATATGTAATTCCAAAACGTCAATCTGCCACTGCTTTTGATGCTAATGAATCTAGTTCATTTACTACTAGTAATAATAACATTAGAACCATTGAAATGCCTGATGATGTTCAAGTTTTAAAGAAAGAACAAGAATCGTTTTTCCAAGGGTCATCTTCAAAGAAAAATAAAGGTAAGAAGGCTAAATCTAAAACTTTTACCGTTCCTCCTGATATTATTGTGGCTTTAGGTGATTTATCAATTCCTTTACCAACTAAACAAGATGATGTTGCTGGTACTATCACTACTTTGAAAGAAACTTTAACTGCTTTAGAATCTAAACAAGAGGAACAAACTAAGACTAATATTGAAAAAGCTAAAGCTAAGATTGCTGAACTTGAAAAGGAAGAAGATGAAGAGAAGGAAAATAAGAACGATGATAACGAATAAGTTAGTGGTTACTAGGTGACTGGTTGTTACTAGGTGACTGGTTGTTGCTAAATTGTTGCCGGGTACCTGTAGATCTCATACCTCTGGCCATCTTATTGATGTCCATATCTTTTTGTACCGTCTTGTCTATAATATATAACCTTTGAATTATGCGTATTTGTAGTTACTATGTTCTTCATTTACATCTCTAAAGTATTAGTGCGATGGGCATCGATCGACTGGGAAAAAAAAAATTTTGAAAAATTTCCAAACCTCTACAACACTACAACATCAATAATCTATAGATAATGGGTAAAAGAAAAACAGAAACAGAAAAACCAATAGAGAAACCTACTAAAAAACCCCACAAATCTAATCCAGAAAAGCAATATTCAATTTGCATACCCTCATCAATCATATCATCCACTAATGTTAAGAATTTATCTCAAATTACTCATATAGCTTATCAAGTAGCTAAAGCAGCCACCATCTATAATGTTCCAGAAATTGTCATCCTAAACATCCCTACCCAACAAACCAGAAACGAACTCACTGAATCTCAAGCAAATAAAGTGGTAAGAATTGATAAAAAAATCAAATTCAATGATCCTGATGAAATAACTCCTCCTAATTCAACTTCTCATGATAACCAAAAATCATCATCATCATCATCGTTATCTAATGGAACAAATGATATACCGAATGAAAATAACGTTGAATTATTTGAAAACTTATTACAATTCTTTATAACTCCTCCATATCTTGTTAAAGCCATGTTTAAAACCAGTAAATATGTGTCAAAATTCAAATATGCTTCTACATACCCAAAGTTAACTACCTTACCATTTATGAATAATAATGATGTAATTAAAGATTTTAAAGAAGGAATCACCATCAATAAGAAGAGTGTTGGTACTAAAAAGCAAAAACATAAATTAAATGTTACTAAGTATGTTAACATTGGAGGATCTAAACCATTAGAATTAAATCAAGAAGTTCCTGTAAATGTTAGAGTCACCGTTGATTTAAAGAACAAAAAAATCGTGTCACCATTAACAGCATATGGAGTCATTGGTAATAAATCTTCTTTTGGTTATTATACAAGAGTTGCCAATCAATTTAATGAGATCTTTACTAAAAGTTCATCTCCTAATGGTTATAGTTCATCCATTTATGTTAACTGTGATAATTATTATAATACCAAGCAATCATCACCATCGCTGGGGGATTATAGCTCTACTATAAGTAATAAGGATAATAAGAATATCTTGTTAGTTTTTGGGAATCCTAATTATTTACAGTGGAGTTTAACCCAAGATTCTTCATTTAATTTACCTGAATTTACTCAGGTGTTTGATAATTTTATGGAGATTGATCATAATATTAGAATAGAGGATGCGGTGATGATAGCATTAACCAAAGTATCAGATGTAAATAGAAAGTAGAAAGTTAACGGAGGGTGAAAGGATGAATAGGGTGGGTTGAATGGGTGGTCTCACTGGTCTCATTGGTCTCACTGGTCTCGGTCTCACTGGTCTCGGTCTCACTGGTCTCGGTCTCACTGGTCTCGGTCTCACTGGGCTTACTGGTCTCGACCTGCCCCGCCATAGTCTCATCCTGCCCTGTTACCTCACTATATAGATCTACATGCCTTAATACATACCTTAATACATGCCTTACTCCCTTCCAGCCATGACATCCACATACCCCTTATAAGGCATCATATACAATTACTTGGCCCTTTTCACTCTATACCATCACCTCATACTCTCTCTTCCCTCCTCTCTTCCCTCCTCCCTTCCCTTCTCCCTTCTCTCTTCCCTTCCCTCCTCTCTTCCCTCCTCCCTCCTCCCTTCTCCCCAAATCTCATTCCTCTTATTTACATTTACCTCGCAAATCTAGATGCTCTGTTTGTTCTATTTTTGGCAACTGCCATATTGTGCGCGGGCAAGTGTTTACAAAAATAAAAATTTTCATCAATTGTACAAATCATATTATTCTTTCTAACTTATTACATTCGTTAACAAGATGCAATTAAAACACTTTACTATCCTTACTGCAGTTGCTTCTACAGTTTCTGCCATGGGTGATGTATGTATAGCAGATTTCATACCTTCTGTGATCCACTAGTGGGGCTTTTCCCTCCAAAATTTGCCCCTCCAATCATTCAAATCAACCCTTGCTCACATGGCCACCGGCCACCAGCCACCATCAGTTTGCAAGCCTCTTAGGATCAAATAACAATAATGGTGATATAAGCCCTTGGGGATATTGTGATCCCTTATAATGAAAGGCCTTGTGATCCCTTGTTATCAAGCCTTAAGGGTGTATAAAGTTGGGGTGGTTTGTTTATGTGTGACACCCTCCTTTATTAGTACCTCACTCATTGATCCTTCCTCCATTAGTGCCTCCATTAGTGCCTGCTTTGTGGATATCACAAATTCAATCCCTATTACTTATATGTCATACTAACATTTCTAGCTTGCCTTCAACTTAGGGGTTAAAGATAACGCTGGTAATTGTAAAAGTGCTGATGAATATGCTTCAGATTTTGAAACTTTATCTCCTTACTCTGATACTGTTAAAACTTATGCCGTATCCGATTGTAACACTTTACAAATCTTAGGACCAGCAGCAGAAAAAGCTGGATTCAAAATGTTAGCCGGTATTTGGCCAACTGATGATTCACATTTTGAAGATGAAAAAAATGCATTAAAACAATATTTACCATGGATTTCTAAAAGTACTATTGAAAGTTTTACTGTTGGATCAGAAGCTTTATATAGAGATGATTTAACCGGTTCCCAATTAGCCTCTAAAATTGATGATATTAAAGATTTATTAAAAGATATCAAAGATAAAAATGGTGATTCTTATGGGGATGTTAAAGTTGGATTTGTTGATTCATGGAATGTTTTAGTTGATGGTGGTGCTCAACCAGCTATTAAAGCCGCTGATTTTGCATTTGCTAATGCCTTTTCTTATTGGCAAGGACAAACTAATGATAATGCTTCTTATTCATTCTTTGATGATATCATGCAAGCTTTACAAGTTATTCAAACTACTAAAGGTTCAACTGATATTTACTTTTATGTCGGGGAAACTGGTTGGCCAACTGATGGTACTAACTTTGAAAGTTCTGAACCAAGTGTTAAAAATGCCAAAAATTATTTCCAAGATGCTGTTTGTGCTATGAGAGCTTGGGGTGTTAATGTTGGTGTATTTGAAGCTTTTGATGAAGCTTGGAAACCAAACACTTCTGGTACTTCTGATGTTGAAAAACACTGGGGGGTATTTGATAAAGATAATAACAAAAAATATTCTTTACAATGTAACTTTTAATTTTAAAGTTAATTTGAATTTTTTTCACATTTAAATCCCGTGTTTAGTTTCTTTTATTACCTCTGTGTTTCATGTTTCTTTTAAAAATATATACCCACATTTTCTAGAAAATTAATAAAGAAAAAAAAATTACCAAAACGGTAATTTTAACCCTTTCTCATTATTTTCAGCATAATCTTACATATTTTTGCAACCACTATTTAAAAGTAGGGGATATTTGTTTATGTCATTTTTTTTTATCCCATTATCTATTAGTGTCCCAATATCTATTAGTGTCCCAGTATCTATTACTATCCCAGTATCTATTACTATCCCAGTATCTATTACTATCCCAGTATCTATTACTATCCCAATACCCACTGTCTATCACTGTCTTGCTCCTAAATCTATTGTCACATCATGACCTTACTAGTATTAATAACACTTTTTACCCATTTTGCCCTTACTAACTCTATAGGACTTGAAGGAACCTGGCAATCTAAATCAAGAACTGTAATCACAGGTCCTAATATATATGACCCCATAGATGAATTAATCTATGAACCTAAATTACCAGGAATAGCCTACTCATTTGATTCAAAGGGTAATTGGGAACAAGCCATATATCAAGTAGGATCAAATCCTAAAGAACCAGAATGTCCTACCGCCTTTATTTTATGGCAACATGGCAAGTATGAAATTAAAAAAGATGGTAAGTTGATTTTGAAGCCTTATCCTTCAGATGGTCGTAAATTATTTAGTGATCCATGTAATACAGATCAAAGTATATATATGAGATATAATCAAAAGGAAACTATTAACCAGTTTAAAATAGAGTATGATTATTACAATAGTAAGTATAAATTACAATTATATGGGTTTGATGGTTCTAAGAAGCAACCATTATGGTTAGAATATAACCCTCCTGTTATGTTACCAACAACAGTATTAAACCCTACAAGTTCCAATAGCAAGCAATCATTACTGAATATTAATAAGAGATTGAAAAGATCAATTGAGAATCGATCAAGGATTGATTTAAACCGTTATGATAAAATCGATGCCGTATTATTTCATTTTGTGGTTATAACTGGATTGATTATGTTAGCTCTGATGCTATTCTTTTTAGTTAGAAATTTATCCTTACAAAAGACTTCAAAGTATCTGAAAATGATCTCAGCCAATAAATAGATGGAGTATGGTGGGTGGTTGTGTTAAATGGGCTTATATAGGGGATTTATACTTTTTTAAATAGTCAGTTGATAGATTTAATAAGATGTTGTTTTGGTGATTTACTGCTTACCATCATTTACTTTTAAGATATGTTGAGAAAAAACGTAAAGGTTGCAAAAAATGAAAATTGTAAGGAAAATATACATACTTGTAAAATACGTAAATGAGCTCTAAAAATCACCAAAATTTGATAAGGTAATAACACAGACACAAGGATTCATATGAGACTAATATTAAGTCATAAACCCTATTGAATGATTTTTATCCAATAGCCATTAAAGTTATCCTATTGTTAACCATTGGTTCTCAATTTGAATAGTGCCCAGTAGGAATGCGACTCAGTACAAAAAAACAACATCTATTTCAATACTCACAAAATACATACTACTTATTTAGAGAGTTCAGCATGAATTCTTCTAAAAGCTTTAGAAACAACCCCTAAACCTTTAACCAATCTTTCAAAATCATTATCTTCAATAGCTTCTTGTAAAAGTGGATAGACTTGACCAGCATATCCAGTATATCTACCACTAGCATAAATAATATGCTTAAACCAACTTCTTTCATGTAATCCTTTATGATGAATAAAATTTCTTTCAAAATATTGTAATAATTTATTTTGTTTAACAATTAAAGCAAACAATTTAATTCTTTTCCAAAATGGTAAAGAATCTCTATTTTCATAGTCCATCATAAGTTGATCACTTTTAGCATCAAATAAACTAGTTGAATTTTGTAAATTAATTAAATCTTGTAATGTAGTATTAATTAAATCATTTAAAGTGGAATTTTGAGGTTTTTGTAATTGATTCAACATGTTACCTTTATGAGCTGGACAATGATTTGATTTCAAATGTTCTTCAAATGGTAAAGGTGATTTAACTGAATAATATCCATTAGTATCAGAATAAATAGATTTTATATCTTCATTAGAATAAGTTAAATAATCATTCCAAACAGATTCATCTTTTACAGTTTCAGTTAACCAAGGTTTTGGGATTTTATCTTTAACAGAATCAAAATAATCCACTAAATAATTGGCATAATCATTTAATTTCAATTGAATAACTTGAGATTCAGTTAATTCTAAAGCCACCAACCCTAAAAATTTAGCAATTAAATTATGAAGTACAAATCCTTTATCCCCATATTTAGCCATCCAATGATATGAATCATAATTGGAATGATAATGATAAACAGGAGCATCTTTATCAGCAACAAATCCCATATCAACTGATGGAATTCCTAAATGTTCTAAAAATACCGTATAATCAGATCCAGATCCCAAGGCTCCAATTTTATCCCCACGAGTGGAAAGCATATGATCTAAAAGGGATCCCACTCCTTTTTGAGGAAATGGTAATCCAGCAGCTACTTTTTTTAATACATGAAATAATGATGGACATCCTTCAAGATTTAAAGTTGGTCCACTAACTGATACATCTACATTTAAATATGCTACCACTTTTTTCTTTAACATTTTAGAAGCAAATTCCCCATACTCAGTAGATCCTAATAATCCATATTCTTCACCATCCCAACTCATCAAAACAATATTTCTTTTAAATTTATAACCTTGAGCTTTTAATTCACCTAATGCTCTAGCAATTTCTATTAAAGATGCGGATCCTGAATTTGGATCTCCTGCACCTCCTTTAATCCAAGCATCACGATGATTCCCAATAATAATAGTTTCACTACTAATTTCTCCTTCAATTTCTCCATAAACATTTGATAATTTTGAAATATTAAAGTCTTGTTGACTATAAAGATTTAATTCAACAGAATTACTAGGACCAGTATAATAATCAAATCCTTCTAATTCACCAATCCAATCTTCATCAGTAAGTTTAATACCATGTCCATTTAATTTTTGTAAAATTGGTTTAACTTCTCTATAACTAATTGGAAGGGCTGGGATTTTCCCAATAGAATTATGAGGATCTTGACGAATACAACCCGGTTTTGATGCATAACCAGGAGTAGTTGGATCACCAGGAGCAGCATTAACTCCTCCTAAAAATTGAACACTACCTCTTTGAACAGAACTTTCTTGTCTAGCAGGTCCTTTAGGATATTGTTCATATCCATTAGCAGGAGTTATCCCATGATCATCACCAGGATCAGAATAAATTAATACTCCAACAGCTCCATTATCTTGAGCAAATTTGACTTTTAATCCTCTAAAGATTTTCCCATATCTAACTACAGCAATTTTCCCAGTAATATCAATTCCTAAAGCTTTTAAAGTTTCAAAATCTCCTTTAGTCCCATAATTAACATAAACATAATCAGCAGTAACATTCCCATTAGCTGCATACCCTAAGAATGTTGGAACAAGATCATCACCTTTAGTAGTTTCATCTTCTTCAATAATATCTTCCTTTAATGGAGCGTTATATAAAACTTCTCCAGTTTCATTACTAATAAGGTTTAAATCATGTTCTTTTGGATAACTCACCAAAATATCATAATCATCGACCATTGCTTTAAGCCCATATTCTTCAAATTTGTTCTTAGTGAATTCTACTAATCCATAATTAGTTCCAGCTAAATGGGGTTCAGCTGTATAAATTTTGGACCAATTACTAGCTAAATTGGTTTCTAAAGCTTTTAAATAAACTTGTTTATAATCAATACCTTCATTACTAACATTACAATTCATGAACATTCCAACTGGTAATAATTGATGGAATAAATAAATTGCTAGCATTAAACATCCTACTTTTACCCATCTAGTTGGTTTAGGTTTATTGACTTTGGCATTAGCCAAATAAATTGGTGGAGGGTTCACCTGATCCTTCTTTTCAATATCCATAATAACTTGAATTAATTGGTAGAAAATAGGAAGAAAGAGTAAGGGGTATAAAAATATGTCAAGATATTCAAACTCCTTTAATGTCCGTCAGTAAGTCTTATCAAGTTCCGCACCAGTGCGGTGGAAGATTCCGTTTGACACTTAATGCGGACTGATATTGGAATAGGAAATGATACATCCGTTTTAGGAATTAGGGATTTGATGAGTGCTAGTAAGACTAAGGTTAAGGTCAGTAAGGCCAGTAAGGTCAGCAATGCCAGTAAGGTCAGTAAGGACAAAGTCAGTAAGATCAGTAAGGTCAGTCCAATGACTCCTGTCAAATATACCTAAAAAATTTCTTTGGAATATAAACATGAACAATTACGACCAAAAACCAGTCAAATATACGACTCCGTGGCCAAGCTGGCTAAGGCGTGAGACTGTTAATCTCAAGATCGTGAGTTCGATCCTCACCGGGGTCGCATATATACTTTTATTTTTTATTTTTTATGTCCTTTGTATATTCACATGGTCATAAGGGTAATATTATGGAATGCTAATTAAGAAATGTTAATATTATGATTATCATGCAATATTATTATTATACAGTATTATACAAAATTTGGTGCTACCACACCAACCCTATTTAAACCAAGACCCTAAAATATTACCAGTTTTCGATTTCTTTTTCTTTAAATCATCACTAGGGGTAGTTTTTAATCGAGTGGGATTATGATTGTTATTATTATTAGGAGACCCTGATATAGGACGTAATGAAGATGGAGTTTTAGCTTCGTTATAAAGCATTGTTGTTAGATTTTTGGAAGTTTTAGATTTTTCAAATGGTATGTGAGGATGAGAATCAGACCCACCATTTGAAGGTTGCAATTGCAGTCGAGGGTTTTTATTCTCCTTATTATGCTTATGAACACCCATAGGAGAAACATGTGATAAATTAGATAATTGAGTAGTAGAAGGAGATTTTATATGAGGTGAATTCAAATATAATGATTCTCTTCTTAAGTTTTTAACTTTATTAGACAATCCTTCAGATTTTAACAGTAAGTCATGAAGTCTTTGTAAAGAGTCTGATTTCTTCATATTGTTATTAGATTTATTAGAATATGGGGAATTGGGAGGACCTGCCCTTAAGACATCTTTCATGCTTAGGACCAGAATATTAACTTCACTAGTATCATTATCATTAGCAGTATCATTAGCAGTATCATTAGCAGTATCATTAGCAGTATCATTAGCAGTATCATTAGCAGCATCATTAACAGTATCATCGTTATTAATATCACGATTATCAGGGCCATTGTGACCATTAGAAGGATTGTTGGTACAATTATGACCCCCTAAGTCACTAGAAACACCATCTGTTTGGCTAGAACCATATTTCGGAACTTTGGAAACTCGTTTAGATAATCTCTTATCATTACACTGTTTTAGAGTTAAAATTTCATTCTTCAAATCTGATATGGTATTTTCATAATTGATTATGAATAAATCCTTCTCGATATTTGACTTTTTCTCTAAATGTAAATCATTCTCTAACAAGGCAATTTTTTCTATCAATTCCAGATTAAATGAAGATAAATTATCTAATTTATTTTGAATTAATCGATCATTAGATTCCATATTATCGTTAGCAATTTCTACTTCCACAAGCTTTTGTTGTAAGCCACGAATGTCTGTTTCATATTGTAATTTTTTATTATTAAGTTCGTCATTTAATGAGTTCATTTGAACCTTAACCTGTCTAATTTCACCAGTTAATTGTTTAATTGTTTCATCTTTTTCTTTATTGGTCTCAGATAATTTATCATTTTGTGATTCCAAATTTTGCAATTCTTCTTCCAATGCTTTTTCGAGTTCTTTACTGGAATCCTGAAACTCCACCAATTCTTCTTCAAGGTCTATTACTCGTTGAAGGATTTCATCTTTAGACCAATTATTCATTTCTTGTTTATCTACATCACTGGCACCAGTACTATTCACCAGAACTTTTTCTAATTGATTCGGGCTTTCAGAATTGATATTATCAATGGGTGTATAGTCCTGGTTATATTTGTTGGGAGTCTTAGGTAGAATGCTGGGATCATTACTCATCACAAGTATAAATACTAACGATTTCTGTTTAGAGTGGTGTGTTTATTTAGACGATCGCATCGCATTGGAACTTTTGAGCTGGTGGGCATCTCAGTGTCTGACGGGGAGCTATATGGAGATTATACAGAGACTAAATAGGGATTTATCCAGACATATATGGGCGTATATAGACATTATACATACTGAACAAACATTGCACATGCCCAGGACCTGTAGCAGACCCCAATAATAAACCCAACCAACCCTCTTGTCTTATCAGTAACCCATCTCTGTTGTTGTCTCACTGCTTATCAAGTCTCAGTTGCTCAAACGGTCCCATCAAACGGTCCCATGGCTCAAACGATGGCTCAAACGGTCCCTCGAATCTCGGTGATCTCACACACTAGAAAATTAAAATATAACTAATTGATTTAATTATTACCGTAAATATACAATGAAATCAGCCGATGACTGGATTTCGGACCTTGGGTTACAAAGCCACCCAGAAGGAGGATATTTCATCCAAACTTATGCGTCAGATCAAACCATGAAATCAAATGGAGGCAATCAAGTACCAGTTTATACAACTATATATTTTATTCTTAAACATGATAACCCATCAAATTTCCATAGAATTCAATCAGATGAATTATGGTTTTATCATGATGGTAATCCTTTAACAGTTCATTGTATTTACCCAGATGGGAAATATGAAGCCATTAAATTAGGTAAAGATTTTAGTCGTGGTGAAAAATTACATTATATGGTTCCAAGAGGAACAATATTTGGATCAAGTGTTGACCATGATTATTCACTAGTTAGTTGTCAAGTTTCACCAGGGTTTTCATTTGATGAATTTGAATTATTTAAATCTGCTCAATTAATACAACAATATCCTCAACATAAAGAAATTATATCTAAATTAACCAGAGATTAGTACTTGATTATTATTAATGTTATAAGATGTAAATATGTACATTGAAATCTAAATGCAACGGACTAAAAATAATAAAATAAAACTGAAAATGCTCCAATACATATATATATCAAAATATGTTTGTAAAATCTATCTAAAAAACCACCACATGGACAATGAAGTAAATTAATAATCTTTCCCCCCAAAAATATATATTATCATGTTGTTTAAGCTTGATTTTGAGCTCTATTATGGACTTCTTGATCTTGATCTTGATTAGAAGATTGTTCACTAGCAGATACATCATCTAAAACAATTTCTTCTTCTTCACCATCACTCATTTCCATTAATGATCTAGATCTTTCCTTTCTTAAAGCTCTATCAGCAGCCAAGGTTTGAGCGAATTTAGATCTAGCTCTAATAGCTGGACCTTTGAAGTAAAACACATAAATTGGAATAGCCACAAGAATAGCTACAAATCCCAAAAAGGTTGAAGCCCATTGATAAGGATGAGTACTTGAGAAATTTCTATACATTGGACCAGCATACATGGCAGCAATACCAGCCAATACATCTCTTGAAAATCCATTACCACCAGTGGCAGAAGCAGAATATGGTCCATAAGCGGCAACCATATAATCAATAGTTGACATATAAATTGAAAAATTAGCAATAGCAATTAAAGTCAAAAAGATAATTGGGGCAATCCAATGATTATGTTCAGGTCCCATAGAAGTCCAAGCAAATCCAAATAATCCAATTGGTTCTAATGGGGCTAAAAATAATAATAATAATAATCTTCTTTCTGCAACTCTAGCAGTATCCCCTTGAGTTTTCAAGATATGGAATTGTCTCCAAATATCAGGAAGATGGAAAATATAAGCAATTATATATCCAAGAATTACCGTACAGAAAACCAACCCTTTAGTGATTGTAGTAAAACCCCATTGATCAAATACTAATGGAACAGATTCCATACAAACGAAAATTAAAGCATCGGAAAACCCTGATAATAAGGATAAAAATAACACAATAGGTTCTGTTAAAAACATTTCAAAAGGTCTTTTCCAAACCACCAATACTTCTTTAAAATCAATACCATTACTAAATTCAGATGGTCCATAAATATTATCATCTTCACCACTTTTTCTTCTACGTTTAGCTTCTTTATCAACTAAAATACTAGATCTAGTTTCACAAACAGTAAAGAAATGAACAATTTGGGTGAAAGCTCCAACGATTAATTGAACCCAGAAATTCCATTCTAATTTTAAATAAGCAGCAATAAATCCACCGAAAATAGGACCAATAGAG
Source organism: Yamadazyma taylorii (assembly GCA_030583035.1). Lineage (NCBI taxonomy): Eukaryota > Fungi > Ascomycota > Pichiomycetes > Serinales > Debaryomycetaceae > Yamadazyma > Yamadazyma taylorii. Next base: position 372,605 of record JAJMHJ010000010.1, on the reverse strand, counting down.
GAACCACCGACTGATGATAAAACCACATAAGCAACGGCATACCCTTGATCATTTGGTTCCCACATATCAGCACACATACCTAAAGTAACTGAACCACCAGCTAAGGAAATACCCCCCAAGAATCTAGCAACAATTAACCCACCAATATTTGGGGATAAAGCAGCCGGAATTTGCCAAATATTTTCTAATAACATAGATAATTGTAAAATTGGCCATCTACCAAATTCCTCAGACCATGGGGCCCATAATTCACAACCAACTCCATAAGCCACCAAAAAGATCATTTGACCAACTCTAGCAACTGGTTCACTTACATCATAGTTATCCATGATTTGATGAACACTCGATGGATAAACGGATGAATTAAAATTCATAGATACTTGTACCATGAATGTAACAGTTAAAATCCACCATTTTTTATAGGTTGGGAAACTAAATCCTAATTTATCATAACATTCTTCTTCGGTTAATTCTCTTTTACCATTATCATGAAGTTTCCCAGAATATTTGGTAGAAAACCCTTTAATTAATTCGGGTCTTGATGGTTGACGACTTGACATTAGTCCACCTCTACTATGACTATTATTGTTTTGATTACTCTCTTGATGATCCCAAGATTCCTTTTCTTTAGGCTCTTGAGTACTATTTAAAGTTTGGTTTGAAGACATGGTATATATAGTAAATTACCTGACCTTGAGATTTCACAATTTCACAACTGACGTAATCCAAAGGCAAACTACGAGATACTTATATAAAAGTCTAACAGCAATAGGCTTATTTAAATACTTGCCCTAGCAAAATAATAGAGAGGAAAAAAAAATTATGACTGAAACTAGTGGGATTTGTAACCGTACTTATAATTGCTGTAAAAAAAACCAGAAATGTAAAACCATTAGCAAGGCCACGACAACCTTAAAGAAATAACATGAACACCTACAAAAGTTCTCCATATTATTTTAAGGACATGTATGCATAACCACAGCCACTATGGCAGTCATAAAATAATAACTCTTCGGGGAAACAGAAATATGCTATGATATAATAATATGATATAATCGATTTGGCACCCCTCTCCGATAGAGAAAAAGATACCCCATTTACGGAATAATTACGCCGAGGCACCCTGAAGGAGAAATTAGGTTGGGGGCATTTCGGACTGACCGATTTGCTGGAGAGTACTAGACACAAACACAATGACAAACACAAACACAAACACAAAGACCAGCCTACCAACATGACGGGTGGATTAGCCGGAAGAAAGTAGTCAAGGAGGGTCAATAGTAGGATAGAAGTGGTGCATTTTGGCCTTGGGTATAATAAACGCCTGCCTGAGCCTAGCCCCGAAAAGGAATTCGCAGCAACTAGAACGCATGCTCGACCTGTGCGATTTGTGCAACCAGTTCATCGAACGAGCATTCTAGGCAAGTTTCGGCATAGATTAGCGGGCATTCTGCTCGGATTCTGCCAACCGCCCTGTATATTGGCCAAGAATAATAGCTTTAATCCGAACCCTGCAAAACTATGCGCATAGTTGTTCCAGGGTAAAAAAAGCACACGGCTTTAGAACATGGTTGCTACTATCATGATCATTCCCCAGGTCCATCATTGCTACCAATACCGGTCCTATGACACAAAAATATAATGGTCTGACTAAAAGTTAAAATCACTGGGTTTCTTATTCATCAAATCTTATCTTGTAAGCATCTAGGTTCAGATTCCTTCTATCCCAAGCATATGGGTTAAAATCAAGTCACTGATAAACGTCATCTGCGAACATTTTTTTTTCGGAGAATCTGGGATAAATTTTCGGAGAATTCATTATTTTTCAATAGGTTTTCTTTGTGAGACAACTACGTAATGGATCTTTTAGCAGATTTAACAGCCTCCAGGTAATTAAATTGGAGTCAACTGGAGGTTGTTCGGGGGAACTCCATGATGATTGGAGAATAAATGGAGAATGAATGGAGATTCAATGGAGATGGATTGGGGAAGCGTTGGGGTTGTTTTTGGGGGCCGGGAACACTTGAGATTATGGTTTGTATGTTGATGGGTTATGGTTTGAGTATTTTGGCATTTTTCCTTTATACCATTCGCTTCGGAACATTTCTTAGTTTCGCCTACAAGAGTTTTCAAAGAGCAAAAAAAAAAATTTTCACCATATAAAAAAATTTATTAAAGGAGCATATAAATAAGAGTCTACCACTATTTGGTACTATATTCCAACCATAATCACCTCTCGAACCACAGAATACAAACCTTTATGACATAGACCGCCTATTAACGACCTTCAACTAAAACATCAATAAAACATAAAAGAAAACCCGAATTGCATAAAGTGCATAAACGTAGTTAAAACGGTTACCATAACTCCGAAAACGTTCCGAACTACAATCTTATGACGTTACCTTTTTTTTTTTTAATTTTTTTTTTTATGAAAATATATCATAGGTTCACGACTCTATTGTCTTAACGAAGAGCCTAAACTCTATGATAGCAGCGTGCGACAACCAATAACCTTTAGTACCTATGGGAAATCAAGTACAGTGGTTACTGCTTTCAATGAAACTGGAATATATTCATCACAACCATCTTCAGACCCTTTGGCATTCAATCTAGTATTATAAACAGTTTCATCACCACTTTTATATGAAAGCGAACAAAGAACCCATTCTTTGTCATCATTAAGTAACAAGTTTCCGTCTTGAAGTTTAAATCCTTGTGATTTAAGCCTTTCTTGACTCAGAAGTAAGTAACCATGTTGGACTAAATAACGAGGGGAGTCTTCAGTACCAATACTAGTTAATTCAACTGCTGATTCATCAGTGACTTTTCCAGAAATGTTATACTGACCCACATCTACACTATTATCAACAGTTACATACCCATCACTAAGGACTAATGGTTGATACCCATAATCTTGTAATTGACCAGTGGTTTTATAAAATTGACCATCTTTACTAGCGGTACCATCAGATAACTTTTGAGCTACTAATAAGAATTCTGACAGTTCAGTATCATCTCTTTTAGTAGGGAGGGCAACACTGCTCATGGCTAATGTTAATAATGTTACTAAACTATTAAATTTCATGGTTATAGGATGTTAGTTATTCTTGTTGAGAATTCTTTTGATCTAAAAAATATCGGTAATGGAACCTCAAAGTTGGTGCGTCATGCATGCATTTATATACTTGAAAGGAATTCTTTTTTTAGCAATTCGATTGGGATTATATTTAGGTAAACATAATCAAACTCTCTACGTATACGGGAGGTTACGATGGTATGGGAATTCTTGTGTTTGTCATAGAGTGAAATTCTATAAGATTATTAGTTACCCACCAGACATCCTCTAATTACTTAATTAGATCTAATTAAAAAGCAATATTACTGATAACCCCTGATTTTCGGCTTATTTAGGGGTAATGAGTGCCCCTGCATTGTGAATCCTACGAATCTAGGCTTATGCTTATTTTTAGAATTAGCTTATCTGATCAACAAGTAAACAACTCTAATATAGGAACCCGTACGGCAGTGTTTTGTTTTCGTAATTGCAGCGGTTTCGAGAAAAACTATTTTTGGCTTAGCGAGGGCTTAGGAGCATAGAAGAATGTGGGGTCAAACACGGGGACACGGAAGTAGGGGGGATATGGAGCGTATGCACGGGGGGGGGAAGAAGGTACGAGGACATGGAGGTATGAGGACACCGGTACTGGGTAGGTACTGGGTAGGTACTTGGTAGGTACTGGGTAAGTACTGGGTAGGTTATAGGTAACCGGGTTTAACTACTATCTAAGAATAACAAGGCTGTACCATCACATATTATCACTAGCTAGTACTCCACACAGAGCCGATAACTACTAGTGTAATCCTTCAATCTCCAAGCAACTATTGCTGAGAAACACCACGACATTATTAAAATAAAGTAAGAGTTGAAGAGTTTGAAATGGAATCCAGGTATTGATCCTAGTAACTGGTTTAAATAAGCACTAAAGTTATGGGAGCAATAAGCACCAGATATGATAATATCTCTAGGAGTTTACAGTAACTTACACAGATCATTTATTCCTAGAGATACAGAGATCATATACTCCTAAGGTTTCGGGATTAGACTGTTTCCATAATAAATACCTCTATTGCTAGACATTCCAGTATCAGAGCTTATCGCATCAGATCTTCGTTCTTGTAAGCCCTTTATGTAAATGCGACTCACAGGATCAAATTATTATGAGAAAATTTTTATTCTCTCACAAGTTGACCTCGCACTCTCATTGAAAATTATGTTACCCTACCTTTTACACACACAATTAATAGCGGGTAACACCTATTAAATAGTTGCAAAAAAAAAAAAAATATAATACTATGGATCATCAACAAGAGCTAGGTGGAGCTCAAGCTCTTTTACAGTTGGGCTCTAAGAGTAAAGACCAAGACAAAGACAAAGACAAAGACCCAAAACAAAATCATCACAACCGTAACCATAATCATCATCATCATCATCGTCATCACTCTCACGAACACGATGATCATCACCTTTCAGAAACCCATGACGACCAACACGATGACGACCACCACGACGACCACCACGACGACCACCACGACGACCACCACGACGACGAAAACGATGACATCGATGCTAAGGCTACAAATCAACAAATAAACGATGCAGTTGAAGCAGCAGTTATGAGATATGTTGGAGGAAATTTAGACAATGATGATAAAAAATCTAAAAAGAGAATAAATCCAGATGAGATAATGTCAAGTATAGGAGATTTCCAAAACTGGACTGGATTCTTAGAAGATGGTATTCAAGATCATGATGGACCGAATGATGAATTTCTGAATCCGTCATCTCATTCCCAATCCCAATCTCATGGGCCTGATCACGGAGGAACTTCCCATTCTCATTCGTCTACTATACCATCAAATTCCAATGGTAATAAACGTAAAAAGAGAAGAACGTTATCACTGTCCCATGATATTGATCCTGAGCTAACTGAATTGGATTCAAATTCAGAACATGATCAATTAGTGAAAGCAGCTATCTTAGAAACCAGAGAATTGGCTAAACAATTAGGAAGTGCTTATAGTAGTTTGAGCCATTTACCAGCTCATCAAGCCCAACAAGTTCTTGCTGCCATGCAAAGTAATAATAATAATAACAATAACAATGTTAACCAAAAAACCAAAGGTAATAAATCAGATAAAGGAGAACATCATGATAATGTGATGATGTCAAATGAATCTTTAAATAATATCAATAACCTTGTACAATTAGCTAGAGAAGGGAATGGGAAATCATCATCATCATCTTCAAATAATTTTAAATCATTAGATGAGCCACAAGATCATTCATCGCAAGAACTCGATCAACCTGAAAAAGAAAAAGATAATCATCATACTATCACTAAAAGTTTTAGTCATATAACCTCAATTGAATCATTATCAGAAGAAGCATCAAAGATTGCTATAGATTGGTTTAAAAAGCAACCAGAAACCAAAGGACCTCGATCATTTTCATCAGAAGAACTGTCAGCAGTTGAATATTTTATTGAAGGATATTGTTATTTATATAAAATGGATCGAAAACAAGTATGTCAAAGAATATGGACTACAGAACGGAAAAAGGATAATTTCTGGGAATGTTTAACCAAAGTATTACCATATAGATCTAGAGCCTCCGTATATAAACATGTTAGAAGAGGATATCATGTATTTGATGTTAGAGGGAAATGGAATTCACAAGATGATGAATTATTGACTAGATTGGCTAATACCAAACAAGGGAATTGGAAAGAAATTGGAAGTATAATGGGTAGGATGCCAGAAGATTGTCGGGATAGATGGAGGAATTATATCAAATGTGGAGAGAATCGATTGATGAGTAGATGGAGTCAAGAAGAAGAAGAAAAATTAAAACAAATTGTTAGTGATATGTTAACTAGACTGAAACTAAATACCATTAATTGGACTTTAGTATCAGAAGCTATGAATGGAACAAGATCCAGAATTCAATGTAGATATAAATGGAATAAGTTAGTTAAGAGAGAATCAATCATTAGAGCTTCATTAATGGATTCAAATACCAAATTATGGTTTTTTGAAAAATTGAAAAAATTAAATTATCAAAAACTTCAAGAAGTTGATTGGCAATTAATTGCTAAATTATATGACGATGAACATTCTGAATCTCAACAGTCTGAACTGGCTACTAATTGGTTACCTTCAGATTTTGAACATGGGTTTGATAAGATGAAAACTGTTATAAGAGGGTATAAGAAATTTTCATTTGAACAATTAGTTGATAAATTAATAGACTTAATTCATACTAAAGATCAAAATTTATCAATGCCTGAGAAGTCTGATGATATTCATAAGGGTGAAGATGATTATATGTGGGGTTGAGGGATTATAATATTTGTGTATACGTAATAAATAATTGTATTAGTAAAATATCTTTTTATTTAGCAGCCATAGGAGCTGGTGGGTGGGTGTTTGGTGCGCGGGTGCGCGCTCAGGTTCTGTTCACCACCCTCATTAACATACTAAAAATCAATCAACATTAATCCATTTGATCCTATCAATACCATGATAAACTATGATGATAATGAATCCAATTTGTGCTCATTTTATGGTATATCGACATTATCACCTAAGCATCTAAAGGATATCAATTTAAATGGGCCTACACTTCTTCAAAACACCTCAGTTGATGATGATCAACACCAAGATCAACACCAAGATCAACATCAAATCTATCATCACGGAATGGATGATGATGAAAAAGTCAAGTCATTGAATATTGACGAACAATTTAATCTTTTGAATAATTTAGTAAGAGATGATAAAGAAACCAATAGATACCAATATTATGATGATGATTTGGAAGATCCATTAAGAGGATCAGGTACAAATGTTGTTAAAGAACTTGTTTCTAAACAAGTAATTTCAGCTAAAAATGATCCAACTGTGAATGAATACCTTATAACATCTAGAGATTTTAATAGTCAGAAATTTTTAACGACGGTTCATAAAGATACGTCGATTGATAATTTAATGAAGTATTTACAGTATTTGCAGACCAATATTGAAAGCCAACAGCTGGAATTACGACAAGTAATTGATGATAATTATGTTAATTTTATTAATTGTAAAGATTCAATTGATGAAATTTTAATTACCTTTAAAAAGCTGAAAACAAGGGCTCAACAAGAAATGGAAAAAATTCGGATATTTAATCCTCAACGTCAACGTAATTTAAAACAAGACAATTATTTTTTAATTAATGATTTAGAAGAATCCATTAAAAATCTTACATTGGCTACATCAATGATGATTAGACCAATTTCTGATAATAAATTAAAAGAACAAAAAATCTTTAAAATTATTGAATTTATTAACAAGAATAAATTTTTATTTGATTTACCATCTAATTTAATTAAAAATATTATTAATCAAAATCATGATCAAATAATTGAAGATTTACAAAAATATACTACCCATAAACAGTACTTGATTAGTCAAGAAACTTTTAAGATGAATTTATTGACCAAAAATCATCAAAAGAACCATATGGATAATAAGGATAATACCACCGAAATGGATAGATTAAAACAAGAACACCAAAGTATAAATACTATGATTGTTAAAATATTTAATCAAGTTGATAAAATAGTGGAAGAATATCGAAAATCAATTTATTCACAATTATTATCATTTGATCATGAGATTGTTGGGAAACCTTCAAGAGTTAATAACACTAAATTTTTATCATTAGTTGATAAAATTGATCAATTAAATGGTGATGATACCACCACCTCTGATAATAAGGAACTGCCCATCAATGTATTTTTGAAGACTCAATTGATTAATAGTAATAAAGATATGTATTATCAATTGAATAAATTTGAAGAAAAATTCAATAGTATGCAAAAAAAATTATTGGATTATATGGAAAGTTTAAATGATTATAGACAAGATGGATCATATGTTAGATTTATTGGGGATAAATATAAAAATTTAGAAGAATATTTTAAAGCTTCAAGTATGATTAAATTCCCAAAATTTGAAGAAAAGGAAGAAATTATTGAAGAAATATTTAATAGTAGTGATAATTTGGATTTATCAATAATTAATGAAACTTGGTTAGTATTATTAAATTTCATTAATTATGTCTATGAAAACTATTTAAAGAATACCAATAAGTTTGTTAATAATTATAATTATTATATTAACAATAATGAGGATGTTGATAAATCTGGTCATATTAGATTAGAATTTATAAATTCTATTAATGATATCAGTAATCGAATTTTTAAAATCTTTACCGTCAATCCATTAAATAATGATTCTAATGATATTTTAGAATCTTCTCCTAAAAATTATAGTAATATTTTACCATTTTATTCTAATTCATTATCAACAATATTTTATTTAACAAAAATTAGTGATCGAATAAATTTAATTTTAACTAATTTTGGGAAAAATGTTACAGTAATTGGGAATATTGGGAAAAATTCTGAAACTAATAAGATCATTAAAAACCTAAGAAATATTTCTAATAGTATTAATCAAAAGATTCTAGAAGCCACCTGTTCTGTATGGGTTAATGATTGTTCACAATTTTATGATTTAGAGACATGGGAAATTGATGAAAGATTAATGACTCTCTCGGACGATGAATATGATGATAAGAATGATAATGATAATAATAATAATAGCAGTAGTAAGAATACTAAATTGATTAATATCATTGAAGTTTATATGATTTATATGTTGAAAAAAATCAACCAATTGGTATTTATTACTAATATTAATGAAGAAGATCAAGGTGGTAACAACCGCAACAACACCAGTCAACATGATACAATTAATCAACCATATATTAAAATTGTAACCACTTATCCCAATAAAAAAATGTTGGTATCAATTGAAATTCAATTCATGAGGTGTTTAACTATATTAGTGGATTCTATAATGAAACGATATAATATAGAATTACAAAATGGTAACAGTCAACTTGAAGGATTTAAAATTCTAACCATGAATAATTTTGATAAAATATCAAGAATCATTTATCCTAACTTGATTAAATATTGTGATGTTAAATTTGAAAAAACTTTAAGTGAACAAAATTTAAAATTATTTAGTGATATTGATAAAGTTAATTTAACCATATTAGATGATATCTTATCAAAAGAAAAAATTATATTGGATGAAAATTTAATTAAATTTTTTAATAAATTAAATCAAAATCAATCTAATAATTCTCAAGCTAAAATTGATAATTTTATTTATGAAATTTTAATTCATTTCGTTAAATTGGTTTATAATATTAAACCCATCACTAACAAATCAATTTTTATTAACATTATTCATGATTTACAAAATTTCTTTCTTAAGAATTTCTTGGATTATTTTAGAAAATTACCATTAACTATTAAAAATGTGGATATTATTCTTATTAATTTGAAATTGGATATAAATTTTTTCATTGAAATATTTGAACCATCTAATATATTAAAATTAAATGAATATAATTTTAATATTGCTGAAATTATTTTAAATTCCATTAATGAAAAACAAGTAGAATTGGGTCATTCAGTGATTAATGATAAAGACTTCGATACAATATTAATTAAAGGCTTAAGAGATAGTGCTAATCAATTTGATTGTTTAAGTAGATAAGAAAGAGAAAAAAGAAATAAATAAAACTATTATAAAGCCCTTGTATATTAATAAAACAGTAAAAAAAAATCCCACTCGACTCTCTATTCCCTAAAATTCCCTATAACATATACATATATACACATACATGTGCAAATTTAAATCTGACATCTGATAGAATCTAATGAACTGGGTATTACTATATGACTAGTGTGTGTGTGTGTAAGTAATTGTATATCTATTCATATAGTAACCCCGCGATTCAGACTTATTGATTACTATCAGATTTTTCAGCAGTAGTAGCAGCAACTTTTTCAGCCTTATCTTCAGTAGATTCAGATTCCGGTTCTATATCATCATTAAATTTCTTATTTTTAACTCTTTCAAATAAGTCATCTTGTTCCTTTTTAGATAATTCATGTTTAGATTTACCCTTAATATGGTACATTGGGTTAAGTTTATTTAAAGTTAAATTCTTAGTAAATGGTAAATGACCCTTCTTTTCTTGGAATAACATTAACCCTAATACTACAATTAATGCTAACCAATAAATGTTATAAGAAATCACTGACCCATAAGTAGCAGAATTTTGCCATCCTAATAAGGCATTAAAAATATCCCAACCATTATCAATTTCTGGGTTACAACAATTAACATGCCAAACTGACTTGGTAATATCATAAGTTCCAGGACCTGAACCATTTTCAGAAGCATCACCTCCAGTTTTTGTATTATAAACATAAGCTTCAAAATACCAAATACCTCTTGAAAATAATCCGGCTGAAATTAAATATAAAATTCCAGTAGAAAAAATTAAAAAGATTTGTAATGAAACGGTTGAACCAAAATAATATAATAAATAACCAACAACTATACCAGCAATTAATCCACAAATTACTGGAAGAGGGAATGAACTAGCAGGTGAATTTAAACCAACTCCTCCTACAAACACAACTGCTTCTAATCCTTCTCTTAAACAAGTAATAAATGGTAATACAAACATGGAATATTTCTTGGTATAATAACCAATACTCCATTTTGAAGTTCCAGCAGGTTTATGTAAAATAGCTTGAGCTAATTTTACTCTCCATTTTTCCTTCATTTTATTAATTCTCAACATGGCAACTCCCATTAATGAAATTAATACTGTAGCAATAATACAAAATACACCTTCCCATAAATCTTCGGATTTGGACCAAATATCATTACCTAATGAATAAAAGGTACCAATAAAAGCAGCTCCAAGTACTAAACAAACAAATACTCCTAATATCGATCCTATCCAAACCTGCCATTTTAATTTCTTATAGGTAACTGGATCATCATTAGCTCCTCCTAACCCTTGTTTTAAAAAGGCTAATAACACTGAAACCACTACAATAGCTTCTAAAGCTTCCCTAAATACAATAAAAAATATTTGTACGTTAAAGACGTCAGCCATATTGTTTATATATGTATATGGAGGGAAATTTAGGGATAATAAAGGGTAAAGAGGAAAGAAAAGAAGAAGAGAAAACTTTTCAACCAGAGGGGATTCCTTTAATTTATACCATTTGGAACGAACCTGAAAAAAAAAAAAAAAAAAAAAAAAACCTATTGTTTGGTAAATCCTGTAAATTACATTTTAACCAATGAAAAAGTTGCAAACCTTAATTTAGGGAGAGGGTGAATGGTTATTAGTGGCTTAAGGGAAGAACCCACAAAAGACAATTAGAGGTGGGTTATATTGATTAATATGAGTTTAACGGTTATATCGTTAAGGGAATTAGGGCTTTATATGCATGAAGAAGGATAGTCATAGGAAATGGAACATCCTTAGTTCATTAGCTATCCAGTTATATGAACTGGTGGTCTTTTTCCCTTATTGATTGGGTGCATGTTTGACAGCTAAATGGACATATTTTCGTGGCATAACCACATGTCAAATTTTTTATCAGATTAATCTAAAGATCAGTCTTGGCCTTAGGTAACTAGGGCCAAGGCCCAAGACCCAAGACCAAGGGCCAACTATGGGGTTAAAAGGAAGATTAGAGCAGTAACTAGATAGGGTTAAAGGAAAGGGTGAAGAGAAAAGTAATAGTAGGGATAATTGATTAGGGCTAAGAGAGCTGATCAAGTTAAGCTAGAGGTGGTGCCATTATGACGACTGTTAATCAATGATATCCGGGATCGGATTCGAATTGTGGGAGGTGAAGGCGGGTTGGGAAGCAAGCTTGAGCGAGTGAATGCGAGTACCGGTACCGGGCCTTTTGGTCGCACCACCTATCTCTCAGCACCTGCAGCACCTGTAGCACCTAGCACGTCGCAGCACTTCGTAGTAGCACTTCGCAGCACTTCGTAGTAGCACCTCGTAGCAGCACCTCGCAGAACTTCGCAGCACTTCGCAGCACCTCGTAGCAGCACCTAGAACTTTGCGCACCATTTCATTCCTAACCATCTTATACCAACTAATGAAACAAATATGGTCTCTAAGAGGCCATTCCAATACCGTCACCACAATCACTCCCTTTAAAAATCGACTAATCACTACCGATGAAAATGGTTGGATTATCATTTGGAACCTCACAAATCATAGATGCTTAGCTTGTTGGAAAGGTCATGACAATTCCATCATCACTGTTAAATCATTATCTGATAATTATTTATTCACTCATTCTAAAGATGGTGAAGCAAAGTTTTGGAATTTACAAGATCTTCAATTTCAGTCATTATCCAATAACCTTCCTGATATATCCTTTAATGATACAAATGTCCTACAGACAGAACCTTATAACCAACTCATAAAGAAATATCCATTACCTTTATTTAACTCAATTCCTGTAAATAATTTGAATTATTGTAATATTGACTTTAATGAATCCAATCATTTATTAATTACACCTGCTACCTTAGATGCTAATAATTTCGATATATATCGAGTTAATTATCTGGTAAATGACTTTGATTTATCTCGTTTATGTCATAATTTTAATGCTTGGCCATTAGTTAAAAAGAAGAGATTTAATGATGAAAGTTCTGAAGAAATCGAAGAAATCAATCCCGATAATAAACGTGATGGGCTTGGAATAATGATGAAGATCAAATTTATAACCAATGATGTGTTTTTTGTAGGATATGAGTCTGGTTATGTATTGGGATTCAAAATTATATTCCCTAAACCAGTAACTAATAATGAATTAGATCCTACTTGTAAAGATCGTATGATTATCAATAAGGATATTAAAATTGATTTGCTCTATATGAATGAATTTCATTGTCCAAATCCAATTTTGACTATGGAATATTTCAATGGTTCCTTGATAACGGGAGCTACCCTGAAATATGTTTCTGTTCATGATATTAGTAAATGTATTGATGGAGATATAAGCAATACTCCCGATTGTGCTAGTTATAATTTAAAATATACTGGGATTCAATCAATTCAGTACTTTAATAACAAATTCATCATTGGGTTTTGGAATGGAATTATAAAATATTATGATGAAAATTTTAACCAATTACAAAAATTTCAATTAGAATTACCAAATTTAGGACCTCTTGAATCTAATGAACCTAATGCCAATAAAACCATTGAATCAAGAATGAAATTATCTGCTTTAAATTTGATCCACCCATCTGATAATCCTTCTGATAATAATGGGAAGTCCATAAGTAAATATAAACAGATGGTTGTTCAAAAGATTCAAACTCCATTATTAATGGCAGGGTATAATGATGGGAAGATCTTAGCATTTGATATGAGAAATGAAGCATAATGCCTGTATTTAGAATTATATAAATATAACTGGAGATAACTGGAGATATCTGGAGATATCTGGAGAGATCCTCAAAGATATCTCCCAGGTATTCACAGATGTGTAAATATAAATTATTGATTATTTATTACTATTTATAAGTTATGGATTATAAATTAATCAACTATTAATAGGGATATCCTTCTTGATGTTACCATGGTTGGAGTTACTCCGATTATGTGTATGGTTATGATTATGTGAATTAGATTGAGAATGTGAATGAGAATGTGAATATGACTGGTAATTATTATGGTTATTATTATTATTATTATTATGGTTATTATTGGAATTATTGTTTCCATACATTGATCTTCTTTTGTTATTATTGTTATTCTTAAACTTTCCTCGATTATCATTAAAATTATTCGAAGGAGGTGTTGGAGTTCTAGCTTTTTCGAATTTGGTATCATTATTACTATTATTGTTATTGTTATTGTTGTTGTTTTGGAATTGATGTTTCTTCTTTTTATTAGATTTTCCCTTTAATGTATTCTGTCTAGAAATTTTTGGTTCTTCAATCAACGTAGCTTCTTCATCAAAAGACGAATTAGAATTTATAGCTTCACTAGATTCAGCCAATAAATCATCAAGATTAATATCTGACTTGGTCAGGCTAGAGCTTATATTTCGTTGTTGATGTTGATGTTGTTGTTGCTGCTGTTGCTGTTGCTGTTCTTCTCCTTGTTGAGCTTGCTTCTGATTATATTCATTAATCTTTAATGGCAAATCAGGATATTTATCTCGTAATAATAATAAATTATCTAAATTATCTTGTAAAATACTCTTAGTATCTTGTGCATGAGTTTTAGACAGTGATGCAAGTTTTGTTAATAATTCCAAAATCGATTTATTCTTATTGAAATATAAATTATCCAAAGTTTTCCTCTTATTAGTTAAACCATCTAATAAAGTATCAATATCTTTATCATTATTGGTAAAATTACCTACCAATTGTTCATATTTATTTAGATACTCCAATTTAAATTTCTTGAAATTTTCAGTTAATTTTAATACCTCTGATTCATAATGCTTTTTATATTCTAATTGAGAAGCAGTTAAAGCATCGTAGGCAATCTTTAATCTTTCAAATTCAGCAGTTGAACTAGCACTCAGTTCTTGTAAATTATCACATCTAATCTTCATGTTCTTATTGGTTAACTTGAGATTTTCGTTATTTGAAATCAAATCTCCATGCTCAGTTTCCAAGTCTAATATTCTTCTTTCTTTCCGTTTTAATAAAGCGTTAATCATATCATTCTCATGTTTAGCATTGGCTAATTGATCAATGTACAGCTCATTTTTTTGATTGGCCAATTCATATTTCTTCTTATAATTACTGTTGGATGCTTTAACTGTCTCTAACTCTTCTCTTAACTCATCTATTTGACTGTGTAACGAGTCAATTACTCTGGAAGAAGTGGGCTTTTTATTTGGACTTTCATCCATGTTGGTAAAATTATCACCAATCTATAACGGGGTAGAAGCAAGGATGGGAACGGTAAACAGTTACTGTTATACTAACCAGGATATGTTTCAAAGGAATGTAAAGACTTTATTTATATTTGTAAGCCTGGGAATGTCTGGTTACCTAGCTATTAACAATAGTTGTGGCGGCTCTTTCACAGATAGATCAATTGAAGAGAAATCTTTTTTTTTTTTATTTTGTTTTTGTTGTTGACGATCTCAAAAAATGTAAACAAAATGAATCCTTTCACCCATAGTTAATCTTTTTAGAATAGAGTATTCGCACCAAAGAAAACAATACAGGTGGAAAATAGATCTGGAAAAAAAATTAGGTCTTGCCCGGATTCGAACCGGGGTTAGTCGGATACTTTTAAACCAACTTCTAATGCGATGAAGCCTTAGAAATTGGACCTAAATCAAAACCGACTGTGATGAACCCCTACACTACAAAACCCTAACACCAGGCGTCTTACGACTGTGCCATGGAATTGCTTCTTGTTTTACGGTTTATTATGGAAATATATAAGATAAATACAAGCCGAGCATAATTAAAAACATAATTATAAAGATCACATAAGGTTAGTTTATTTGTTCTAATGGCATTTAGAAACTATTTTACAGGTCCTAAAATTATCATACACAAGGTAGACCATGCCAACTGGTGTATTGAACTGCCCATACCTTATTCACTCCATACGTTATTTACTGCTGGAGTGCACATTTTGCACTAAGCGAGTGCGCACCATTTTCACTGGCCTGACTTTATTCCTGCTAGTGAATAAGATCTTGAAAACATATCATATTCAATACGCTGCACCAAATAGGAATGGTTTTCAGAAGAGCATCAGGAATTAATTTACCTTTTCTGGTAGAATCAATTATAACGATTCCATGATTATTCTTGATTATGGGGATCAAATGTAAGTTGCGTCTTCTGTATGAGAACTTCCATTCATTAGTATGACCATCAGTCGATTTGAAATAACTGGTATGATCATATTGACTCGGGGGTAAATACCATAATCCACATCGTTCATTGGGAATAAGTGGATATGGTAAATTGAGCAGGTCTAGTGATCGATTGATGTAGAGATTGTCATATATGATTGACTGGAGTCTATTTTTGAGGGTGTATGAGTCTTTTCGGAGCTCCCTGGTTATGTATTTCAAGTCATTTAGAGTATTAAACTCTATATCATCATTCATGGCTGGATTGATGCACCTTATACTGTAGACCTCATTGACTTCAAACCTCATCGATCTGGAGCCTCATCGACCTCATTATTCTTCACCACACTACTTGGTTCCTGAATTGTTAATAGAACCTTGCATACATTGCCTATACCTTACATATACCTTACATATACCTTATGACTTGCGATATGTTATACGTTCCTTTATCCTAGCAACACCTTCAAAATCCCTTTCTGCCACATCTTGATTAAGCTCCTCAGCCATTTCAAAGTCAATAATAAAGAGCCTTTCATTCTTATCATATAATATATTCCTTTCAGCAATATCATTATGACAAATTCCATTATCATGGACCACTGAGATCTGTTCTTCAAGTTGCTTATACATCTTATCATCCCCAGGTAAAGGTATGGATTCAATATATCTACTCAAAATTGCTTTCCCATGAAGATACGTTCCTGGAGTTAAACACAAACTAATCATTAGCTCATCGTGGTTAATATAACAGTTATTGAACCGTTGATCTTGGCATAGTCTTTTTATGCAAAACCTTTCCCGGTTATATGACCTCTCCACTGCTTCAGTTGGTGGACACTTTAAACGAGGAGACATATTAGTGATACAATCATCCCAAAATAGCCAGTTGATAATTGGATCAAACACTTTAACAACCACTAAATCCTCGGAGGGTATAGTTGAAGGAATGAATTGTTTGAATGGATGAGCTGGCATCTTTAGAACATAAAAAGGGACTCTGGAGCCATCACGGATGAATTCAACTTTCTCATGATCTAAATGAATAACTGGTCCTTTGTCTTCATTTGGAGGTTCATCAGTTCCAGCAGTAGATGGCTCCGGAACATGAGAATTGATGCTTTTTATTTCAAATGAATCATCAGGATCAGAAGAACCCAGTGCTTCCATTTCTATATAGTTGTCTGTTGGGGCTCCTGTCGTTGAGTAATAGTTTTGCAGATGATAAACCATAGTATTCCTTTGATACCCACGTCCTCTTCCACGTCCTCTTCCACGTCCTCTTCCACGTCCTTTTGATCCACGTCCTTTTGATCCACGTCCTTTTGATCCACGTCCTTTTGATCCACGTCCTTTTGATCCACGTCCTTTTGATCCACCTCCTTGAGATCCACGTCCTTGAGATCCACGCCCTTGAGATCCACGTCCTTGTGAATCATCACCTTGTGAATCATCACCTTGTGAATCATCACCTTGTGAATCATCACCTTGTGAATCATCTCTACTGGTACCCGAGACCAAGTCTCCCCTATCATAATATTCTTTCAACCGGAGATCTATCATCTTTTGCTGCTTAAATGTGGTGGTTTCAATCGAATAAAGGTAATAAGCAAAAAGCGACCCCAACATGGAAAGTTTAGAGTTCATATCACTGGGGGTTGTCATAAAAGGTTTCATGGGTAACTCATACAGCTTTTGGCCGGTATCTTTGGTGGGTAATATCTTATGTTCAATAGTTTCAAGATCAATCTCGAACCCTATAAATCCATCACTTGCAGCTAAAAATCCATGAGGGCAGTTTCCAAAAACCAAATAACACCCAACTTGGTTCATGGGGCCCTTTAAAGATTTATTAGAAATAGTAGAAAACCAGTTATTCTCTAGAGTCATCAGCAGGTTTACTAGATTCCCAGCTTTAAAATCACCAATCAAAACAGGATTTCTACCTTCAGTTAGAATATAGTCAGGAATGAGATTTATAAACGTTGAAGAGTTATCATTGCTTTGTGCTTGAATGCTTTTTTCCACGGCACTCTGTAATCCTTCGATGCCAATGTGTTGGAGAAAGCCTTTAATTTTATCAAAGATATGACAGTAGGTCATCGACAATGTTTTTTCGTTCATATGTTCATCTAAGGGATTCACTGAAAATATTTGTATAAATATATCGAAGGTTGCACGGTTAGCATTGTCTAATAATTTGAAAAATTTATCAAGACTTAAAACCAAATTACCAACATCTAAGAATTTAAATTGATATTTTTCGGTTGCTTTGTTTTTGGCTCCATGATGAGGGGTACATGAAAGGTTGAACTTGTCCAACTCAAATGGAAAGAAACAGACTTGGATCAAAAACTTGATAATTTTGGACCAAACACCAGGTATTAGTAACTTAGGAGATTGATAAGATGCCAAGCTCCTGAGGAAAGGCATCATTTGATCACGTCTAACTCCTAAAACGTAATTGATGAAAGAATCTCTTCCAGATTTCAGTTTTGCTTCAATCATGGTCATATCTGGATTCATAGCCTTTTCAATAAATTCATCCATAGCTTTAGTGCTTATACCATAGTCCGAAGCCAATGTTGAGGATTTGGAGAGGTTATTAGTGTTGGTTTGCACCATTAGACCGTGATCTCGTTTACCCTCTATCTCTTCAATTTTTAATTTGCAGTGCTTAATTTGTAATTCGTATTGGTGGATGTTTGACTTAAGTTGGTCGATTTGTTTAATTTTTGACGACTCTGCACTTATTCGTTGCTCCAACAGGATGTTTTCCATTTGAATTTGGGTACCATTGTTTCCTTCAATTTGGTCATCGACGTCTTCCTGGTGACTGGGACTCGCATGGCTCACATCAATTCCAACACCTTCTTTTTCTATTGGATTAATACTACAGTTAGTTGCTTGCAAAGATGGTTGTTTACTTTGGGCCACCTGACCACTCGAAACAACTTCAATTGCTGGAGAATTATGTCTGGGAGATATTTCTGGTTCCATATTTCTTTGGAGCTTATCTTTATCAACTTCTTTGGATAATTGGGTTGATGAACCCAATTTGGATGGTTTGGAAAGGTTATTAGTGCTGTTTTGCACCATTAGACCGTGATCTCGTTTACCCTCTATCTCTTCAATTTTTAATTTGCAGTACATAATTTGTAATTCGTATTGGTGGATGTTTGACTCGTGTTGGTCGATTTGTTTAATTTTTGACGACTCTGCACTTATTCGTTGGTCCAGCAGGATGTTTTCCATCTGAATTTGGATACCATTGTTTCCTTCAATTTGGTCATCGACGTCTTTCTGGTGACTGGGACTCGCATGGCTCACATCAATCCCATCAGCTTCTTTTTCTATTGGATTAATACTACAGTTAGTTGCTTGCAAATGTGGCTGTCCACTTTGGGTTATCTGATCATTTGAAATATGTCTAGGAGATATTTCTGGTTCCATGCTTCTTTGGAACTTATCTTTATCAACTTCTTTGGATAATTGGGTTGATGCCCGTCTCTTAGGTTCTTCTTCAATATCTAGAATTTGTTCAGTATCAGATACTTGATTAGCCTTCGCTATCTCTCCGACCTTGTCAGAACTATTAGGGTTTAAATCGTTCATTAATGAGGTAGAAAGTGATGTGTACAAATATGAATTCTTTTAGCAGCCAAAATAATTTATGCGCGGAGTTGCAAAAACCATTTTGTAGCATGGCAAAAAAAAAAAAAAAAAAAAAAAAAAAAAAAAAAAAAAAAAAAAAAAAAAAAAAAAAAAAAAAAAAAAAAAAAAAAAAAAAAAAAAGGAAACTACAAGCAAGAGTGCAAATTATTTAGCAATCAAGGATGTAGGTAAGTGCCGACACTGAGAGAAGGAGAACTAATCAATGCCGAGTACGCCTGTGATAATGATCAGGAGAAGGAAGCGGACGGCTGTTGCCCTACTGGTAACCGTAGTGTATTAGTACGTGGGTCCTACTCTGTCGAGATCAGTTTAGTTCGCGAGTGCGCATCACTGATGGCAGTTTAAATTATTTTATCCTCTTAAGTAAATCAATCTAGAAATGAATTCAGTCCCTAGAGATATTGATACCCACCAGATAGATTCCCAAAGCTTGGAAACAGAAGCTCTTAATATTGTAAGATCAATGGAATCATGGAATCGTGGCAAACAATTCCATCATCAAGTGCCAATAAACTCCATTAGTGACAATTCAGATACTTTAATAACTACAGATACCTTTAAAACCAACTTGAATGATGATTACTGGGTAGGACGGAAGACTATACTTAATCCTTCGGTAACAGAATACATTCTCCCAAAATTCCAAGATTATTTGATAGGCCCTTTACCGATTGATCCCAATAATAATCATACTAGTCATGAGAAAAACTACATACATGATTTATATGATTACAAATTTAAACTTATTAATAACAATAGTTATTTGATAAAAACGTTTTATAAATTACCATTCCCTCTTTCTAAAAGGATATTTTATAATTATGTGTATATTAAAAAGGGAGAAGATTATTCTTTGGTGATATCAATTTGTATAGACCCTAAAAATTTTGAACAAGATCATGAACAAAATCATGATAATTCTCAATTCACAGTGGGGAATTATACTTCAGTGGAATATATAACCACAGAACAAGATCAATTACATTGGAAAATGTGTACTTCATCAACTCCAAATGGTAATGTGCCTAATTGGATGACAAAATTAGGATTACCTGGAGCTATAGTTAATGATGTACCCAGTTTCGTAAAGTATTGTGATAATAACTAAGTATCACCGTTGATTATGAAATGTTCAAACCATAATTTAACGTCCGGACCTAAATTATCTAAAAATTCCAATTTAATATCGTTATCAGGTATAACAGAATTTATATTGGATACTTTTAATTGGTTCCTACCACCACCACTGCCACCACTAATTGTACTATTGTTAGCATTAACATTCTTAACTATCACTATGAATTTATCCTCAAACTTTATGTAATAAAACATCCAATCATTAATTTTGTTAGTACTGAATTTATGAAAATATTCATTAATACAATTATCATGGAAAAACTCTGTCTCTTGTAGAAAGAATAAGTCTGATAATTGATCATGGAGATAAAACATAACATTCCTGATGTTTAAACTAGCTTTATCTAATTGAGTAAGTTGTTGAAAACTTATAGGTAAGGGTAAATATGGTAAAGATGATTTAAAGATATTTTCAGTTTTATCATAAATGATGAAGAAGAAATCACGATCGAATTGTCGAGACGGTTCATTGAGGGATCTTGGTAAAGAGCCTATACTATTTTCCATGGAGGTATCATTCAAATGGTTTCCATTGATGATTGGTTCTAGATCATTTATGGTGGGAATTATGATATTCTTGCTTAGATCTTTATAGAAATCGGGTTCATCTAAAGCCGTTATAGATGAATTATATACCAAAGTCACATATATATCATTCTTTTGATATATGACAAGCAGATATTCTTGTTCTTCGAAAGTTCCATCTGGTAATTTAGTATTCAAATAAACCAATTTACGATGTATATGTGGGGAACTCTCATCACTATCAGGGGTTTCTATTAGTCCCACCACGTAATTTCCTTGATTTATACCTTCATCATTTGTACCATTACTACTACTACCATTATTATTATTGCCAGAATCTATGTTAGTAGAAGTGTCATTACTCCAATCACCAAACCTCAAATAAGATGGCAATTTAAACCAACTATCATTACTCTCCTCATTAGCAGCATTAGTGCTTGTATTTTCTCTATCACCCAGTAAATTAAGATTCATCATGCTGTTCATGGTATAATTAATTGGCAGAATTACCAAGTTATTAGTCAAGTTAATGGGATTAAATAAATCCACTGCTAAATTAGCAGAATGTTTTAGAAATCCTTCTTCTGGACTTTGTTGTAAATCAGTATGGTCATAATCACTAGTAACTTCACTATTAAGATTATCTTTCATGGTTTCAGGTGATGAGAATAAATCATCATTATTTAATTTAGTTAAGGCTTCTGTAGATAATTTTTCATGGTAATCATAATATTCCAAGTAATTATAAATAGCAACCAATGATTCTTTCAGGATTGGATTATCATTCAATTCTTCATCATATGAGTTATTACAATAAATCATTCCATATTTCTTTGGTATTGATTTGTTAAAGTATCCTAATATGATTCCTTTAGGATTCTTTTTAGATTCTTGTTCCATATTAAGGATTTGATCAATTTCATATTTCATGTTATAATTCAATTCAATTGACGATTTTTTATATAGTTCTGAACTTGTTGGGGTATCATTAGAACTTTGAATATTGTTGAAAAATCCCAAGAAACCTCTATAATTTAAACTATTTGTCCATTTAACAGTGGTAGGGAATTTAAAATTCTCGGAATTATAATTATTCAAAAATCCTCGCCAATGTTCTTTCATCAAGTTCTTAAGAATATCCATATTAAATTCATCAATTATATTGGTAAAACTAGTATTTAAAAGCTTGAAAAATTTATAAGATTCAGTAATTAATTCTACCATTTGATGATTTATAGCCGCTCTTTTGATTCCATCTTCAGGCATTGAAATTGACACAGCGATTCGGAATTCTCCTTCTAGTCGTTTAACAATTATCGTGGATTTGTTAGCTTTAATAACTTTAGGAGACCAATTCTTGCCATTACTAATTATATCATTTCTATTATCATTATCTTCATTATCTTCATTAAAACTATCAGATAATCCCTCGATGGCTTGTATTAATCCAATGATTCTAAGCTGCTCTACTTTATTAGATTCTATATCATCTCCTTCAGTGTTATCAGTGATAAAGCAAAAGATCTGTTCTAATAATTCTTCATTGGATTCACCTTTTCCATTGATATAATGAGGATTATAGATGGTTATATATTTTAATTGAGGGTTTTTACCTTGAATTGTTCGAAGATAATTATTTTTATTAGACGTAGATGCTCCTAAATGAGTCAATTTAGGAATGAACTGAGTTATATAGTTACTCATGTTCAGAATTAATTATGTCCTATCTTTATCTTTAGTATTTATATATTTATATAGTACAAAAGTATAAATTTATTTCGCGTTGTCGCAACATCTATGAATCGCAACATCTGTGCCAAAACTAGCATAACTAATCTACGGAATCCATAAATCATTCCATCCAATATTCTTTCTCACCGCATTTGAAAACCCTTCATTATATCTAACCCAGATCCTACTGACTTCTGTATCACCAGAATCCTTAGCCTGTTGAATTTGGGTTGATATTCCTTCATACTGTCCTTTGAAAAATTCAATACTATTAGTGATTTTTTGTCGTTTGTCCTTTTGAGGTTGATTTTGATCTTGATTCTTATGTTCTAATTCATGCTTATCACCACCCAGGTTATAATCAGGGGAAAGTTTCCGTTTTTCAGACCGATTAATCATATCAACTCTTTCTAATTCTCTTTGTAGTAACGGGAAAAACCATCTTCTTTTCATTTGAATCTGTTTTCTTGAAGTATCAAAAGAATTTGGACTTAATTCTGAATTATATAATACTAATGAATCAATATTAGGATTAATCTCTAATGTAACTTGATTCGTATCAGTATCTTTTAAAGATTCTAAATTAATCCCGAAATCTTTTGATAAAAAAGCAGATTTTTCAAGACATATTTGATCAAATTTACTTAATGCTGATTTCAGTTTCATTTGAAGAGAATTGGAACTACCACTTGATATCATATCAGGAGATAAAAGTTTATAGATCATTGGAAGAAAATATAACCCAAATGATTCATTATCTTCAAATCCACCACCAATACTTAATTTAAGGTTAATAGGAATATTTGATATAAATCTTTTAATGGTAGATTTATTAAATTTTTTCAATTCATAACTTTCAAATTCAAGATTTTTAATGTCAGATATTAATTGCTTATTCACTTTTTGAGGATTTATTTCACTAAATAATAACCAAAATTTCATAGTTACTAAACTTGAATAATGGGAGATCTCATTATTATTACCGATTCTATCATAATAGTCTAACCAATCACTAATAATACATGGTTTAGTTAATGAATCATCTTGAAAATGGACTGAATCCAAATATTTATTAAAACATGCTTTTACCACTTTATCTAAAGTTCCACTTGAACTTGATGCACTCTTACCATTTCCATCCAATATAATATTCATTAATCGTTCAAAATCATTTTCTTTGGATAAATGTGGATCTCGTTTAAATAACATTTCAGCTAATTTAAACCATGAAATTTGAGAGTCTTTATTCAGTTTCATCAGGTTATCAGATATTAAAGTATCGGGTTTTCTACCACTAAATTGTAAATGATTAATACAAGCTCTAATATCACCTTCACAAATCTCTACAATTTCACTAATTTCTTGATAATCTAATTTCAATCGTTCTTTTTCACTTATCCATTTAATAAATTCTTTAACAGATTTTAATGCTTTACCACCAGTTTTAATTCCAGTAGTTGATTTTTGTAAAGTTGGTTTTCTAAACGTTACAAGTTCAGACATAGATCTTAATTTATCCATATTAAAACCTCCATAAGCTCGAGTATTATTACTTCCATAAACATCATTAGCAATACATATGATAGGACGGGTTAATAAACTATCTTTCTTGGTACCCTTTGATTTAGAATTATTTTCAAATACATTTCTATTATGATCTTTACGCAATGCTCTTTGATCAGATTGATTTAATTCATTTAATACTCTGATTATATCACTTGAATTCCCGGCCGTATCAATTTCATCTATAACAAGACAGGTAGGTTTACTATTAGTTATAATCTTATTACCTTGAGATTGAATGGAATTAGATGTTAATGCATTTTGAATCTTTAGTTTAAGAGATGCGGTTACATTATTATGATGATTACCACCAACACCATTAGTGGAATTACTATTCGGTAGCACATCCATACTATTAGAAGCGTTCAATTCTTCAACATTATATCCCAATTGTTTAGCAATTATATGAACAGCAGCAGTTTTCCCAATTCCTGATGGACCATTAACTAATAAAAACTTTCTTAAAGGACGTCCTAATAAATCTACATCTTCTGATTCATCATCCATTTCATGATGGACAATACTAGACCATTTCTTGAGCCAATGAGAAATCATCCTATATTGTTTATCATTACCAGCTGAACATAATTCCATATATCTCTTGGGACGATATTTTTCAGTCCATACACTGGTATGTTTATGAACTTTAGATGATTGTACTTCTTTAAGAAGAGCTTGATTCTCTTTTAAAGCTTGTCTTTCTTTAGCTTTTTGGAATAAATTATCCATATCCATTAAAGATAATTCATCAGAGGAGCCTAATTCATAGGATGGATCGATAAATTTCTTAGGTTTTAACCTTAGTTTAATGGTTTTCCCACTGAATAATTTGACTTCTTTACCAGGAGTTGTGTCGGGTGTGTTGATGGATGAAACTTCTTCAGAAGCTTCTGGGCTGGTAGATGGTTCTTGTGTACTAGAAGGATCTTGATGGCCCAGAAATAAAAGGGAACCACTCATATCAAGACCATTGTCTTCGTGATTTTTACTGATTTCAGGTTCATCAGTTTGATTAGTCTTTTCCTTTGAAAACTCTTGGGGTTTCTGAGAGAACAATGGAGAGTCCATCATATCAAGCAGTAGTGGATTCTCCATGATTTATAGTGTCACTTGTCTCTCTTTGTCTCTCTTTATCTTCCTCCTACGTATATAGAAAATAGATAATTCAATATATAAAAGGTATTTATGTATGTAGTGTTAACGCGGTCTACGCGATTTTTTTTTTTGTTTCGTTGTGAGTGAGCCAGTCTCATTGAGTGAGCATGAGTGAGTGAGCATGAAGCCTCTAATGCTAAACATTTTGCAGCACTCCATAAGGAAGATGGCAATTATGAACAATACTATTTTTAGGATTTTTATAACCAGCTTGAGTCCAAGAAGTAAAATTAACATTTTCATAAGCCTTTAAATGATTCTTAATATATTCAGTTGTAGGATACCCGTGAGGATCACAAGTCATCAGAGTATCATTTTTAGGTTGATAAATTCTTACATAATCAATAGCTAATATAGCAGGGAATTCTAAGGTTGCAAAATTTATTTGCAGCCACGTTTCCGATAACCCTAAATTAAATACTAGAGCCATTGGTTCTTTAGTAATTTGTCTCCAACCAACATTATTAACTGGATGTAAAGCATCACCTCTTAACCCAATGGTTGGTTTATCAGAATTAAAAAATTGAATATAACTATCTCTATCGGTAGTATTTTCACTCATATATTCAAATCCAAAAGTTTGAAAATATGTCTGTTGGTCTTTAATAGCTAATGTATGATTGGAATCATTTCTAATACTATGAAACCAAGTATTATTAAGGATTGTGGCCGCAGCTATAGCTTCTTGAGTTGGAGTCCCAGTATCTTTCTTCATTGAAGTAATATTACCATCAAATATGGAAATATAATCATAATCAGGTCTCCACCAAGGATCAAATGGAGCCACTTGAAGCGTTTGAATACCTAAACTAGTTTCATCATGAGGGTTATGATAACCTTCTACAAGATCAATTTCTGGAGCCCCTCTACCTGTTCCTAAACTTGGATGATCTTCTCCAAAACAGGTACATTTATTTAATCTTTGACCAGGCAAATAAGAAATTCCATCAGGTGATGATTGATTAGGAGTAATTCCATAGTCACATTCATTATAAGTATAAGGCCAAACCCCATCAGTAGTAGCTTGATAACCAGGTCTTGCTAAGTTACCTAAACTCCAAATAGCTGGCCATAATCCACTCTCTTGTGAATAACCAGGCATTTTTACACTGACTTCTACAATGGCATTTTTACTAAAACATAATTTATTCCAACTTTGTAACATAGCTGATCGATAAATTAATCCATTTGTTGGGAATGCATCTAAAGTAATTTCAAGACTTCCATTCCTAGTTTGGGCCATTTCAGGTATATAATATTCTAAATCATTGGTAGCAGCATAATGAATATCTACCGCATTAAAAAATTGATCCTCCCCGTCATGAAAGGTTCTCCCATCAGCATTAAATTCATCTGAAAATACCAAATCCCAAGTATCATCATTTACAAAGCTCTTCTTTTCATAAACATCTTTTGGGGTATCAGGATCAATTAAATTGGTTCTTATAGCCGAAAGATGTGGGTATATATATGGAGACAATATTTCATATACTTCTGGTGGGGTTGGTTCCAGATATTTTTTCGCAACCGTAATTACATAACCTAAAGACCCAAATATTAACACACTAAATAAACCCACCACTGCAATGATTTCTCCATAATGAAAGTTTTTCCGATAAACAATTGGATTGAAATAATCCCACTTTGTTTTAAAAGGATTGGAATCTGATGGGAATTGTGTATCGATATCTTTCAAATCCTCTTCTGTCATAATGATATCATTAGGTTCAAATCGATTGAAATTAATGGTAGTAATTCTTTCACTGTTATTGGAAGAATCGAGATTCCCTTCATCGGTAGTTTCATATGCTGATACATTAGAACTGTTAGTAGTAGATGAATTAACGGTATACGAATAATAATAGAATGGATCTTCTAAATCTTTGAAGTCTTTATGACCACCACCATCTCCTTTAATAAAGTAGCGAGAGTTATCTTTTGCTTTAGAAACAATGGAAAATTCAAAAATATCTCTATTGACACGGTCGTCTTGTTTATGAAAATTTGGATGCCTTTTCCTGGAATCGTTAGAACCTTCACTGGTATTTGTTCCAGCACTGGGATGGTGGTGATGGGTGGGTGGTAGTGGTGATGAGGGTGATGGGGCCTGGTCAACTATATCCATCGAAGTATCATCAGGGATTTTTTTATTCAAGTGGTTGAGTTCAACTACGGAATTATTAGTAGAATGAAGAAGTCCCTGATACTGATTTTTCACTTGATCAAGAGTACCAATATCTTCAATTTTGCAACGGTCATTAGATGTTGAATTATCATTGAATTCACCACTCATTTTCTATGGTGTCAGTCAACAATAAGAAGGAAATGGGTTGGTCAAGTAATTTATAGGAGAGGTAAAGATAAAAAAGAAACAAGGCGAAGACATGAGATAAGAAAAGTAATTACAATTACTTGTCGTTGGAACTTAATTATGGTTTCAGTGAAGCATAAGCCATATGACAGTTTCCTAAAACGATCAAGGCAATAAATGCACTCGCTTCATTTTGCATCCGCATACATTTTTCGCCTAACAAAAAGTGCAAATCGAAGGCTAAACCTAAGAAGGGTAAGCGAATGGTTTGTTGTATAGATTATGGGTTATTGTATAGACTATGACTGATTATTGTATGAAGCAAGTCAGATTATTGTATGGACTAAGTCAGATGATTGTATAAGCTATACAGACATATAAGCTATCTGGAGTGTTAACAGATTGACCAAAATTTTGCGACCAAAAAATATGGCAACTGCAAGTGAACCAATTGCAACCTGTAAGCAAAAAGAAAATATATGAAACTTGCAAATATCAAAATTACACTCAAAACTGAAATATCAAAACTGAAATATCAAAACTGAAATATACCAAAAGTGAAATATATCAAAATTACACTCAAAACCTACAAATCCATAATATCAAAACTGAAATATGAAAACTGAAATATATCAAAACTAAAATATATCAAATTATATAATTATAAATCTAAAATCTACACAATCCATCCACTAATGAGATATACAAATTCAATTCATGCTAAAAGCTTTAGGAGCTTCACCTTCAGGGCCAATATATTGAGGATCTCTCCAAGGACCTTCATCATTTAACATTAATTGCTCATCAGTTACATCTGATTGTCCTCCGAATTTCTTTGGTAAATTTTCAGGAGAAATTTGTTTTAATAAATCTTTTGAATAACTTGATCCTAAAATAAAAATTTTTGATACAGTTACTGGATCTAAAAATGGTTTAAATAATTTAAAAGCAGTTGAAAATCCAAATGGAGCATTAATACAATAAAATTTCCCCATTCTTTCAGGATAATAATCTTGACCGATTTTAGAAGCTTCTTTAACATATCCAACCACTTGATAAGCAGATGAAATTGATATACCTTTTAAATCTAATATAGTACAAGAAGTTTCAACTAAATATCCTTGTTTTCTTGAACAAGCTGGTAATCTATAATTAGTAAATGCTTCATATTCCCATACAAGATTTTTTAACATTCTCTCTTGAGTTGTAAGTTTTAACATTTCTGGTAAATAAACTTTTCCTAATTCTTCATAATAAACTGGTCTACCATCTTTATCAATTTTATGGTAATATTGGGGATACATTTTAGCTACTAAAGGTTTTTCATCATAATGGAAATCAGTTAAAATAGTATCAGTACCAAATTCTTTTCTCCATTTTTCACAATTAACATACATTTCTTTGGCTTTAGCTAAATCAAATTTTCTAGCTCTTAAAAATCTTAATAAAGTGGCTTTATCTAATCTTTTTTCATATCCCATGTTTTTCAAATCTTGTTCAAATTGTTTATAAACTTTCTCTTGTTCTGGAGTTAAATTTGAACTATATCCAGTTTGATTAGTGGGAGCATTCTCTTGTGGATAAGATTCTAAGATTTCTTGTTCACTAGGCATGGTGGAATCGAAATGGGTTCTTATGCTATTCCAAGATTGATATAGATAACTGGCTCACGAGGGTTAATTATGGTTTTAATCTTCCCTATACCAATGTTTATAACTATAACGTATTTCTTTTTGAAACGCAAATTATTGCTCGTCAGCATTTGTTGGTGGTCGATGGACAGAGCGAAAGGTCGTGGGCTGCCCATTTATACCTATCAGTGATTGCAAATTTTATCATTAGCAACGTGCAGTAGATAACGTTCGTGAATATAAAGAGTGAATATAAAGAGTGAATATAAAGAGTGAATATATATTAAGTTAATAATCAGTACACAATAGTAATACAATAATAATATAATAATACACAACCACAGAAACCAAAATAATCTTGTAAACATTCCTAATTCTTATTGAACCATTTTTTGAATGGATTTTTACTAGTTGGGGACTTTAATACACTATTAAGGGATCCATCACTAAAGGATTCTGATATTTTACTACCCGATTTTGATCTAATAGTTGGATTGGAATTTTGAATAGATGTATTATTTGATAATTTATTACTATCATCAGAAAATTTCAATTTTAAATGATTTAATCCATGATCATTTAATCGTTTATAATGATGAGGAATCATTTCTGAATTAATTCCATCCAACTGAATCACACAATTTCGTTTTAAATCTAAATAGGATGATTCTAATATGTAATCAGTGAAATGATCCCACATAGTTTGATCACTCTGATAATAAACTGGATATTCATAATCTGCTAAAAATGTTTCTAATTCAACAATTTGTTTTTTCAAATTTTTACTTCTTTTTTGTAAATCTTTCAAAGTAATGTTGGATGTAATAAACGTGAAGATATTCTCATCACTTTTACAAAGACTTTTTATGAAATTTTCTGTTTCATCATCTCCTGCTAAATCTAAAAATTCAGATTTTTCAAATTCTAATGATCCAATTTGATAAACATTATTTTTGAACTTTATATCTCCTTCTTTGATGCCATTTAATTTAGCACGTCTATTGTTAAGTTTGGGGTTACTAACAACATTATTTTCATCAAAGTCATCATAAGTTTCATCTGTTATAGATTTACCTACAGGATTAGAATTTCCATTGATCGTGGGTTTATCATCATTTGATCCATCAGTTTCCTCTTCTTCTTCTTCTTCTTCTTCCACTTCATCATCATCATCATCATCATCATCGTCCTCCTCCTCATCGTCCACCTCCTCCTCATCATCTTCTGATATATCATCATCATCTTTATTATCCAATAAATAAATCAATTCAGTCAATCTTAAATACTTATCAATAAGATAAGGAGTGGTGGGCAATTCATTAGAAGTAGAATCTCCAGATAACCCTAAATCAAATCTTTTAACTTCATGACTTAATTCTAAGATTTTTTCATTAAAATCATTTTTTCTACCAGTAATCTTATCAAAATAATCTAACAATTCTTCTTGATGAGAATTTAAAAATGAATTCATCTTCACCAAATGAGGTTCTTTATGAGCAGAAAATTGTTGTCTATTAGCTAAATTCAACAAGATTTTTGCTATCAATGTTAAAGTTCTTTGGGATCTTCCAGTTTGATGATTCTTGGTTAAATAAAATAATTTTGGATTTAAAATAGCCGGACAAAAAAACCTTAAAAATATAAATGCACTTAAACAATTTAAAGCGGTAATTTTATCATTAGGATCACAAGCTAATTCAACTTTATTTCTAAAGTTTTTAAGTTGATTTTTGATTTGATCTGGTAAATCATTACTAGTAATATAAATTTTATGCCAAATCATTTCTGCATAATTATATAAATTGGTGAAATTTTCTTCAACCATTGCATTAACTTTTTTATCTCTAGCATCTTCTTCATCAGAATCAACATCAGAATCCAGATCAGAATCATCATCGCCATCAGCATCATCTAAACTTTTACCTTTTCTTTCAGCTCTTTCTTGTAATCTAACATATCTAGGATCTACTTCACAATTTTTCTTTTCTTGATCAATTATAGCAAAGAAATCTCCAAATACTTTTTCTAAATATTCTTGACCAATTCTTAAATTATATTTCTCTAAAGATTTAGAGAAAATAGAAGATCCTCTAAATAAAGTATTAAATACATTATTTGAACTTGAACCATTAGAAGCTCCATTAACAGCAGCAGCAGCAGTAGTTTTAGGAGTATTATTTTGAGCCTTGGCCTTTGAATTATTAATATAATTTTGTCTGGTTACTTTATCAACGTTAATTAATTCATTATCCATTAATTCTTTAAACCATTGATCTTCAATACCTAAACTTTGGAAAATATCTAATATTATTATACTAACATTTTCAAAGTCTGATATGGAAACATTATTATTACAAAATTCAATAAGATCTTTCATTGGTGCATTATGTAACATATTTTCCAATGGTTTAAAACTTTTAGGGGATAAAATATGATATTCTTTTAAATTCACAGTAACTAATAATTTCCCTATAGGTAAATTACCTGAATCATAAATAGATAATCTAATGATATCATTTTCAGTATTAGATTTATCAATTGAATTCATTCCTTCTACACTAATTGAATTCCCAGCATTCCCATCAATCAGCATAGTTGAGTAATTAGAAAGATGTCTGGTTAAAATATCAGGAGTTAAATAAACAGTTCCAATAACTTTATCACCTTCCAGGTAACTAGAATCATTAAAACTACATTTTTTAATTAAAATATGAATTATTTGAGTAGATATAGGCAAGTTTGAGGAAAAACTTTCTTTCCAAAATGGATTTGATGTATGATTAACAATTGCAGTCCTTGACCAAGGTAATCCCCACATAACAACTTCAGCATAAATTTTAGATTTTGTAGAAGTAGGTTCATCAAATTTGGCTTCAATGATATCTAATGAAAGTTTTTTGGAAATTCTAAAGAACTCTTTTTCATATAAATCAAAACCACTAGGGTTAGAATTAGATTGAATAGACTGTGAAGCTTGAGGAGGTTGAGAAGGTCGAGAAGGATCTATTGAACCTATAGTTGAATCCCCCATTTGAAATGATATATCTTGTTGATCAAGTGAAGTATCCATAGACTTATTATTTGTCTCATGAGTAGACTTTGAAGGATCATCATTTAATGTCAAATCTTGCAGTTTTTTAACAATACTATTAGTAGAATTGGAAGTGGTCATAGAAGCTTTTGGATTATAAGAACCAATATATTCCCGTTTAGCAAAATAATTTAAACCCACAAACCAATCTTCCAAATCAATATGTAACGGAAATTCAATTAAAATTCGATCATAAGAATTAATGGTTTTACCATCTTTTAATAAAAATGATGGATAAATTTGATCAGATACTGGCGATGATGTAGTTTTAATTAAATTATTTCTTCTTAATTCTTTAATTTGACCTAAAAATAATACATTCGAATTATCAAAGATTGAATGATGAATTTCTCTAATTTCAGAAGCCATAATATTTTTAATATCTATGGAATAAATTAAAGTCCCATCCAATTCAGTGATGAAATTTAATATCCCATTAGATTTTAAAACTCCCATAGTATAAAACCATCCTTCATTAATCATAGGATTTTGATTTAATCCATAATTATGAGGATCAATATCAGGATTTAAATTAGCTTGATAATTAGGAACTTTAGGTCCTCTAATAATATTTAAATTCTTCCCCTTGTTTAAAATAGGCCCATAAACTTTAAATCTACACACCAATACTTCATGAATAAAATCCAATTGATTCGTAAACTTATTTTCACAGTACCATTTTTTCACTAATGATTTTGGTTTAAGGTTTTGCCATACCAATAAGCTACTTAGTAAACTACCAAAATTATTCTTGGAGGGGATTTTGATATAAAGTTTTTCATTATCAAACGTTTTGATGAACAAGACTGGTGGGGTAATGTCATTATTATTGTTATTATTATTGTTATTATAATCATTATTATTCTTACTAGGGGATACTCTATTAGTTAATTTCCGATTTCTAGATCTTAATTGATTAGTCCCCGAGTTATTAATGTTGGGAATGATTTGAATATAACAACTTTGTAGAAATTGTAATAGTAAATAATTATTATCATTTTCATCTACTGAATATAATTGACCTTTATCAGTAATGAATAAAGCATAAACCTTAATCCAAGTGACCGAATCACTAGAGATGGAAAAGTTTCTTCCATTAAATATCCCTCGATCTCTGGCAATTAATTTTTGAAATCCCGAAGGTCTTTGGAGGTTCATTATCAACGATATATTATTTGGTGATTACTTGGAAGCTGCGACAAAGGATATTGTTAACCGAACAAACTGAGAACCAAGTAAGGAATATGGGTACGACGGTGAGGGTATCAACTAGGGTATCGACGAGTATTCAGGGTATCAACGACTAGGGTATCAATGGCAATAAGCGTCTCACGTATCAATAATTCAATATCACCGTTAGGTTCTTTGGGATATTTTCGGGGGGTACAGGGCTTGAGTGCAAATGTATGCAGATGTGGTATCTTTTATGTCTATTACGGAATGTTGAGATTGTCGATTACTTTAACTAATTGAGTTAAATGATTACGCGTTTTGCATTGTTAATGGGTAGTGTAGTAGAGACCAACAAAGAAGGGTAGGTGGGTGGAGACATTGGAGGTGATGAGATGGACCCAGAAGGAAGGTATAAGAGAAGATGGAGATGTAGAAATATAGAATGGTAAAGGCAGTTCATTGGGAGTGTTTGTCTTATAGTATTATGTCCCCTTGTTAGCTATATAACCACAGGATACCTTGGATTAATAACGAGATTCCATTAATGAGTTTATGACTTTGACACTACCAATATATTCTAATGAGAAAAAATTGAAAATTATTTTAAATTGGTAGCACCAGAAGAACATGAGTGATTTACTCTTTCAAAACCACGATGGTGCCAGTGATATAGATGGAACCATGTCTCTGGATGGTACTGAAGATGGATATCAACCTCAAACCTCTCAGCCGGTGATTAATGGTATCACTGGACTGAATGGTGGTGATATGAATAAAGGTTTACAAACCCAATCATTAGATGAAGATGATGAGATTAATACCATCGAAGATGCTGATTTCCAAGATATTCAAGATTTAGTAGATGATGGTGGATCTGAAGATATAACCAATGGAATCAATGGATCGTCATTCCATGGGGTAGATGGGGTTGAACTAACAGAATTATCTGAAACTAGTTGTAATTATTGTGGGATTGATTCTACTGATTGTGTGATTAAATGTAATACCTGTAATAAATGGTTTTGTAATTCCAAATCTATAGGATCCAGTAGTCATATTGTTACCCACTTAATTCTATCTAAACATAGTTCTGTATCACTTCATGAAGATTCAGATTTAGGGGAAACCACCTTAGAATGTTATAAATGTGGTAAAACAAACGTATTTAGTTTGGGATATATAAGTGCCAAACAAGATCAAGTGGTCGTAATATTATGTCGATTACCATGCTCTCAATTAAAAGATGCCAATTGGGATTCTAATAATTGGAAACCATTAATTGATGAACGTCAATTTTTGTCATGGATTGTATCAATACCCCATGATGATCTATTAATTAATTCAAGATTAACATCTCATCAACAAATCTTAAAGTTAGAAAGTGAATGGAGATTAAATAGACCCACTACTATTAATGATTTAATCACGAATCCTCCCCCAGAAGATGAACAAGAAGAAATTTTACCATGTTTAATGAGATATAATGATGGATATCAATATCAAAGATCTTTTGCTCCTTTAGTTCAATTAGAAAGAGATCAAGATAAAATTTTGAAAGAATCACAAGCTTTAGAACGTATTAGTGTCAAATGGTCTTTAGGATTAAATAATAAATATTTAGCTTCATTTACTTTTGCTTCATTTGAATCTAGTAATTTAAAAGTTGCAATAGGTGATGAAATTATTTTAAGATTCAATCAAAGCTTAACAAGACCTCCTTGGGAAGGAAGAGGGTTTATAATAAGATTACCAAATGCTTATCAAGAAGAGTTTACTTTAGAATTAGTTAAACAACCAGATAATCCTCCACCAACTGATATCAACAGTGGATTTACTGCTGAATTTGTTTGGAAAGGTTCAGTATATGAATTAATGCAAAACTCTTTAAAAAGGTTTGCAACTGATCCAGAATCTGTTAGTTCTTATATTTATCATAAAATTTTGGGTCATGATGTTAAAACCATTGAATTTGATATACAATTTCCTAAAGTTTTAAGTGTACCTAAATTAGCCGAATTAAATTTATCACAATTAAATGCAGTAAAAACTGTATTAAAAAGACCATTATCATTAATTCAAGGTCCTCCTGGTACTGGTAAAACCGTTACATCAGCTACCATTATTTATCATCTTAATAATTTAAGTAAAGGACAAAAAATTTTAGTATGTGCACCATCTAATATTGCAGTTGATCATTTAGCAGAAAAATTACATTCTATTGGTGTAAAAGTGGTTAGAGTAATGGCAAAATATCGACAAGAAGAAGAAATTTCTGTTCAACATATTTCATTACATAAAAAAGTTCAGAATAGTGCTAAGGGGAAATTGAAAAGTCTTTTAAAATTAAAGGATAAATTAGGAGAATTAAATGCATCTGATTCTAGAGCATTTAAAAAATTATTAGCTCAACAAGAACAACAAATTTTAGATAAAGCTGATGTAATTTGTTGTACATGTGCAGCAGCAGGAGATTTTAGATTAAGTAAAATGAATTTTAGAACCGTTTTGATTGATGAAAGTACACAAGCAGCCGAACCAGAAGTATTAATTCCTATAGTAAAAGGAAGTAAACAAGTGATATTGGTTGGTGATCATCAACAATTAGGACCAGTGATTTTGGACAGAAAAGCTTCAGAATGTGGATTAGGGTTATCATTATTTGAACGATTAATTAGTTTGGGCCATGTACCTATTAGATTAGAAGTTCAATATAGGATGAATCCTTCATTAAGTGAATTTCCTTCTAATATGTTTTATGATGGATCCTTACAAGATGGAGTAACCACAGAAGATCGATTAATCAAGAATTCTACATTCCCATGGCCAATTATTGATACTCCTATGATGTTTTGGGGTAATTATGGGAAAGAAGAAATTAGTTCAAGTGGGATGTCATATTTAAATCGTGTTGAAGCTATGAATGTTGAAAAAGTTGTTACTAGATTATTTAAAGATGGGATTAGTCCCAATCAGATTGGAATCATCACCCCTTATGAAGGACAACGGGCTTTTATTCTTCAATATATGTCAATGAATAGTACATTATTTGATAAAAAAGATGATTATTTACAAGTTGAAGTTACCAGTGTGGATGGATTTCAAGGTCGAGAAAAAGATTTTATAATTTTAAGTTGTGTTAGAGCTAATGAAACTCAAAGTATTGGATTTTTAAGAGATCCAAGAAGATTAAATGTGGCCATAACTAGAGCTAAATTTGGATTAATAATTTTAGGAAATTCACGGTCTTTAAGTAAAGATAAATTATGGCGTCATTTATTATTACATTTTAGAGAAAAAGGAGTATTGGTTGATGGACCATTAGAAAATTTACAATTATCAATGGTTCAATTAAATCTTGGTTCTAATAATAGATCTAATATGATGAACCATCAACTTCGAGGCCCAGTTACTAATAGTAGTAATTTTATGAGTTCCGGGTCAAGATTTGGTCAATTTAATACTAATAGTTCTATAAATTCTAGAACTAATGACAATGGTGCCCAAGATCAATGGCCTGAATTAGGTAAGACTCAAATCAACAGTAATTTCTATAATAAGTTGAATAAATTGAATCAAGATTATGATAATAGAAATAAATTTGATATTAAAGAAATGAATAATGATGATATTAAGAGTATTACCAGTTCATTTGCGGCAGGGTTTAATTTAGGATAAGATATCAGTGGGACCAATTGAACCACCGTAGTGAGATCGAACGACGACTGCAACGACGACTCGTACGATGACCCGAACGACGACCCGAACGACGACCCGAACAACAATCAGTGAGCAACTACTGTAAAGGGAACGACAGCAGAGAAAACGGAACGACGGTAGTGAGAAAACGGAACGACGGTAGTGAGAAAAAGGAACGAGACAGTAGTGCGACGGTATTACGGTATTGAGCAACCGAAATGGCGTTAGTGAGAAAACGTCAACATCCTCGCACTCACCACTGTGTCCCCTACACAAGGCATCAAACCATTCATACCGTTATCCTCATGGTCCGACCCACCTTCCCTAGGACTGGACACCCTCCCCCCCTGGGTGTGGCTAGTTAGACCAAACCGTTTTAATTTATAGTTATGAATGTATGGTCTACCACTAGGATTTAAATAGATTTGATCATCAAAATTTACCTCTGCCCTTTTCCAAAACCCTTACCCGGTTCAGGTTTCACAATTCCATCTCAGACACCTTTTGCCTTAATTGTCATATTATTTCAGACTTGTGTCTGATCAAAACAATTCTTTAAAAAAAATTCATGTAGGTTGATGGGTATTCGGAACTAAGTGTCCCCTTTAAGTCGAGTGAAGGTTTTGTGTAATAATAAATTGTTTGCTGTTTTGCTTTTGTCTCACGTCTCTTGTGGACATGAGGCGTACCATTGCTACCAGGAATTGTCGCCGGCGTTCTCGCGGCCTTGTGCTGCTGTTGCCGGAGTTATGCTACTAGACCTTCCCCCCTTTCCTACCAGTCGCACCAGACCATCTGCGTATTCTTCCTAACCATGGTTATCCCCCCCAGCTCCAGTTGTGACATATACCGTAAGACAGCCATTTTTTTAGTTTATTTTTTAATTTTTTTTTTTTTCTTTGTCAACATCTTTTTCAACATTTTTTTTTCTTCTTTCCTTTCAATAAGTTGTTAACTTATATATAACAAAGTCCATACCAATAAATTATCGTGTAAAATTTTTGAAAGCTTTAATGATTTATAGGACGGTCGTATAATGTCTAAGGAGCCACCAACTGATAAAAATGATGGGTTGACTAAATCTCAAACGCAGGATAGCAATCGTCCCGGTCTCACTACTCAGACAGACACGAATAATCATCAACAGTCACAACCACAACCACAACCACAACCACAACCACAACCACAGCCTTTGGATAAGACTGATGATTCTAATAAGACTGATTTGACACATTCAACTGACAAAAAGGACACCCCACTGGTAGAGTCGCAATCACAGGTTGGTCCTGGGAATGTTACCCAGACCCTGTCACAATCTAATAATATAGAGTCAAAAGGTCATGGATCCGAAGGTCATGGCAATGGTGATGTGGATGCAAACCCTCTAAAGCATAAATTGAACGAGGACCGACTGCATGAGTTAGATGATGATAGCAATAAGAGACAGAAACCACAAGATACCACCAACGGTATTGAAGATAGTAAAGGAACCCATACCAATACTACCTCAAAAGGGAATTTATCCCTTACCAATATTTTGACTCCAGAATCATCTGAACCTGCTAATAAAGGTGATGGTACTGTGGCCAAGTCTAGTGGTGATGAAGGAGCTACAGATAATGCTACTGGAGATAATACCATAGGTGATAATCCCACCAGCACTACCATGGGAATTAATATGGCTATTTCAGAAAATATCGAAGGCACTCCTATAACTGATGATAATTCATTAATAGACGAAACATTAATTAAAAGTAACCCTAGAACCAAATTAGGAATCCAAGATATTAGAATAATCTTGTACTTAATCATCACCATTAAACCATTCAAATATATTGGAGATCGGACACTAAGTCAGACCAAGAAATGGGAATTAATTCAATCGGAATTTAGTAAGTATAAACAACAGAAGAATCAACAAAATTGTGTAATTCCAACTATTCGGACTTTACAAAGACAATTATCATCAGCCATTAAAAAGGCCAAACAACGTCAAAAAACTGTATTAAGTTCAAATAGTCAAGAACCACCATTGTTCAAATCAATTACAATCGATCATTCCTTGGATGACTTGGAATTAGCATCATTAGAATTATTTGAATTGAGTGAAACATTAAAAAAGGGGAGATTGGCTGATAGCTCTTTATTAGAATATTCATTGATTTTAAACAATGAAATCGATGATAGTGATAAAAAATTAACTAGAAATTTATTTTCAATGGAAACCAGTGGACCACCAGATAGTAGATCAAGATCATTTTCTGATCAAAGTGTTAATGGAGTTGATGCTGTTCAAACTAGACCAGGATCTACTTCAACGGCAGGATCCACTTCTCAACCATCACAATCCCAGCTTCTGCAACCGATGACTCACGGTAATACAACAAGCCAACCATCGGGTCATCCAACAGGCTTACCTCCAGGTATACCACCAGGTCTGCATGGTCAAGGTCACCCTCATACTCATGCCAATCCAATGTTTCAACAATCCCAACCTCAACATCATTATCAACATAGCTCACCAATAGGACCTCAATTCCAATACCATCAACCACCAAATGCATACGCATCACCAATTCCTCCATCGATGCAAATCTTACCTAATTCCATGTATACTATCCAACACCCTTTACCCCCCAACGAAATGACTGGATATCAAGGACGTTCTCAACAACCACTTCCAATTCCATTTCCTTCTCATGCATATCCAGGTAATGTCCCTGGTCCAAACGTCCCTGGACCCGGTCCTGGTACTTCTGATTTTTCTGTAAAGACAGAAGTATTGAATGATTTGAATAATACAAGAGAGTCACTTAAAAAGCTTTTATCTAAAGAGGCTAATAATAAACCTGCAACAACCTCTAATAATAATCCCAATCCTGACCCCAATTCAATAAATGATGGTGCTAAAAATAATGAAACCGGTCAAGATATTTTCAAATTAATAGAACGTTTGATTAATAAGAGTAATCATCTACAACAAGAGAATCATAATGAATTGGTCAAATTAATCGATAGGAATAATCATTTGATTGAACAAAACAAACGGTTTCAAGCAGAACAGAGTGATATAAACAAATCCTTGATCACTGATGTGTTGGCTTATTTAAAGGAACACCCTTCTGTATCTAATGATACTCTTAATTCTATTCATCAATTGATTTAGGGGATTGAGGTTGTGTAGACATTATTGTTATTATTATTGGTGACTCTTCTTCTTATTTAAGTACTGTATATTAATAGCACAAAAACATAGAGTATGATCATGTAGAAACTTTTAGTGTTGTAGCTAGCACTTAATAGTAGCACTTAATAGTGCTAATATTGATTAGCCTACATCACGTGATAAACAATCTGTAAGAATGATAATATCGGTACACGCACACACCATTACTACATGCTCATTTTGGTTTTTTTTGCAACTTCTAATGATCCACAAATCGACTTAAATTTACAGAACCATAATATTTATAATGAAGATTAATATTATTAGTTTATTGGGTGTTTTCACCTCATGTATCTTAGCTTCTGATCTCTCTTGGAATTATTACTACCCTACCGACTCTCTTTTCAGAAAACCTACTTGGGATCCTACCGACTCTGCCATTGATGATAATCAATTAGTTCAAAGAGCTGTTGAAGAATTACATAGTATCACTAGTGCTACTGACTTAGATGAATGCTCCTCGTGTAAAATGAGGCTTCAAGTAGGAAAGTTTCTTAAGCCAGAATTAATTCCTTTGGTTTACAGTAATTGGTGTAAGCAAGAAGGGTTTGACGAAACTAAATGCCAAATGAATTATGGATACCCTTCATTAGAATATAGTTCATTAGGTAATGATTTTGCTAAAATGGTACAAATGATGGATCCTGTTGGACTTGATGGGGATTTATTTTGTTATTATCACGATCATAAATGTCATGTACTACCAGAATTACCAAACTTGAATATAAATCAATTATGGCCTCCCAAACCGAGATTTTATGAACCTCCAAAACCTAGTAGTAATGGTGATTCATTTAATGTCTTACATATAAGTGACTTGAATTTACAGTTGGATTATACGGTAGGAGCAGAATCTAATTGTTCACAAGGATTATGTTGTTTCCCTTATAGTTACAATTCTAATATCCCCCCATCTGAATATGATTATTCTTCATTATATGATCCAGGTTATGGGCTTTCCTTTTATAAAAGTTCATATGAATCTGGCCATTTTACAAAAGGTCAATTTATTGACCAATATAAAGATTTTAAACCAAGATGGTTACCAAGTCATGAATTTGGAGCCTATTCTTGTGATTCTCCTGAATTACTAATTAATAACACTTTACAAGTTATAAGAGATTTCCATGAGAATCATCTTAATTTTGAATTTGGATTATTTACTGGTGGGATTACTGATAATTCTGATCAAATCTTTACTGATAGAACTCAAATTACTAAATCTCAATATAAAGGATTTAAAGATATTCATCATTATTTGAATGATTTCCCCATATATCCAACATTTGGTGTTGGTGATAATTTCCCAGTAGGTCAATTTCCTCCTAATTATTTAAGTAACGCAAACGACTTTCAATGGCAATATGATTTTTTGGCTGATACTTGGTTTGAAAATGATTGGATTGATTATCATGCTTCTAAACAAATTAGATATAGTAAAATTGGTTATTCAATGATTACTAGTAGAGGTCTTAAAATTATTTCTTTGAATTCAAATGTATGGAATACTCAAAATTTATATTCTTTTATTAATACCTTAAATTTTGATCCTTATAGAATCTGGCAGTTTTTAATTGATGAATTGATTGATAGTGAAATTAATGAACAAAGAGTTTGGATTATATCTCATTTACCACCCTCAAAGCATACATTACCAGTACCAATCAAAGTTTTCCATAAAATTATTGAAAGATTCTCTCCAAAAGTAATTGCCGCATTATTCTTTGGATATAATTTAAAAGATCAATTTAATTTAATTTATGGGGGTGATGGTACTAATAAAGATCTTGAAAACTTGATTAATTTTGCTCTTATTGGTCCATCTGTTAGTCCTAATAAAGGTAATAATCCTAGTTGGAGATATTATACTGTTGATAGTGAATCCTTTGATATTGTAAATTCTTTCACCTATTATACAAAATTAAATCATACATTTATAAATGGAGGTGCTGAACCTGTATGGGAATTTGAATATCTGGCAAGAGATGCTTATGATCCTCAACAATTATGGCCAGTCGAATTGCCATTGAACATGGAATATTGGCATCATGTCGGTGAAAAGATTAGAGATATTCCGGAAATTAATAAATTATTCAATAAATTCGAACATAGAATGTCTCAATTTGAACCTTATTATTACTTAAATCTTGACAATGAGAATTGTGATACCAACATTAATGATACAATTATTTTACAAAATGATAATTATTGTAAAGTTACAAGCTTTTCAGTTATGAATAGAAAAGAATGTATGTTAACTGATGATCAAGATGATTACATCAAA
Source organism: Yamadazyma taylorii (assembly GCA_030583035.1). Taxonomy (NCBI): domain Eukaryota; kingdom Fungi; phylum Ascomycota; class Pichiomycetes; order Serinales; family Debaryomycetaceae; genus Yamadazyma; species Yamadazyma taylorii. The sequence continues at coordinate 329,541 of JAJMHJ010000010.1, read as the reverse complement.
CCCGAAACTCCTCAAACTTATGTGGCATTAATCAAACCTTATCAAGCTCCAGAATATCAGTTAATGGCTCCAGATCCTGAAGCTTCACCCTCAAACGAAGAAATTAATGAGTATCATCCAATTAATGTTCCTGATTCTTTTGAAGGTGACACAGCATTTGAAGAAGGTGACTACGTTGAGAAAGGAGACGAAAATCAAGAAAATCAAGAAAATCAGGAAAATCAGGAAAATCCGGGGAAACGACAATCAACTCGAGATAGAATCCAAAATGCTCACAAAGAAATAACTTCAGAGCTTTTGCTTAGAAGGTAATTGCGTTAAGTAGCATTGTTGAAAGTTAAAAAAAAAAAAAGTTAATTGGGAAAAGTTGCTAAAGTTCATAGTTGCCTTTTTAGGCAGTCAAATATGATTACCTAAATAGGCAACTATCTCTTACATATTCTTGGTCATAGGTTTTTGTATTTTTTTAAATATATCTTAATAGGGTATTTGAGGTATGACCATTGTTAAGATCACCACCCAAGTCACTCCCCCAGATTTTATTTCTTCGGGGTGTTCAAGGGTTTTTGGTAGTAAATCCTTTTTGTTCTCTACCTTCTGTCAGTTACCCGTATTACTTAACGCGCTTAAACCTGCATGTCACTTGTCAATTGCCGAGCTAAGCGAAGAAGAATGAAAAATCCGGGGTAATGGCGTGTGTGAACCAGTGGCATCGATGTCGAACATCGAGGAGAGATTAATGACTACTGAGAAGAGGGTACTAGAAGAGATTTCTTTGAAAAATCTAATACGTAAAATTTATGTATTTTATACCGTAATAAAATATTTACCCGAAAAAAAAGACCCAAATGTAATGTAAAAAGTCGTGACAATATAAAGAAAAAGTCGTAACTGAATTAAATATAATAAATAAAATGCAACCATAAAATATAGGCGAAAAGGTATAATAACGTGTGTAAAAAAAATGTTTGACGTTTAAAGTATGCAAAAACCAAATAAATGGACGAAAATAATGAACCAAATTAATGGACGAAAATAAGGAACCAAGTTAATGGACGAAATTATTGAACCGACTTGAACGGACGAAATTATTGAACCAAGTTAATGGACGAAACTGTGAGCCAAATTAATGGACTAATGTATAAAACCAAGTTAATGGACGAATGTAGCAGTCAAACTAATTTTTACAGTAGAATAGCAAATAAACGATATCATAGAAAAAATAAAGTAGTCTCTAAATTGAAACAAAGTTATTGAAATCAAATTCTTCTTGTTTTAAAGCTAAGAATTGATCCACGTCACAATCCAAATCAGCACTTAAAGGTTGACTCAATTCATATGGCAATAAGTCGTTATCAGATTCGGGGGTATTAACTATTGGAGCTTGTTGATTACCAAGGGAAACGGTGATTTGATTATTCAAATTCATAAATTCATCTAAACCTTGTTTATTAACAGGTTCAGAAATAGTATGTCTGTGAGATAATTGTGGTTTTTTGACCTTGTTAGCTTTAGTTTTAGGAGAATAGCTTTTGAATTGTAATGGTTTCTTCTTGATGCTATCAACAGATTTAGCTCTTTTGTGAATGGATTGAGGAGTTCTTAGTATTTGATTAACTGGAGTTTCAAATTTTGGTTGTGCTTGTTGTGGTGGTGTTTGTATTTGTTGTGTTTGTATTTGTTGTACTGGTTGTGCTACCTGTACTGGCTGTTGAATTGGTAATTGTTGTGGTTGTGGTTGTAAATGTGCTTGATATTCATTTTGATCAAATAATACTTTTTCATCAAAATTTAATAATCCTAATCCAAAATCAAAAGGTACATCATTGAAATCGGTATCATTAAGCTCATCAAATGAAACATCAGTCATAGATGTATCATTAGACATCAAAGAACTGTTCGAATCAGAAGCATAAGAATTTTCAGAATTTTCACTCAGAGTTGGACTTGGTGGTAATGTGATATTCTCGAGTGAATTACCCTCAATATCTTTTGATTGTTGTGCTTCTTTAACAGGACTTAAATCAACAAATACAAAATCTTTGGGCATACCAGGTTTGTTTCTTGGTCTTTTCAGCAATTGTGGTTTTCTACTACTATAAGCACCTCCAGCAGCAACTCTTAAACTATTTTGTAAGCATTGAACCGTATTAGATTCTGGTTGTGATGAGCTATTAGCAGCTTTTTTAACTCTCCATAATTTTTTACCATTAGCAGGTGGTTTAACAGTATCCATCATTGTCTTTTGTAAAGGGGTATCAAAAAAAAAAAGTCTTCTTTATTAAAAAACGATAGAACGAAGATATTCGAAATTGAACTATACCAAACGAACAAAACAAAAAAAATTAAAACAAGGGAATCAGGGGAAATATATATTTGACCAGATAATCCAAGGAGATGCTATGAAGGGGGGGATGTAACAGGAGTTACCCACCAATTCCAAGTTTGCCTGTTAATCATGGGCATTTGACTCTACGGTCTTGAGGTTGCAAACAATTTGATTAACTAGGAAACCTTATTGCTACATGATTATCCAAGGTATATGCAGGTCTCGCATATTGCCTAAGCTCTGTGATTTTTTTTTTTTTTTTTTTTTTTTTTTCAGTTTAATGTTAATTATGGTTTAGGCAACAATAACTTGGGAAGGAAACCACAGGGTAGTAGTAGGGCTACAGTGATCCACATATGGTTGCAGAGTATGCCCCAGGTAGGCTATACGGGTTGGGCATAAGGCTCTAGAACCTATTGCCTCATAATTCAAATGAATAACTCACTTCTTCAGCTGCTAAGAAATAAGCTACTGTGAAATACGGGGTAAAAGAAGAGGGACTGAAAGAGATTGAGAGAGAAAAAAAAAAAAAGTTTAACTAAAAAAAGTGTGTATATAATTTCTTTACCCGAATAGGTTATATTAGCTGCATCATGCAAGGCCTGATTAGGAAAGGGGGAACTCCTCATTTGCCTAGTTAGGTCAAATTATGTAACGTGAGTTTCAATTAGGAAGCATATGATTCATGTGTTATTGACGTACAGTCAACAGTAGATGCATTAACAAAAAAGAGTTCGAAAAGTCAAGGAACCAATTGTTGGGCCCATCAATTGAAGGTAATGTCATCAATACATTATCATTGATGGCATGAATATCACTTGGGACCCAATTGTTAGTGTAAACTTAAAACAAGAGGAGTGATTAGTGGGAGAAAACCTTAAAATACAAGTGATCAATTTAGGGTTCTCATAAGAAAGTGGAGATCCTGAACAAGTAACTGGCACTGTTATCTGTACTAATGAGGTAAACTAATTAACTGTGATAATTTAGATTTTCCTTTTTATTTTCTATCCCTTAAACCTTTACAAAAAGAGTTTTTACATATCCCTTTGGGATATTAACAAATTTCTGTTAACCATGTGATGGTGATTTCAATGATTTACGCAAGTAATTGTATTGAAGGTATTGTGTATTATTGAGGAGAATGTACGGCACCTACGATTAGAGGCCGGCTTCCGAGTACTTGATTTACCATATCAAATAACCACCGGCAACATACGAAGGAGTGCTTTTAGCAACCCAAGTTTCGATAAGTTTACAGTGAACAAGATATCAGTATAAAGTCATAACAGGATCATTCGGTAGGTGAATCGGCTTTGTTAGTGACCAAGAAAGGCAGTCATGTCGATCTTCATAATAATTTCAGGTCTGATAATAATATTTGCTACAGTACAAATAATAAGAAGTGTTGAGCAATAGGGTAGTCTTTGCCCGTTCCGAAGTTTTTCCCTTACAGAACTTTATCTTAATTAGATGAAACTGTTTTAGTTTTTGTCTTACATATAATAAATGAACCCCACAATCACAAACCTAATTAACTCTATTATCCTGAAATTCTCATAAAATCTGACGTGGGCGTACCATAACTCTAAAATGGACGAAAATGCCCAAGGGTATGCAACCGAATGTAACCAATGCATGAATGCCTTCCTAATTAGGCCGAATGATTTAACCTAATTAGGCCGATTGCGCATGATTACGACTGTATCTACAAAGGTTGGAACTGATTAGGAAAGGGGGGAAATCTTGCAGGGGGGGGGGGAGCTACTTCTTTTAGTGAATGTGAAATCTCTCATGAATGTGGTAGATAACGATTATTAATCCGGCCGGAATGAAATCATTTCCATCCAGACCTGGAAATGGAAATAGTCTATTAGATAAAATTCGACCTTGTATGACTTGAAGTCATTCCTCAACAACAGGCAAATCATATAACGCAAAAATTCAAAAGTCTAACCATAAAAGTAGTCATTGTTGAAGGACCTACTTAATTAGTCTCCCAACACTAATTAGGTTAGGTGATTAGGAAGCTTAACCTATTGTTAGTTGAACTCTCTATTGTATGTGACCAAATTAGTTGAGGTTTTTTTTTTTTTTTTTTTTTTTTTTTTTCGCTCGCTCACTGTTGCTATTCTTCATCTGACTGGAACAACTCCGATACTCTTCGCTGAACTAGATTTGTTGACTGAAACGACTCAACAAATTATGGCATACTGTCTTCTACAAGTTTCAGTAGAGGTGGTAATGGCTATAGTGGTAATGGTTATAGTTATATTATCAACGTGCTTTCTGTCCCTTCTACTCTTTCACTACAAGTCCCTGAAGGGTTTTAATTATCATAAGCTAATTTCTCGAAACGAGTTCGGCTTTGGCCCCTCATCTGTAAACCTCCTTTCTTCTCCACCAAAGCATATTTAGCGAAATCACCGTATGAAAAAAAAAAAAAAAAATGTCTGCGTAAATTGAGAATGTAACAAAGGTTATGTAGCTTAGGTAATGGTATTGTTAATGCAATCCTCTACCCCCTTTCACTTTTGTAAGGGTTGAATCCTAAAAAATTTTCACTGTTTCTTAATATAGAAGAAAATATCTTAACCATTGACCCAAAGGATTAACGGACATTACCAATTGAGTATGGTGATTGCCTGTGATGTCAATGCAACTAACATGAGGCAATAACCATTGAACGGCACAACGGCACAACGGTAAAGTAAAACGGCACAACGAGCGCAATAACGAGTTAGTATTGTAACAGAGCATACCAACCGTATAGTAACTGTCTACATTGATTGTATACCAAACATTCTCTCCCTAATCACTGTCGTAACTGCTTTACCATACAACTAGTCAATTGTACTCCTTACGCCTTATAACATAACCCTCTAACACCCTGGATTCTTTAACCACTCACAATGGGTAGTCTATACTACCCTGTACGTTGAGCAGTTACAGTTTGGTATAGAGACAGCCATATCATCACCACAAATGCCTGCACTACAAACGCCCGCACTACAAATGCCGGCACTATTCACACCACTCCCCGACGCACTCCCCTACAACTGGAACCCCAATTGGAATTGCCGATCCATCTACAAATGTTAGAGAGCAATACTTAATACCTGCCTACATGCATGGTGGTAAGTGGTAGGTGGTAGGTAGGTCTTCACATGCTTTGATGAATTGTGGTGGTTCAATTGTGTGGTGATCTTATAGTATGGTATAGTGGTCCCATATAGTGTTATAGTGTTATAGTGGCCCCATATAGTGATCTCACCCATCGTCCTGTTACAAAACTCTATATATAATATTCCCCTGGTCTCTCTCATCTGAACCTTCTCCGGTCTAAACACTTTACCATCCTCTTACCACAATACCCTTATCCCTTACCTAAGCCCCGATGATAGTAAAACAGGTCAAATCTTGACTACTAATCTTAACCATCACCATCAGGTAATCGCGGGTCGTGTGAAACACCGGTTTCGCATCAGTTAATCATTTGTGACAAAAACTAATAGTGAAATCAGGAAATCGTATTAACCAATCTCCATCAATCAATAGTAGTAAATCTGTTATCAATACCAATCAATCTAGCAAAACCTAGCATACATTTATCATGGCTGCATTACCTAAAAGAATTATTAAAGAAACCGAAAGGCTAATGTCCGACCCCGTTCCAGGGATTACTGCTCACCCTGATGAAAGTAATTTAAGAGCATTTGTAGTAACTATGGATGGTCCTGATTCTTCTCCTTATGAAAAGGGGGTATTTGATTTAGAATTGTATTTACCAGACGATTATCCTATGTGTCCACCCAAAGTTCGGTTTTTGACCAAGATTTATCATCCAAATATTGATAAATTAGGAAGAATTTGTTTAGATGTATTGAAAGATAATTGGTCACCAGCTTTACAAATTAGAACTATTTTGTTGTCGATCCAAGCATTGTTAGGGGCCCCTAATCCAGATGATCCTTTAGCTAATGATGTAGCTGATGATTGGAAAAAAGATGAAAAGAAGGCCATTGAAGTAGCCAAGGAATGGACACAGACTTATGCTAAAATGAAGTGATGAATTGGTTTTAATGAGAGTACTAGGAAAGAGGGGATGTAATGGTGGTAGTAGTCTTGGTGGTGCTGGTGGTGCTATTACTACTGCTATGCTACTGCTATGCTACTGCTATGCTACTGCTATGCTACTGCTATGCTACTGCTATGCTACTGCTATGCTACTGCTATGCTACTGCTATGCTACTGCTATGCTACTGCTATGCTACTGCTACTGCTATTACTATATTGCTACTGGTACCAACACCCTTGGTTCTCACGTGTCCTACTACCTTAGAATGTAACGCGGGTTATGATTAATATACATATAATCTCTGACTATCTGGTCCCATTATACACCCTAACACACCCACCAATTATCTTATCTCATATCTTATTCGGTCTCATGTAAAGATCTCTCGTGGTGTCTACGCATCTTCCCTATCGCGGATAAATCTCAAATCGACTATCCGGATTCAGGAGACCTTAAAATCCCATAAAACCCGTGTTTATAACAGTGGTTTTTTTTCTATCTAACCCTCTTATGACCTTCTTTATCTTCATTGTCATCAATTAATTAATCATCCCAATATAAATAGACCCTCTAATCTCTCTCATCCTCTCCCACCTGCACACCCACTTATTAGATCAGAGCCCCTACTCACATTCCTCATCCCCCGTTCCTAATCCCGAATCGCGTTAATTTTCCACTCCTGATTTGAGAAAATTTTCATTAACTATAAACTATTGGCTTACGGGATACTTTTTCATTATTAATCCATTCACTTTCATTTCGTGGACTATTTCTTGCCAATACATTTGGTTTCATCTTCCGTTCTAATACCCAAGTTGTTAAGGTTCCTTTGAATCTTTTTCTTTGGTTTTGCTTGTGTTTTAGTATTGATTTTCGTCTTTTTGATCTTAATTCCCCTTGTGTGTGTGGGTGTGTTCGGAAGCTTTTTTAATTCATTGATTTGATAATTTTTTTGCATTTTGTCATTTTGTCATCTTTTAAGCATACATATAGAATTTTTGCATGGTAATGGGTAAAGGGAAAGAACAACATCAGATCAATAATAATCAAAGTCCGTTTCTAGATCAACCGTATCAACTGATCACTAATATAAATGATAGTGCAATCAGTGGAGCTAATGATAGTGATAATGATAATGATAATGATAATAACGATAATAGTGACGGAGGAGAGTTTTCATTTAATGATTCCCAGACTCAATTAAGAGGTACTAATAAAGTACGGGACATTTCAGGACTGTCAACCAATGGAGGAGGAAATCGTGTATTTAGTGAAGAAAGTTTTAAAACCACTAAACTGCCTTCAGATGTTGATGACTCCGTTAGTTTTACTAGTGCTATGCCTACACCTACTATAGATGTTACTCGAAATTTTCAAAGTAATTCCGTTACTTCTCCAACAAGTGTTAGCTTTAGTCCACCACCAGTTTCATCCCCTTCTACTAGTAGAAGACCATCTTTAAGGTTTAAATTACCATCATCAGGTGTTAACCATAGCAATGGATCAGGAAGGTCTGAATCTCCATTTGCAGAAACTAATAAGGCTGTTATTCTTGAAAATGAGGAATATAGTTTCCAAAAACCAAATTCTCCATTTACTTCTAATTTCACTTTTGAAAAAGATAATGATTCTGATGATATAATTAATGACACTAACGAGTTTAAATATGATGAAAATCAAGGCATGAAAAGACATCGGTGGGGTACTACTAGAAATAAAAAGGGAAGACCTAAGAAGGAAAATATTAGCCGGTCTAAAACATTAAAAGGAATCCTTAAACCTCAAGAAGTCATGAGATCATTGTCTAGTGCTAAGGCTTCAAGATCTAATTCTATTTCTAACTCTAGATCTGCTTCAAGAGCTAACTCGGTTATAAGAGGTCCTAACACTAATAGTGCGATTATATCTGCTTATGAATCCTCTGATGATGATGATGATGATTCTAATGGTGTTAACAACAATCACATTAATCCTGGTTCTGAACCAGTGGATCCAAAAGATCGTAAACACGAAAAACGATCAATTGTATTGAATAAACCTTTACCAGAAGAATATTTAGATCCAGAAACTTTGAAATCTGATATTACTTATCCTAGAAATAAAATTAGAACTACCAAGTATACTCCATTAACATTTTTACCTAAGAATATATCTAATCAATTTCTAAAGAATGTGGCTAATATTTATTTCTTGGTATTCATTGTTATGGGATTTTTTGAAATTTTTGGAGTTCCAAGTCCTGAATTAGCAATGGTACCGTTAATTGTTATTGTAATATTAACAGCCATTAAGGATGCTGTAGAGGATTCCAGAAGAACTAATTCTGATTTGGAAGTTAATAATCAATTCACTCATATTTTAACTGACTTGGAAACAAATCCTGATTATCATTATGAAAATATTAATTGTGCTGATGAAAACGTTTCCCTTTGGAGAAGATTTAAAAAATTAAATACCAGATTATTATTCAGATTTATTGGGGCATCAAAACGTAATTTAACTAAGAAAGGAAGAGCTGAGAAAATTAGAGCTAAACAGAATGAATTATCGAATAATAATGATGATCCTATAACTAATCGGAAAAGTTTTGATAGTGATTTTGTTTCACCTAGAAATTCAACTCAAGTCGAAAATCCTTTTAGACCATCATTTCAAAGTACTCATAGTAATAAAAGATCAAGTAATTTTAGACAAAAATCATTAAAATTTTCTAAAAAATATTGGAAAGATGTTAAGGTTGGAGATTTATTAAGAATTTATAATAATGAAGAAATTCCTGCTGATGTTATAATATTATCTACTAGTGAAGAAGATAATGGTTGTTATGTAGAAACAAAGAATTTAGATGGTGAAACCAACTTGAAAGTCAAACAATCATTAAAATATGGTTATCAACATAAGATATCTAAAGCTGATGATGTAATGAATTATCAATTTCAAATTGATAGTGAAGGGCCACATCCTAATTTATATAGTTATCAAGGAAATCTTAGTTATTATGACGGTGACGGTGATAATGATAATGACGATTTAAAACAAGAATCCATCACTATCAATAATCTATTATTGAGAGGTTGTAGCTTAAGAAATACAAAATGGGTTGTTGGGATTGTTGTGTTCACTGGTGATGATACAAAGATTATGATTAATGCTGGTATAACCCCAACCAAACAGTCCAGAATATCAAGAGATTTAAATTATTATGTTGTGGTAAACTTTTTGTTGTTATTTGTTATTTGTTTGGTGTCTGGTATTGTTAACGGGTTTTATTACGCCAAGAATCAAGTTTCAAGAAATTATTTTGAATTTGGTACCATTGGTGGTAGTCCATGGAAAAATGGATTGATCAGTTTTTTTGTGGCAGCTATCTTATATCAATCATTAGTGCCAATATCTCTTTATATTACCATTGAAATCATCAAATCAGCTCAAGCATTTTTCATTTATTCCGATATTGGAATGTATTATGAGAAATTAGATTTCCCGTGTACTCCAAAGTCATGGTCTATATCCGATGATTTAGGACAAATTGAATATGTGTTTAGTGATAAAACTGGAACATTAACTCAAAACCTAATGGAATTTAAAAAATGTACTATTAATGGAATTTCTTATGGAAGAGCTTATACCGAAGCATTGGCAGGTTTAAGAAAACGTCAAGGGTTTGATGTTGAAGCTGAAGGAGCTCGAGAACGTCAATTGATTGAACAAGAAAAGGAACAAATGTTGTATGGATTACAACAAATCAATCCTGAAAATATTTATATTGATGAATTAAGCTTTGTTTCTAATGATTTTATCAAAGATTTAAATGGAGAACATGGAGATTTACAAAAAAAATCTAATGAACATTTTATGTTAGCATTAGCATTATGTCATTCTGTATTGATAGAAAAAGATGAAGATTCTAATAAATTATTACTAAAAGCTCAATCCCCTGATGAAGCTGCTTTAGTGGAGACAGCTAGAAGTTTAGGGTTTGCCTTTTGTGGTAATACAAAAAAGGGTGTATTAGTTGATACTCAAGGAATTACCAAAGAATATCAAATTTTAAATGTATTAGAATTTAATTCTACTAGAAAAAGAATGAGTGCATTAGTGAAAATTCCTAGTCAAAATCCTCAACAAGATCCAAAAGTATTATTAATTTGTAAAGGAGCTGATTCTATTATTTATAGTAGATTATCTAAAACTGCTAATGATAAAACTCTTTTAAACAAAACTTCAGAACATTTGGAAAAATTTGCTACTGAAGGTTTAAGAACATTATGTATTGCTCAAAGAGAAATCAATTGGTCACAATATCTTGAATGGAGTAAAAGACATGAAGCTGCTTCATCATCACTTGATAATAGAGAAGACAAAATGGAAGAGGTGGCTGATTCAATTGAAAGAGAACTTGTTTTATTAGGAGGTACAGCTATTGAAGATAAATTACAAGATGGAGTTCCAGATTCTATAGCAACTTTAGGACAAGCAGGGATTAAATTATGGGTATTAACTGGAGATAAAGTTGAAACGGCTATAAATATTGGATTTTCATGTAATTTATTAGGTAACGATATGGAATTATTGGTTATTAAAGAAGAAGTAACTGCCGAAGAACTGAGAGCTCTTGGAGTCCCTACCAATATAAGAGGGGTCGGATTAGTTGAATCAACCCTTGATAGTTATCTTGAAAGATATTTTAATATGGAAGGATCAGATGAAGAATTAAATGCTGCCATTGGTGATCATACTCCTCCTAATGATAAATTTGGGGTAGTTATTGATGGAGATGCCTTAAAATTAATTTTAAATGATGAAAATATCAAACGGAAATTTTTATTGTTATGCAAACAATGTAAAGCAGTATTATGTTGTAGAGTATCACCAAGTCAAAAAGCTGGGGTGGTTAAATTGGTGAAAACTACTTTAGATGTTATGACATTAGCAATTGGAGATGGATCTAATGATGTAGCTATGATTCAAGCTGCTGATATTGGAATTGGTATAGCTGGTGAGGAAGGTAGACAAGCAGTTATGTCATCCGATTATGCCCTTGGACAATTTCGATTTTTAACCAGATTATTATTAACTCATGGTAGATGGTCATATAAAAGATTTAGTGAAATGATTCCAAGTTTTTTCTATAAAAATGTGATTTTTTCAATTGCTTTATTTTGGTATGGAATTTATAATGATTTTGACGGTTCATATTTATTTGAATTTACTTATTTAATGTTTTATAATTTGGCATTTACTTCATTACCAGTAATCTTTTTAGGGATTCTTGATCAAGATGTTAGTGCTAAAATATCATTATTAGTTCCGGAATTATATCGAACTGGTATTACTAGAGTTGAATTAACCAAAACCAAATTTTATATTTATATGCTTGATGGGATTTATCAATCGGTTGTATCATTTTTCTTTCCTTATTTAATGTATTATCAAGGGTTTACTGATAAAGGAGGATTAGTATTGGATCATAGATTTTGGATGGGGGTTGTTGTGACTAGTATTGCTTGTATTTCATGTAATTTATATATTTTATTCCATCAATATAGATGGGATTGGTGGTCAGTATTATTCATTTTTATTTCCATTATTTTAATTTATTTCTGGACTGGAGTATGGACTACTCCATTATATAGTCAAGAATTTTATAAGGCTGGGGCTCAAATTTTTGGTTGTTTAGATTATTGGGTTTGTACATTTATTGGAGTATTAGTATGTTTATTACCAAGATTTTTATATGATTTCTTAAAAACCATATATTATCCTGATGATGTTGATATTATTAGAGAATGTTGGAATAAAGGTGATTATGATTTATATCCAGAAGATTATGATCCTACTGATCCTAACAAAGTGAAAATAAGTAATGTTAAAAATGAATCAGCATTTGATAATGATGAACTTCATAGCGAAACCATTACTGGTACTCCATTATCTAAATCAAGTAATAGTGATTTAGAAAGACAATATCATCTTAATTCTTCTAGTACTTTACAAATAAATCATCCACCTCCACAATCACAATCACATCCACAATCACAATCAACCATTCCCATGACTGAAGTTAATCTTAGTCAACAAACCATTGTTGAACAACCTCAATCAGAACAACAATCATCTATAAATAATGGGACCAGAAAACTGGTGTTGGATATATTTAAGAGAAAATCACAAGCAAAATCTATTTATGATAACAATTCATTCATAGATTCTTATAATGAAGGGCATGCTGCTACTAATGAAAGTTTAGTTCAAACTGAAGAAATCGCTATGGAAGAATTTGATAAAAATATCAAGCGAGCATCGAGAATCTCTTCTGATAATAAGAGATACTCTATGGATAAACGAAATTTTTCCGAAAGATCCCCATGATTTTTATGGCATCTACGATCATGGATGGGTCATATATATAAGACCTTTTTGTATTTGTAAATAGGTGTGTCACTATGGTATTGGTATAGAAATAAAATATATTTTTTTTTTTTGCAGTCATTTTCAATTCGGGACAAATCGGATTGAGCGCGTTGTACGGAAAGGTGAATAAATGCAAGGTTTGAATAAATGAAAGGTTGCAATTGTAGACCGTTGGTGATGGAATCATTAGAATATTAAGACTAACGTGGCCATGACTGGACAGGCTTTATTGGTATATTCAGGTTCTTCGAATTCCCTGGTTTCAACTAGTTAATACCTCCATCAGATTTCACTCTGTTACTTCCATCTCCTACACCTCTGTTATCAGCATGTTTTAAAATCCTCCTCGCGAAATAATAGAAATAATACCGTTGCCACACCTGCCACATCTTGTTCGACCGAGCTTATGCAACATCAGCCGAACAGCTAATCAAACAATCATTTCCGAATGGAAACATTGATCTTATTTATACATGCTCTACCACTTGATCTCTATGGCAACCCCCAATAAATTTCCGTCGATTTAACAACCTGATCGTATAAACTCTGGTATCAAGGTAATTCCTGATAACCAAGGTCTTTTTTATTATCGAAATCAAAAAAAAGAATTTAAGGCGTGCAGAAACCGCCCGTTTTTCTTTTTCCGCGAATTTAATTGGATAACACCCGACAACCAATAAAACGGACAAGGGAGAAAAAATATAAATTTAAATCCATTTCCGTCACAGTGAAAAATTTTTCTCTTACCTTTTTTCTTTTTAGAAAGTATAGTTTTTTTTATATAACTTTAAGAAGAACACTTTAAAGGATAAACTAACGACAATGGATTCCAATTTTTTTGTTGATTTTATGATGGGTGGTATTTCCGCCGCTGTTTCCAAAACAGCTGCTGCCCCAATTGAAAGAGTTAAATTATTAATTCAAAATCAAGAAGAAATGATCAAACAAGGAAGATTAAGCAGAAAATACGATGGTATTTCTGAATGTTTCAAAAGAACTGCTGCTGAAGAAGGTGTCGCTTCTTTCTGGAGAGGTAACACTGCTAACGTTGTTAGATACTTCCCAACCCAAGCTTTAAATTTCGCTTTCAAAGATAAATTTAAAAAAATGTTTGGTTTCAAAAAAGAAGAAGGTTACTGGCCATGGTTCTTTGGTAACTTAGCTTCTGGTGGGGCTGCTGGTGCCACTTCATTAGCTTTTGTTTACTCTTTAGATTATGCTAGAACTAGATTAGCTAACGATGCTAAATCTTCTAAAGGTGATGGTCAAAGAGAATTCAATGGTTTATTTGATGTTTATAAAAAAACCTTAAAATCTGATGGTATTGCTGGTTTATACAGAGGTTTCGGTCCATCTGTTGTTGGTATTGTTGTTTACAGAGGGTTATACTTTGGATTATATGATTCCTTAAAACCAGTTGTTTTAGTTGGTCCATTAGAAGGTTCTTTCCTTGCTTCTTTCTTATTAGGTTGGGTTGTTACCACCGGTGCTTCTACTGCTTCTTACCCATTAGATTCCGTTAGAAGAAGAATGATGATGACTTCCGGTCAAGCTATCAAATATGACGGTGCTTACGACTGTTTCAAAAAAGTTGTCGCTGCTGAAGGTGTCGGTTCCTTATTCAAAGGTTGTGGTGCTAACATCTTAAGAGGTGTTGCCAGTGCCGGGGTTATCTCCTTATATGATCAATTACAAGTTATCCTTTTCGGTAAAAAATTCTAAGGTTGATTCCTCTCTTAAAATATAGTTGAATCAATGTTGGAGTGTTTTATTGTATATATATTCATTCTTTATTTATTCAATTGTTTTATACACTAATAGAATAATTGTTTTTATCTAATTTTGATTGTAGATTTTGATTGTAGATTAGAGATTTCGAGTTCAAATCAATTAATTTTCCAGATCATTGCGAATCTTTCAGGCGAATTTTTCAGGCGACTTTCAGGCGAATATGAGAGTCTCGATCCTTATCGGCGGTTTTGACCCAGGCACGACTGGCCTTCATTTATATAAATGTTGCAAAATTAACATATATATACGTACATTATAAAGAGCCAGAATAATTGTATTAACAAACCCACTAATATCATGACCACCTCATACATGATACTATACCCGTAGTTCATTAATATCCCCCAATTATTCAGAACCCCTACAAAACAATATAAACCAATATAAAAATCAACTAATTTGATTTTTCAAACTTTAAATAAACCAAGTTATAATTATTGTTTAAATCATACAAAATCTTTTCACTCTTTTTATAGTTTAATTTAGCCAAGGGTCTATCACATTGAAACAATTCCAGAATCCCATCACTATTATCATCAACTTCATTAATCAAAGTAACAGAAAATCTACCCGGTTTAAATACCAGAAGAACTTTGATTAATACGTCACTGACACTAATGGAATTTTCAGTAGAATTGAATGGGAAATTTGTTTCAAATGAAGCATATGACCATCCAGATTCTGGAGTAATATGTAAGGTATAATAATACCCCCCGTCATTACTACTAATAGAATTTGAGGAATAACCACAAGGAGTGAAAGCAAATGCATCATGAATGAATTCAAATGGATTGAAATTGGTAGTGGCCGTCTTGTGATCATCTTCATCTCCATCTCCATTTTCATTACCAAAATCTTCTTTTGGTGATGGTAAATGATTGATTGGACTAACTGGATGTTGAATAAAATCATTACCATTACTTAAAGTTTCCTTCAATTCAAATCTAGCTTTAGATTCATCATCATCTTCAATAAAGATTGAATCTAATTTAGATGATTTCATAATATCTAATCCAAATTCATGACCCAAGTCATCATCCTCTAATCCTTTTTGAACTAAAGATTCAAATCCTGGTTTTCTTGATGTAACAAATTGTTCAGATTTAACTGGATCTAAATCAGTCATCAATACTTCAAATGTTTGATCTTTAACTCCATTAGATGATGGCTTAGTTTGTGATTGTGATTGTGATGGTGATTGACATTCATTTTGACCACCAGTATATAAATACCAATGATCATCACTCATAAAATCACCAACTACATAAGATTTCCCATTAAGAAAATATTGATTTAAAAGTTTCACTTCATTCTTCCAATCTTTATGAACATGCTTTTGTCTTTCAGGAAACATAAATGATCTTCTGGAATAAAAAATCTTATAAACATTTTGACTAGTCAATTTTTGAGAAATGAATGATTGGAGTTTCTCAAATAATTCATCAATACAGAATAATGTAGTTGTAGTCCCACAAGTTTTTAAGATTAATTTATGAGGAAATACAAATAATGAAGATTCTGATAATAAATAAGCATCCATAAATTTAGATGATTTCATCGATAAAATTTTACAATTGACTAAATCTAAAATCTTACTCCATTCTTGTAAGGGAATACATCTCAATCCTTCACCATCACCATATTTCATTCCAGTTTCTTCATCTGGCCATAACCAAATCTCTAATAACTTTTCTGGTCCTTCAAAGGCAAATGTGGAATCTAAGTTTGCACTTAATTGATGATCAACGTATTCATCATTAATATAAGCAGGAGCAACCATATCTTCTTGTTCTTTTTTTTTTAGTTCTTTTTTTTGTTGTTTTGTTTTTCCAATTAGTTCTTAGTAGGTGGATTGGAACTTACTCTTATTAAAAATTTTAGAATATAAATTCTTCTAACAAATTACCGTTGAAACGAAGAGAGAAGTAGCAAGAAACGTTTCAACAACCAATGAGTTAGGGGGATTCTCTTTTTTTTTTTATTTAATTTTTTATTTTTTTTTCAACCAAAAATTATTATTCACTAGTGGATGGGGAGGATCAACAACTAGTGAAAAATATAAAAACGTTTAAAATGAGTTGACAAAGTAAAAAAAAAATGTCAAAAAACAAACACTGTTACTAACACAGACAGTCAAAATAAGGATAATTCAATAAATGCTAATGCTATCCTGGTTCAATTAATTTATTAACTACAAGTTTCAACTGTCGTGACTCTTTCTTAGGCATAAACCAACGGTTATAGGTAAACTAATTAATAATTGGCAATCCTCCTTAAACCAGTAAGAAGTACCAACTGTTTCTAATAACAATAAAAATTAATAACTGAACTGAATTGAACTGAACTAATTTAATCAGACACAACAATCAGTTAAGCAGCACTTGGACACTATCAAAAAGATACTAAACGATACAAGACTGTGAAAATAAAAAAAATTGGTTGGATTACAGAATCTAAAAGTATATGCTCTGTGGAAATATAAATGAGTAACCTTGTATCTTTACTTTATGATATTCTACAGCAAGGGAAAATTTTTCATTTATGTCTCGCGATCAGGGTGATCATGAGCTCTGATGACAAGTTTGTCTCACATTCCCGGGGAAGAAAGATGTTAATGACTACGACGTTGTAAAACAGAAAAAAAAAAAAGGTGGCTACATGAGGAGTTACGGATATAGTTGAAGAGATGATACGATATGATTTGAATAGGAATTGATTTTTTATGGGGTTTGTGGTGAAGTATAAAGTGTGCAAAGAAGATCATTTACTGAGTGAAGAAGAACCAGAAGCAAGTTTCGGTTTGAAACCGGTTGCTAAGAAAAATGTGAGTGTCTTGGATTTGAGGCTAATGCGTTAGGATTGAGGCTCACGTACTGTTTATTTACAGGCCTGCCACTGTCCTGCAACTGCCCTGTTATGGTTCTACATATGCCCTGTAACTGCCCTGCTATGGCTCTACATCCTCCCTATAGCTAACTGCACTACACCTAACTGCCCTACTCCCTTACCTCTCCTATCATAATAACAGCTATATTATATTCACAATAAACAATATATACTCTAAACAATTCTAAACACTCGAAACAATTTCACTAGCATTCTTTAAAACATCAACCATTCTCAAACATTCTTTTCTCTTTTGTACAGTTAACTCATTTTCTTTAACTAAATCACTTAAATCATCAGAATTATACAACTTTTCTAATAATACTTTTTGAATGTCATCTTTTGATTTAACAATTAATTTTAACATGATAGCTTTAGGGATCACATCACTAACGGTTCTTTTAACGATGTTATAATATGAAGAAATTAATAATTTAATCACTTCGGTTTCCATGGTTTCTCTTTCAGTCATAGTACCAGTAGCTCTTAAAACTGGTGGAGGAGCTTCCATACTTTGTAATCTCTTTTTATTCTTTGATGAGAAAAATCCTCCAAAGAATCCATTACTATCTTCAGGTTTTGGTGAACTTTGTTGTTGAGGTGGTTGTTGAGATGGCGGCAATGGTTTACCACTTTTTGGATCAATTGCTACTTGAGGTTTTGGATGGAATTTGTCTTCTACAATTGCCATAGCTTGTGATCCTTTTAATAAATCTGGATGTCCAGTATTAACATACGTTTCTTCAGATTTAATTATATCAGTAATAAAATTATTAGTTGGAATTAATGCTTCTCTTAAAAATTGTATAAAATATTGAGATAATTGTTCTTTTAATCCTGGATAACGGGAATATTGAGGTTGGTTTATAATCTGTGATAAAATTCTAACTAATTCATCAAATATTAAATTAATACATCTTAATGAAGGTTCTTCCATTCTACGAATTTGTTGTTTAACTAATACTTCAAATGCTTGAGTTCCAACAAATAATGATGGGGCACTACCAGAGGTATTATGCATAATAGTTCTAATATCAGTATCTTTAATTTGATCAAATGGATCTAAAGCATTAATCCCATTTTTAAAAATTTCATGAAATACAAATGAAATTCTTGCTCCTCCTGATAATTCTTGTGAAGTTAATTCTCTAGCTTCACCTTCTAAGATACCATTATAATCTTTAGTGAAATTAGTAATCATACTAAGAGCAATAGATGTTGGACTTTCAGACATTTCTGGTCCTAATAAACTTAATTCATTTTGATATTTCTTTAAAGCATGTTCAATTCTCATTTTAATATCTGGTAAAGTACTTTTAATATGATGTAATAAAATACCATTTAATTTTTTAGCCAAATAAGGAGTACCACAATAATGAGCTTTAGCTTTATAACTAGGATGATTTTCGAAATAATTACTTTCATCTTTTAAAGCATCTCTAATAGTCTTTTTAACCTCAATATCTTTTTGACCTCTATTGATTACTGGAACATAACCAAATCTTAAAGGAATTACTCTACCAGCTAAAATATCAATTACATCAGTACCTTGATCCATTAAATCAACTTTAGTTAAAACCCCAATAGTTCTCGATCCTTCAGGATCAACTTCTCTAGCTAATTTTAATCCATCAGAATTAGCTAAATCAGTATTAGCAGCATTAACTGATAAAATAATGGCATTGGGTTTTGAAATAAATTTTAAAATCATTTCTCTAATTTGTCTTTCGATATCTTTTGGTTGATCACCAACTGGCACTTTAGTTAATCCAGGTAAATCAACTAATGTTAAAGTTAATACATGAGGAGAATAGATCCTTAAATTAATTGGTACGGCAGAAATCCCTAAATTCTTCCCGGTTTTAGCATCAGTTTCTCTAACAATTTCATCTCTAATTTCTTCAAAATTAAAAAACTTTTTATTTGGTAAATGTAAAAATTCCCCCCATTCATCAGCATTGTTTTCAGTTTTATTACCACCATCAGTGGTTTTATTAATAGAATTTAAATCATTTTGACTCTGTTGAGTGGGTCTTTTATTAATCAATTGTAAAACTAATGGTCTTCTAGTAACAATACCAGTACCTCTAGGCAAGAAATCTCTTCCAACAATATTTTCTAATACAGAAGATTTCCCACTTGATTGAGATCCCACTACAGTAATTTGTGGTAAATCAACCGGGGAACTTGATCCACCTCCAAGTGGGGCTAAAGCATCCTGTAATTTATTGATGGTAGAAATTAATGTTTCATCCATAGCCATATTGAAATGTATTCCTCTAAACAAAAGTAGTCAATAGAGATAATAATAACTCGTCTAGTTTATATTAACGTATTTAGAATGAACAACTTCGCCCTTGATCACAAAATGTGTTTCGCGAAATCCGTTAACTAAGTAAGAGATATAATGCGACAATCGATTTCAATAGTTAAGGTAAGGATATATATATAGTTAGGTGGATGACTTGGCAGTGATCTTTGTGACGTAAAGCCGTAATGATAGGAGCCAACTAAAACTACACGAGTTGTAGGTGCTACTGATTAGCTAACAACGTTTCAATACTCCCCCTTTTAATACACTCTCTTTTAACCTCTCTTTTAACCTCCCTGTTCGGGCCCTTAATCACAAACCCAAAATCCCATGACCAGTAGGGATATAAAAAGGCACCTGATTGACCTTCTAACTGTATCTATCTATAAAACTTGTGCTAGCAGTATAACTAAATCCTTCAAATGCTTCAAATGGTCTATCTAACCCAGTTGATTTGACTGTAGGGATATTAACCCCCTGATCAACATTATAATCACTGATTTTAAGACTAGTAAATTCAGGAGCAAAATTTTCCGCCAAGATTGGATCAGTAATTACTGGAACTATTGGAGGAATTAAATCATCATGTTGACAAGCTAGCATCTTCCAATCTAATTTTCTAAAAAACCGATGATTAATGAATTTATCCCAATCTTGATCAATTTTAAATCGTTTATCAGGATTTTTATTTAATAATTTATTTAATAAGTCCTTTGCATCCATTGAAAAATAAAATGGTAAGGTTAATTTTTTGGTTAAAATTTTATCCTGAATAGCTTTATGAGAATTCCCGGTAAATGGTGGTTTCCCACTCATCATATCATATATCACACACCCTAATGACCACCAATCTACTGGATATCCATATTCTTCACCTTTTAAAATCTCTGGAGCCATATATTCAGGAGTCCCGATAATAGATTTGCATCCTTCTGAACTATCACCAATATCTTTAGATAATCCAAAATCAGTCAAAACTAAATTTCCTCTATGATCCAACAAACAATTCTCTGGTTTTAAATCTCGATAAACTATTCCTAATTTATGTAAATGCCTTAATCCTGAAGCCATTTGTGCTGCATAAAATGCTACGTGATCTTCTTTGAACACATTTCCTAAAGAATTATTATTGGTTAAATGATGAAACAATTCTCCTCCTGAAATATATTCTAATATTAAATAGAATTTATCTTGATCTTGTAATGCATAAAATAATTTAACTATATTGGGATGGTGATTAATATTACTTAAGATTTGTCGTTCATAAATGGTTCTTTTCACATGATTAGAATGATGGTTACAATCCTTATCACCATCAGTCCCAGACTCGTCTACTATATTAATAACTGGTTTCCGTAGTTGTTTTTGAGCATATAATTTATTAGAATGCTTATCTTGAACCAAATGGACTTTCCCGTATGCTCCTTGACCTAATACTTTAACAGGAATAAAGTCTTGTAAGGTTCTTTTATGAATATTTTGTTCAGTGGTACTTTCATTTTTTTCAGCTATAGAATCGTTTTTTTGATGGTCTCGTTCATCATCAACTAATTTATTAAAATCGGATGGAATTACTAACTCCAGATTATGTGAAGAAATAGATGCGGTTCTGACAGAAAACCTCCGATAAATAGATGATTTTCTTCTTCTTCTATTGGATTCGGGGACTTTTAAACTCTCTTCATGATCAGCTTCAATTTCTCCATATGGTTTAATGTCAATATCAAATTCCTCTTCTAATTTATCCTTAGGGTCTTTACCATCAATAATTACTGAATCTTTTAGCTTTTTTGCGAATGCTTCATCATCAAAACTGAATATTTGACTCATGGCTCTGGCTTATAAATTATTTGGCCTAGATTGTACCCTTTGTTTCCATAGTAATAAAAAGCAAGAACAAAAAAAAAAAAAAAAGTAAAACAGATTTCTTATATGGTTACAGAAAATTTTATTCTTTCCACGCGGTGTTTCGCTTGAGCTCAAAACGGCTGCAAAAAAAAAAGGTGGAGAGAGAGAAAGAGGGTGAAAGACAGGGAGAGAAAAGAGAGACAGGGAGAGAAATAGAGACGGGGAGAGAAACAGAGACGGGGAGAGAAACAGAGACGGGGAGAGAAATAAAGAAATTGACATTAAGCTGACATTAAAGATTAATATATTAATAAAACGACAAAACCAACCCCCATCATAATGCCTACTTAAGGAAAACCCTAGTACTAGCAATAGCCAACAATGAAATCAAGCAGAAACCACTCATGACAAAGAATGGGATTCCAGGAACTCCTATAGAAATCCCCCATTTATATACCGGGAAAAAAATTTTAGGAGCGATCATAGATAAAATAGTACCTATCATTGTCACAGACAGTAATACTTGACTAGTTTTATCAGCAGGATAATATTTGGTAAGAGTCGAAGTCATACAAGTACCGAATCCAAATCCTATATGGAAACTAAAAAACCCCAACATAATAGTCCAAGACGATTTTGCAAGACCTATTGTAGTCAATAAAAACCCAAGTGCCAAACTTTGTACAATTAATTGCGTATAATCAATTGAATCAATTCTACCATCTCTAAATTTCAATTTGAAAACTTTTGGTAATAATATTCTCGATACAAAAGGAACTGACACTAACAATGAAAATAAAGCAATACTTGAAAGACTCATAACAATAAAATTAATGTCGGAAGAATTCCACTTAAATTTATAAATTCCATATTGAAGTAATATTGTGTTCATGGGACCTTGAATCATTACAGCAATAGCATGAGCAGTAACTAATGCCAAAACCTGAAACCTTAATCCTTTGATAAGATGCTTTGAATGATCGGGTACATACTCTTCTGATAAATATAAAATTCTCCCTTTATCAATGACCCCCCAAATTGTTGACTTAATAGCTGTTAATGATAAAACATTTTTTTGAAAAGATTTTAGAATTTGACCCCCACTAGTTTGATTAATTCTTGAGATTCTATGTGCCTTTATAACTGATGATGGTAAAGATTCTGGTACGAAAGCCAAACAATAAATTAAACTAATTGTCGCTAGTCCAAGCAGAACATATATAATAAGCATATCACCTGTTTCAGGATTAGAAGAAAACTTTTTGCAAAGTCCTAATAAGATCGTACCT
Source organism: Yamadazyma taylorii (assembly GCA_030583035.1). Classification (NCBI taxonomy): domain Eukaryota; kingdom Fungi; phylum Ascomycota; class Pichiomycetes; order Serinales; family Debaryomycetaceae; genus Yamadazyma; species Yamadazyma taylorii. The sequence continues at coordinate 306,595 of JAJMHJ010000010.1, read as the reverse complement.
ATAAATGGACCAATAATTTGACCTCCGTAAAAAAATGAAAAAGAAAATGCCATTGAAGCTCCTCTAGTTTCAACTGAAGTTATATCAGTAATATAAGAATTAAGAATCACTATTAATCCAACATCTCCCCCTAACAATTTATCAAACACATATGACATTATTAAAGTTTTAAACTTGAAACTATTACTAGACATCCCCACTAAAAATAATATCTCATCAAGAAAACACCCCAAGAACATAAATGATAAAGCTACTTTTCTTCCATAAGTATCACTCAAATGAGCAGATATTGCTAACCCAATAATCAGAACGATTTGATTAGTAATACTACTTGTTTGTTCAAAATCTGAAACTAATGATTGGTTTTTATCGGGATCACAATATCCATCAATCATATTAGTAGCGCAAGCTCTATTGAATTTTAAAACTTCTTTTGAAGCCGCTGAAATAGAACGAAGTCCAAAGAATCCATATACTAACCCAGCTTTAAAAACAGTTGGACTTCCTTGTAAAAAATTCCATGATTTTGTGGAGTCATTATTTTCTGGCTCGATGGTATCACCAATGTCATGATCTGACAAATTAGACCCAGTAGAATCATACTGACCTTCTTCTAAGGCAGTAGATGAAATTGCGATGTTAGGAGATTTACCCTTGTTAGTTAACAACTCATCCAGTTCGGAACTCATTATAAGGAGGTGTAGTGTTATAAAGTATGGTGGTAGTGGTAGTGGTGGTGTTGATGATGGTTGTTATATTGGTAATAGTATAGAGGATGGGTATGTTTGAGCTGATTACACGCATCTATTATAGGGTTTATTATATCGGCCGTACTATAGATGGCATTAGAGCTTATCGCATGCGGACGGTGATAAAAGGTGATAAACGGTAATGACTCAAAACTTATATATCTTGTGATCTCTCATGGTCTAATCTTTCATCTCTCATACTCTAATCTTTCATCTCTCATGGTAATCTTTCACCCCCCATGGTCTAATCTTTCACCCCCCATGGTCTAATCTTTCACCCCCCATGGTCTAACAAGCTTCTTAACAATACCCAATCCCATAATAACCACTAAATTAGTACAACAACAAACCATAAATACCAACTGAGGAAATTGATGCGTTATACCAAATTTAAATAATTTTATAGCAAAGAATGGGGCCAAAAGATTCCCAATTCCATAATTTAATGAAAGTGCCATTAACACTTGAGCCGTTTGAGATTCCGGATAATATTTTAATATGATCGATTGAATTGTTGGTTGAAGAATTGATCCTATACTACCAATAATAATTGCACTCAAATATTGAAATGTAGTATGGGACAATCCAACTCCACAATATAATAAACTGTTAAAACATAATCCTAATAACAATAAACAGAAATCCTTATTATCAATCCTCAATTTAGAGGTATTGATTTTAACCCATTTGATCAAGAGTTTACTGGATATTAATGGAGATATTAAATATAAAACCACCACATTAGCTAATGCTGATAATGACATTAAATTAGCTAAATTTTCTGAATCCCAATCATACTTATAAACCGAATATTGAATAATAATGAGCCCAACTCCTGACAGATATATGGAAAGTAAGACATTTAAGAAAACTAGAAAGATAATCAATATTCTAATTCTAATGATATGAGGAATAAACAGATCTCTAACTAATGATTTAGGTAACAATAATAATTTTAATGGAGTTAACAAATTGAGTAATTTTAATGGATTTAAATATTTAACAGTTTCTCCCCAAGAATGGGTCAGTCTGAAAGGGTCAGAGGTTTTTTCATCACCTAAGTTAGTGGATTCTGGTAATCCAAATAAAATATACACCATTAATATAAAGAAAATCAAAATCTCTATTTTCAATATGGATGATTCCAGAAATAATAATTCTGAATAACTATGAGATTGTCCAATTGAATTATCATCATCGTATCGACTTAAATATTTCGATAAAATATTTGATAATAATGGCCCAATAGCTTCACCGGCAAATAATGAGCCCAAGATGTATCCTAATGTATAACTTCTCTTATTAGGAACCACAATATCAGCCACATAAGAATTAGCTAATCCAATTAATCCATATAATCCTCCCATACAACTAGAAATGAAATCACATAATAAATAGATTTTAAATTGAAACAGTTGAGTGTTTTGATACGAAATTAATAAAATAATTCGGTTTATTAACACAGATCCAACAATCAAATTAAGAAAGAGTTTTCTTCCAAATTTATCAGATAATTTCCCAATATTACAAATTGCTAATAGCAGGCATGATTGATATAATATTAAGGAATATTGATTATAATCGGATACTAATAATTGAGTGTCAATTGGATTACAATGACCATTACCATCATCAGCTCCATTTGTTATTAAAGAATTACAGGCAAATTTGAATTTAATGAATTGTCTGGTAGGTTCACCTACTGATGTTAAAGTGTATAATAAACATGCAAAATTGATAAATATAATATGGGGTCTTCTATACCAAGGAATGGCTTGAAGCTGTGATAATTTTCGATTCCAAAGTTGATCAAGTTCTTCTTCCCCTGATTCTTCATGGGTCTCTTCCTCTCCATTATTGTTGGTGATCAGCTCCCTTGTCAAAGGACTTCGTTCATCAACTTGTCTCATCAATTGATAAGATAATTATGTCTACTCAATTGGATGGTATGATAATAGAAGAAGGAATGCCAGCTTAAATATATCTACTGGTGATTATATTATAGTATATATATATATGTTCATTACACTCACCACCTCTAGATCAGTTGTAAATTGTATCAAACAGTAATTGAAGGTTTATCCCGTTTCGGGCATATATTCGATGCAGGCACATTATCCGTTATCTGCAACCGATAGTCGCAAATCCATCAGTTAGCAACAGACACTGACTGATTTTAGACATCGGTAGTGGAAAGTGTGAGCCCTAATGGTCACCTGATTTGATTCAAAAGTCATTTCGAGGGTGCGTGACTGCGAGGTTTTTAGCTAGTGGATGGAGTGGTTTATTTGATTATGCGGTAGTAATGCGCATAGGATCGGTACTCATATGGACCTAATGTGAGAGGTGAAGGGTCGCGGTAGTACTAAATATGGTGACATTCTAGTACCGGGGCTGCACTAACATTGGAACCATATCGACCATTCGCGTCCCACGTAAACCCCCCCCATTTAAAGTCCCATTTCTCACTCCATTCGGTGCGAGGTCGACCAAGTCCTAGTATGGCCCACCCTGCCGCCAGCCCTAGTGAGAAATAGTAATGAGTCGTTCCAATGACAAAAAAAAAATCTCATTAAAAATTTTCAAAGAAAAAAAAAGGCTCTGAAAAAAAAAATTGTTCAAGTTTTTCAACTAGTTAATTAAATATAAAACACTGAAAAATGTCTTTACCAGCTTCATTTGACTTAACTGCTGAAGATGCTAAATTATTATTAGCTGCCAATGTCCATTTAGGTTCCAAAAACGTTCAAGTATGTAACTATCTATTAGGATATCGAGAGTCCTAACATAGGCTTCATCTACGATTCCAATTTGTAAATGTTTTATTATATCCAGTTTAAAGGAGAGGAAAAGATTTTATCAAAATAAGTTCATAGGATCATGAAAGAGAAGAACTGGTTGTCATGGGAAACTAGCAATATCACAGACAAAACTAGAAACAGAAATAAAATGATTAAGAGTTCAACACAAAAGATGAAAAAAAAAAAAGAACACCTTTAAGCAGAAATCCTGAACATTAAAATACACCATTTAACTCGTTCAGATAAAAGCTAAAATCCTTTGACCCTCCTTTGACTAGTATAATTAAGCTAAGCATGTTTATAAACAATTTTTTACTAACAATTTTTTTTTAGGTTCACAACAAATCATACGTTTACAAAACCAGACCAGATGGTGTTAATGTTATCAACATTGAAAAAACTTGGGAAAAAATTGTCTTAGCCGCCAGAGCTATTGCTGCCATCCCAAATGCTTCTGATGTTGCTGTCTGTTCCACCAGAACTTTTGGACAAAGAGCTGTATTAAAATTTGCTGCTCACACCGGTGCTACCCCAATTGCTGGTAGATTCACTCCAGGTAACTTCACTAACTATATCACTCGTTCATTCAAAGAACCAAGATTAGTTGTTGTCACTGACCCAAGAACTGATGCTCAAGCTATTAAAGAATCCTCTTATGTCAGTATTCCAGTTGTTGCTTTAACTGATATGGATTCTCCATCTGAATATGTTGATATTGCTATTCCATGTAATAACAAAGGTAAACATTCTATTGGATTAATCTGGTGGTTAATTGCTAGAGAAGTCTTAAGATTAAGAGGTATCATCCCAGACAGATCTACTGAATGGTCTGTTATGCCAGATTTATACTTCTACAGAGATCCAGAAGAAATTGAACAAACTGCTGCTGAAGAAGCTAAAGAAGAAGAAGTTGAAGAATCTGCTGCTGCTGAACCTGAAACTGAATGGACTGGTGAAACTGAAGAAGTCGACTGGGCTGATTCTGGTGCTAACCCTGCTGCTGAAGCCGCTGCTGCTAACAGTTGGTAAGTTAATTATTAAAAAAAAATTATAAGTCCTCTTTTTTTTTCTTTATTCAAATAATAATTAATTCATAAAGATATATACGTATATATATATATTTAACAAATGTGGTAAAAAAACAATAACATAAAAAATATGTAAAATTATTCTTACAAGGAGAGACGAGAGTGAATTATCAATTTTTTTTAGGTAGTTTATTTTTGTATATTTGTACCTTATAAATTAAATGACATATCGTATTAAATTGAATGTAGATGAAAGGGATAACGATTATTTGGATGGTTATTGGGGTGGTTATTGGGGATGTTAGTGAGATGTTGTTAGTACTCTTATTTCTTGCAGCCTGTTTTTCGCAGTCCCTCAACTTCTCTATGCTTGGGCTCACCAAATTCAATGAGATGGTTGCAGAAATTGAGCATCAGAAAACTTTTCTTCTCTTCTCTTCTTTTTTTTTCTTCTACAATTTGATTACCAACGGATTACCACCAAAATCAAAAAAATAACTCTAGTTGTTAGATCCCGTGATTATTCCTCAAGGTCTAATCGTCCTGTAAGTGAATAGATTCGTTCTGAATCCGTTCAATACTTGAAGGATAGGAATTTAATAACGACCTTTAAATTTTAGAAGTATACTTTTTTTTATGATTATTTTTTTAATGATAAGAAAAGTGATAGTATATTTCATAGAGATTAGTTTTTGTTTTTAAAGGCTCAGAGTTGCCATTTTTTGTTTCCATATGTTTGGGTAACTCACTTGTTTTAAGTGAATTATCTGAATGAGGCTTTCCCATATCAACTATCACCCCCGGTTTATCGTATTATTACTTGTTCAGTAGAAATAATACTTCATGCCCGGTGGATATTTAGCTTCTGGTGAGTGAGGTGGATTGAATCAACTCATCATGAGCTTTGTAGAGTTTATTAGTTTGGCGAGTGTCTATTGGGTTTGTAAGTATCTATTGACAATAGGTAACACTAAGTAGTAGTGTCACCTAACTGTCACTACCTGGTAAAGTCGCTACAATTTCTCGTCCCAAATCTCGACCGACTTGTCCCAAATCTTGTCCCTCAATTCTCAGTTCTCTAAACATAAACGGTTAAATTAAAATATTCGCGTAAACTTATACCGATCTACTGGATTTAAAATCGTAATTGATGTTTTTAACATACATGAACCAATAAACTAAATAATCCCCTATTTTATAATATGGCTTTCGGAAAGACTTTTCAAGAGTTTATCTATTCTCTTAGTACAAAAGATAAATATTCAGAATTCGATTCAAGAAAATCCTTTAATAGAATCAATAAACCAAAAAATGAAACTGAAGCAAATTTATTAACTCATCATGGAAATAATTCTACCAATTTTATTCCTGATTATGAACAAGATGAGAATTTTAGTAAGTATCAAATAGATGGTGTTCATGAAGTTAGATTAGCTTGGAGACATATAAAAAATTGGCTTGGAACTTATGCTTTAGATTTGAATAGTTCTTTACAAAAACCTTGTACTGATGATGATTTAAATGATTTTCAAAAAGATTTAAATATTAAATTACCTAATTGTTTATTAGAATTTTTCAAATTAACTGATGGCCAATATATTGACGATTTCAATAAAGTGGGAGGACTTTTTTTCGGGTTAAAATTAATGTCTTTAGATGAAATCCTGGTTATGACTGAACATTGGAGAAAAGTTGCAAAAACTTTAACTACAGAAATGTCTCATAGAAATAATTCTGATACCGTTAAACAATTACCAAAAATGGGCAATTATAAGTTTTCTAATTCTTCTGTAGATTTATTAGCTGGTTCTAATTCAATTGATTCCCCATTAAGTATGGTTTCTAATGCTTCTGATTCACCTGCTACTGTCAATACAACAGTTGCTACTGGTGCTACTGATAATACAACTAACGATGGACAATCAAATAATCTTGATGGGATTTCAAATGACATTAAACCTAAAGGTTATGATAATAAAACTGGATTACTTAATAATTATCCTAGTCAAGGGTCAATACCTCCAGGAGTAATTCATCCAATTTTTGCTCATCCTTTATGGATTCCTTTAATTACAGATGAAGTTGGTAATTGTATTGGGGTAGATTTAGCCCCTCCAGTAACTGGTGAAGGAACTTGGGGTCAAATTATTTTATTCGGTAGAGAATTTGATACTAAATTTTTAATAGCTGATAATTTTGGTGATTTTTTATTAATATTTGCTAATGATTTAGAAATTGGAAATTGGGAAATTAAAGAACCAGTTAAAAATAATTATGGTGATTTAATGATTGGTAGTGAAGGAGATTTAATATTTGTTGATAAAGAAACCAAAGAAGAGATTCATTATTTAACAGTTTTAAAAAAGAGATGTATTGCTAAATGGATTGATTCTTTGACCAAAAAAGATCTTGATGATAAAACTAGAACTCTAATTAATGAGTTGAAATCAAATCCCGATTCAATATTAAATGTTAGAGTTCCTAATGATAATTCAATAGATAATTTTATCAATAATAATTTGAATTTAGTTAATGGAATGCTTCAACCAATTCAGAACAAGGATCAAGCTCAACTGCAATCACACCCTTTAAAATCTACTGATTCAGAAACAAAAGCTTCTACACAACCTCAACAGAATCCTCCAACAGAGAATAATATACAAGAGGCATTTGATTATACTGAAGATCGTACATTAGATGACGTTACCATATAATTCTTTGGATTTTACCCGGTTCGCTATCCCAAGTAAATTCATAACTGAAAAACACCTTCATAATTATCACATTTATAGCATTTAAATAGACAAATTCCAATAGTTTTCTTATACGACAATGGTCAGATGGAGTAATAAATATTCTAAAGATTACTAGTGGAGTTATATAATATCTTGGTTCAAATAATGGCGATGGTACCACCGTTAATATTATAGACAACATGAATGTAATCACAGTAATAGGACCCAAACATAATGGGTTTTTATTGGTTAAAAGACAATCAACAATATTCCAACTGCCAAAGTGATAAATTGGTATCATAAACCAATTACTATTACTATGACTTAAAATTCTCTTCCAGATATAGAATGTATAATGTCTATTATCAGCCAAAAGAAATGGATGCACTATAGTGAAATTTTCAATAATACATTTAATGATAGCTGCGAATATAATATTCCCAACAACATGAATCAAATGGAATATTGGACTCAGGGTCTGGGTCAGAGTTCCCACACAAAACAGGACATATCGTTTTACTTTCAGGGTGGATAACCATATGGGCCAAGTGAATATATTAATAAATGTTAAGCAATAGAAAACCTGCACTACATGGAAATTGACTTGATGGTTTTCCTTATCACCAAACGTAATTCCTTGATTAACCTTTAAAAACACCCCAAAAAGAATAAAATTTATAATGAAAGGAACAAGGTAAATGATTTTGGACAATGCAGTGATAATATAATTTCGACAATAACTTAACAAGTTTGATTGTTTTGATGGATCACATGATTTCTCGATATAAACAGATGCAATAAAACCAATCCATATAATATTAGTTTGTCTAAACCATAGACTTAAAAATCCTAGAACTCCACTAATAATAGTAGTTGAAATTCCAAGGGTCTTGGAGGATTTGGAATTAACAACCAAGCTTAATGACCCAATAACCAATACTAAAGACCATACGTCCGTATAAAATAGGAAATAATACGTGAATAACAAGGGAATGGAAGAAATGTTAATACTATTGAACTGAGCATTAGCATTTAAGGATTTCAAGATTAATGGGAGAACCACCACACCTCCAAGTAAGTTCAATGATCTTAAGGTATTATAATTCAAGCACACTGAATCAACAGGTTGAGCAGTCAAGATTCCAATTACTTTCCCGTATATAAATCCCAAAATATACAATCCTGGTGGAGTAGTTATTTTATCATCCCAAACATCAAATTTATATTGGCAATAAGCATTACATTGAGTTAGATGGAACATCTCATCAATAAATGGTTCAGTGACTTTTTGAGATACAAGGTAATGAACTACACCACAAAATGCAATGAATATGGATGTAAGGACCGAATTCAGTGGAGTCATTTACTATTAATTCAAATGTAACTATATCTCCACTTGATCGAAAATTTCGTAGTGAGAAACGAGTGAATGCTTGGACTTGAAAAAAGGTTGCAAAAATATCGAGCCTCAGAGAGAGAGAGAGAGAGAAGATAATTCTAAGCCAACTTAATAGAACCATGTAATATCACCTCATGAAGCTATATAAAGTTCAATCTCAACATATAGACCATATATCCTTACCTTTATATTCCCTTATAGTGACAAGGTGGACTGATTTAACTTGCTCACCAAATATTATGCACCTCTAGTTATAGTAGCGTAAAAGTGCATTTCTGATGTATTTGTACTTTTATCGCAAAACCTTAACTACAAAATTTAAGGGTCTAATTCATATTGCTAGATTTCTTTACTATATTACCAGCCACAAGCATTCGTAGTAGCTATTAATGATCCATACAAGTGCTGGGATACAACATTTTAGTAGTGGTAGTAAAGATCATGATCGGTTTTTACCAATATTTCAAAAGGGATCTCTCAATCATGACCAATCATCTATTTCATCAGATTCATTCTTAAACGACATAACCTCTCAAAATTCTTCAATATTTGAACTTTCCTTAAGGGATGATACTCTGTTTATTAGAGGAGAAGAAATGGCATCTGATTCCTGGTTAGACCATGATGATAACCAAGAGATATCACAGTTACATAATCGTCATACTAAGAAACCAGATAGGAGTATTGCCCAAGCATTAGGCCTATCTTTAACTGCTAGGGTATTTAAATTCAATCAAAAACCACCTTCAAAATTAAACAAGAAAAAACATGGATGGCTTAAAATGACCCACGCCGCTACAAGAGACCCAAATGAAGATTTATGTGTTCATGATGAAAATCAGTCACAACCTTTAAAGAAGCAAAAACCCATTAATGAAAACCCTATTAGATCTTTAACTGCAGAGACTTATGTACAAGCACCAGGATTAAGAAACGATTTTTACTCTAATTTAGTCAGTTGGTCTTTTATTAATAACAAAATAGCTGTTGGTTTAGGGAATATATCATATATATGGAATTTAGATAACTTTGAAGTGGATCCTATAATCAATGATTATAGTGAAATTATAAGTTGTATTAGTTGTTCTATGGGGGATTTTCTAGTGGTAGGAACTTCAATAGGTAGGGTTATTATTATATCCCAAATGGACAATTATAAAGTTAAGTGTCAATATATGTTGAAGGGCAGTATACATGCAGTAACATGGTTTAAAGATGGGAATCGATTCCTTATAAGTGATCATTCAGGAAATGTATTCTTAATGGAGGTTTCTAATGATATCAGTGGTGATTATAGATTGACAATCAACTATACTTTCAAATACCATCAACAACTTGTTTGTGGTAAGTAAATACCTAACCCAACTTAATTTCTAGTAATAAGTACTAGGTAATACTAACTACTTTATAATTAAGGAATAGCTCTTAATTTAGATGAAACACAAGTAGCTTTCGGAGGTAATGATAATTGTGTATCTACTTGGGATATTAGGGATCCTCAAACCCCCAGATTAAAATTTATATTACCCCATTTAGCAGCAGTGAAAGCAATTTCCTTTTGTCCTTGGTCAAGATCTTTATTAGCAACTGGAGGAGGGGCTAAAGATAGAACCATTAGATTTTGGCATTCATTTTCGGGGACTTTGATCAAATTTCATTTCACTGGTTCTCAAATAACTTCATTAATGTGGTCAAAAACTACTAAACAAATAGTGGCTTCGTTTGGATTTGGAAATACTCAAACTCTACTTAATGTATACAGCTATGAGACCATGAAGTGTGTTAGCAGAGTATCATCATCTTCTGGAGAGTTAAGGATCTTAGGGGCAACTTTATCACCTGACTGTAGCTCTTTATGTGTCGCTACAAATGAATCCACTATAAGAATATATAAACTCTGGAAGCCAAAGACTTTCTTCACCAGGAAATTATCTCAAAAACAAGGCACGTTTGGTAGTTCATTGATTGAATTATTAGAAGGGGTTGATAAGAGTGAATTTTCTCTCAGGTAGTAAGTTAGAGCCCGTGTATAGAGTACGTGAATCTGTTAGAAATGAGTATTTAGCTAGAGATAAGTAGTCAGCTATATATAAGTAATCGGCTAGATAATTAATAGTTTATTCATAGTACTCTTGCTTTTGCAACCGTTTGACACATCCATAATCACCGACCGATGCACCGACCGATGCACTGCCCTTGTGGAGCATTCGCACTCTTTTAATTTATGACTTGTTCCGGTAGTTTAATAGGGTTATAGGGGTCAGTATTTTTATTTTTATATTTTATATTTTATTCTTTTTACTGGTATTATTATTTATATTGAGAATGTCTGCTCCTTTAATTAACAGATCTTTAACTACTATTAGAACCGAGCTAGAGTTTCTCCATGATTCTGAAGTTATCACCGATGATTTGTATAAAAAGTTAAACGATGCATTACCAACCAAATATCAAAAGGATATGAAACCTTGGGGACTTGATCATATTCAATCCGGCCCTTCTGAGAGTATTTCTTCCACTGATAAGTTGGCACAAGATTTAGAGGCTTCAAAGATCTCTGCTCCTTCTGAACCTCCAAAAGAATCAGTTCAAAGACCACCACCACCACCACATACGCCATCAGGTCCTAAAACATTGTCATATTGTGAAGCCGTTTATGACTTTAATGCCCAAGAATCTGATGATTTGAACATTAAAAAGGGTGAAAAATTAGGGGTTGTTGAACATTTATCGGAAGATTGGTGGAAAGGGTTTAAGAAACAAGATCCTAAAAAAATTGGAATTTTTCCATCGAATTATATTAAACCAATTTCTGAAAAGGAATATAATGAATCGGAATTATCAGAGAAAGCTGAATATAATCCTCAAAGTCAATCACAACCTGAATATTCAAGCCCTCCGGCTTATGGACAACCAGCTTACGGTCAACCTTCTTATGGCCAACCTCCTTACGGTCAACCTAATTATGGTGGTCAACAAAGTTATGCTCAACCTCAATCAACTGGATCAAGTGGATATAGTCAATTCCCTCCACCATCAACCAATTATTATGGTAACCCACAACAAAGTCAACCACAACCACCCATGGGTCAAGAAGGGCAACAACAACAGCATCAGCAACATCCTCATTTAAGAAAGTTTGGAGGTAAATTAGGAAATGCTGCTATTTTTGGGGCTGGTGCTACCATTGGTAGTGATTTAGTGAATTCAATCTTTTGAATTAGTTTGGTATTTTCAATTAGTTCGATGTTTTCAATTAGTTTGGTTAAGTTATGCGATAGGGACAAAGCATATAAATATAAATATAAATATATAAATAAATATATGAATGAATTTATATATGTGTGTGTATGATTGATTACCATTAAGTATTAAATGATGTTCATTTACAGTGCTATTTAAGATTATCTTTTTTTTTTCTTTTTTCATTCTTTTAAAGACTATTTACAACAAAATTTGAAGGGGTGACATCAACATAGATCCCGGGATTATTTACGACCATCAGCAACGGTATTTAATAATAAAGTATCATTATCTAACATAATTCTGTTAGGAGAATTAGCCAAGATAGCTGCAATTTCTCTAGCAGTATCCAATCTTTTTAATTCGACATAGTCTTTAGATTTTTTAATAGCTTCCCCAACCAATTGGGCTGATTTAGCTTCACCAGTAGCTTTAACCACAAGTTGTTGTTTCTCTTGAATGGCCTTATCTACTACAAAAGCAGCCCTTTGAGAGTCTTGTTGGGCAATTTGTTTAGCTTCAACAGCAGCACTAAATTCTGGAGAAAATGTCATAAACGTTAATGAAACGTCATCTAAAAAGATGTTGAATTTTTTAGCCCGACGAATCAAATTTTCTTTAACTAATCTGGAAACCTTTTCTCTTTGGGTAATTAATTGTGAAGCATTAAATTGAGCTACTACTGATTTTAATACTTCATTTACAATAGATGGCAAGACTTTTTCATCATAATCGACTCCTAAAGTTCTATAAATCATTGGTAACTGAAATACGTCTGGCTTGAATAATACTCTACAAGTAATATTAACCATTTGTAAATCTTTAGTACCGGTTAATGATGCAACATTTCTAGGTTTAGCTCTAACATCATATACTATAGGTCTTTGAAACCAAGGAATAATAAAGTGTGTTCCTTCAGGATAAATTCTTGGTTGAACCCCATTAAGACGTGAATATACAATAGCTCTTTGACCCCCATCAACATTAAATAAAGCATTTTGGGCAAATATGGATGCACCACCTAAAAGTAATAATCCTCCAAATCCAGCAAACATTCCAAATGGAGATCTAGGGCCTCTTGATTTACCACCACCACCACCGGTTGTAGAAGCAGCAGCAGCGGCAGCTCTTCTTCTTAATTCGTTTTGTAAGTTTTTCCAATTTGGATCACTCATTATACAAAGATATAAGTGTCAATAATTAGTGCAAGTAATTTAATGATGTTGATGATGATTTTTGAGCGCCCCCGTCTCAAATTCGCACCAAAAGATTTTTCATTGACTGCAAATAGTTAATGAGAGTGGAGATAAAGAGATAGTAAGTAAAGTATATATATATATATTTACATAGTCATCTAGACCAGCTAGAAAACACTTTTTTATATACATGAATTCGACTTGTTTATTATTCAAAGCTGATAGCTCATACCTCATACCTCATACCTCATACCTCATACCTCATACCTCATGAAGGCACTCCATCATAATCATTCTTCTCATAATATTCATTAATCCGTTTCTTCCAAAATCGTTTTCGATTACTTTGAATAGGATTATTACGAATCACATTTTCCATAAATACCAAGAATAATACAAATACCGCTACCACTGAACTTGGAGCCACTAACCCAGCTAAAGCTTTACTACTAACAGTCCTTTGATATGGACAATCAGCATAAGGGCCACCAGCAACAAAACAATTAGTTACAGTAATATCATTAAGGTCAATCCACACCGGGAAACTAGAATCAGAAACATATATATGATACATCAATGCTAACATTTCAATACTCAGTCTTGGAGTTCCTATTGTATAATTATCCGGGCAACTTGTAGGAGCAAATATATCAAAATATTGTTTTTGATCAGACATAATAACCCAATCATTTGGATCATGAATATTTTGACAAGCATAAGGATACTTTTCATAACAATTAGCAATTGTCCAACCAGTATCTGCTACTACTACACATTTAAATGCTTCTTGAGTTCTTTCATCTCCATAATCTAGAGGTCGATTAGATTCTGATGCTCCATTAGCAGTAGAATTTCCTAAACTCATTTGATTTAAATTAGACCATGACCAAAATGACATAGGTATAACATCATCCATTATATGTCCTAAATCTTGGGTGGAATGATTGACTGCATCAAAATCATAACTACTACTATTCAAAATTGGAGAATATCCACATCGAAGTAAGGCTCTAAATGTATAATTATTAAATGATAATCCATCAATACCATCATAAACGTATCGGAAATTTGAATTTAATGAGATTGTATCAAATATGGTACTATCGATTAAAGTTGACAGATTATAAACATTTTGTAAACATGTAGAAATATCATTTTCATCATTTAATGATAACGTAGTAATATTGACAGATTTATCATTCATAAAGATGTAATGTTTATCAGTAGTCGAAATATTATAACTTTTATCCACGGATCCAACCCCATCATATATAATACTAACAGTAGCTCTTTTGATGGCCGTGAAAATAAACTCTTCTAAGCTTGGAAATGCATCTCCAGTTTTATTATAAAAGCTTACTACTGGGAATGAATTAGTCTGTTGATTATCTTTGTAAGAATCCCAGTCATTAGGAGTAAATAAATGAGATCCTAATGTCCTAACAGTATCACTTAAAGAATCGTTACCTAATTTTCCATATGGTGAATCTTTTGAGAAATAACCATTTGAAGAAGATGAGGATGATGAGGATGATATAGCGGTGGAATTATATGGCATAGCAGACGTCCAAATATCATGAAGTCTATATAGGATTTGTAAATAATTTGCATTCATATTAGTATTTGTATCTTTGAAAAAATCATTCACAGTTGACATGATAGTATCAATAGTAAAAGTTGGTTGACATGAATATTTTTTATTATTCCAATATAATGTTTGAAGTTCAGTGGTATCAGAAGTACCATTTATAGGATATGGAGCAGGACAAAGTTGCCATTTGGAAGTAAATTTATTCCAATACAAATCAATGGTAATAATTTTAACTCCTACGTCAAGTAAAGTTCTGATCTGTGACGTAGTTGATTCTTGATATCCATCCTTCTCAAATACTAAACTGGTTAGTGACACCCCAAAATGAGTTCCTTGGTCTATAGGGACTCGATAAGAAATATCTCGTTCAGTTCTAATAGCTACTTCGGTTTCAAATGATAGTACAGGCCAGTTAAGTAGTCCTGCTACTATGGTGAGAGTCTGGATAAACACTAATATGAGCATCCAACCCTTCATTATAGTTACTCATAAACAAATTGTTTGAGGATTTGAATTTATCGCATCTGCATCACCAACTTGATTTTTCAATTGTTTCTCATTCTCGTCCTTCGTGTTTGTTGCAAAAACAACTTACAGATTACACCATAGATCTTATATAGCATCTAAGGTGATAATTGAGAGGAAATATGGATTTAATACTCCAAGACCTTAACCCCCAACAAAGAAAAGCAGTTACTCATAATAGTTCCGGACGTTTACAAATCATAGCTGGGCCAGGAACTGGTAAAACTAAAGTGTTAATTTCTCGTGTTGCATATTTATTATTAGTGCAAAATATTGATCCTGATAGAATTATTGTTACTACATTTACCAAAAAGGCTGCCAATGAAATTGTTGAAAGACTTGAACCGGTATTAAAGAATACGTCCATAGATGTTAACAAGTTATTGGTAGGGACCTTCCATAGTATTTGTTATAGAATCATTAGAAGGTATGGTAATAAAATTGGCTTGAATAATTATACTATAGCAGATGAACGTGACAGTGTGAACATTTTACAAGAAGTCATACAAGATTTAACACAAGAGGATTTAGATTACCTTAAAGGATTACCAGAAGAAGAAGTGTCGAAATTCATTGCTGATAATGGTAAAGGTGAAAAATATCATGGATTTGAACCTAAGAAATTTAAACGTCAAATATCTAAATTAAAATCAGCTGGGATTAAATCTAATGATTATTATAGTGTTCTGAACCATAATAAAGCCTTATTGTATATTTATCAAAAATATCAATCCAAATTACTGAAGGACTTCTTATTAGATTTTGATGATTGTTTATTGGAATGTCATAGATTAATTACTCAATATCCGGTATTAAATTTTGTACAACATACGTTGGTTGATGAATTTCAAGATACTAATGAAATCCAATTACAATTGATGATTGAATTCTCTCGAGGTCATCATTCTGATAAATCTTTACAACATAATGTCACATTAGTTGGAGATCCTGATCAAAGTATTTATGCATTTCGAGATGCAAAATCTACCAATTTTAAAGCCATGAAAAATTATTATCAGTCTAAATTAAATCTTCCCGTACTGGTTGTAAATTTAGTAGAAAACTATAGATCTACAAGTGATATTTTAAAGGTATCTGAAAATATTATGAGACAACAATCTGATAGAGTCCAAAAAAACCTTATATCTCAATTTAATTGTTCATTCAATACCATTCATAAAACACTATCTTCCACCTATGAAGAAGCTAGATGGATAGTATATCAAATTATCTATTTGACATGTTTACCAAATTCCGTATTTAATTATCTGGATATTTCTGTGTTGGTAAGAGCGTCATATCAAACTCGTGTAATTGAAAATGAGTTAGTTAAGATGAAAATTCCTTATTATATGATTCGAGGTAAAGCCTTTTGGGAGAGAAAAGAAGTGATGATTATTTTAGATTATTTAAGAGCTATTTCAAACCCTAATGATAGAATGGCTTATATTAGAACCTTGGGATTTCCTAAAAGAGGTATAGGGGAAAAGACCATGGATGAATTAAATAAATATTTAGGATCTGATTCGAGGGAAAATCATTCAGTTCATGAATTACTTAAAATTGGTCAAGGTAAGGTTTTCACCAATTCAGTACGTAATAAAATTGAGGACCATCTTTTGTTTCTTGAAGAGTTAAGATCTAGAGCCTTTTTATTAGGTGAAATAGATGATGCTAATGAAAAGAGTTCGGCTATTGAAGAGTTTTTCAATGATGTTTATGTTCAATCTGGATTGAAAAAAGCATTTGAAGAACAACCAGACCAAGAAGCAAATATTATGGAAGTAGGAAAGCAATTATTAGAATTCGAACCACAAGAAGATGATTTTCCTGTTTATGAAGGAGGTGAAGATTTTGAACAAGCAATTGACGATAGAAATTTCATAGCCAAGTTTATTACTTCAGTGGGATTATATGAACAAGCTGACGATAAGAATAAGGCCTTGGAAGAAGACAAACCAGAAGAAAATGATAGAGGAAAGATTTCTTTATCGACTATCCATGGAGCCAAAGGGCTTGAATGGCCTATAGTATTCGTTCCCGGGCTTTCAGAAGGGTCGTTACCTAGTTCATTTGCTTTAAAACCTCAATCTCAAACCAGTCCTCACAAGAAAAACTCAGGTACTGAAGAATTGGATGAAGAAAGGAGATGTTTTTATGTGGCCACCACTAGAGCTAAAACACTATTGAATATTACTTCAATAGTGGATACATCTCTGAATTTTAGTCGGAAACCATTAACGGAAGTATCAAGATTCATCAAAGGATTAATAAGTAATTTCAATAAATCCCATGATTGTTTTAGTACTTGGGATAACTTAAAGGGCTTATATCAATCTAGGTGCATTTCGTTACCTCTGAAAAATGATTTTAATATTGATTTATATTATCAAGGTTATAGGAACAATTATGAAGGATTTGTTAAATTAGGAGAGAGACGATTAGATCCATATGACTTTTCAAATCTACAAAAAACCCCGAGTTTCCGTACCGATGATTTCAAAAATTATAATGGTTTTAATAATGATGCATTAACATCACAAATATTCACAACTGCTAAAGCTCAAATGGGTGAAATGCAACTGAAGAGAAAATACGAAGACATAGTTGAGGCTAGAAAAAGATTAGCAAGAACTAAATCAAAAAGTATTACCAAAAATGGGTCCCAAAGGGTTAATAGTCAATTTAAACCTCATCGAACATTTAATACTACTGATTCTAATACTGTTCCCAGTACTTATAGGCGTTCAAATACCAACAACGAATCTAATACGAATAAGGGATCTAGTAAATTTGCTCCCTCCTATATTCCAAATCGTAAATTTGCACCCAAATAGTGCGAATGTGGCTGATACAAACCATATGATGCGAAGAGGCTTATTCCTTATAGTATTGTTTCCACTAGCCCCTCCTTGTTCACCCCCTTGATGTTCTGATACATATTTCCTTGATTGCTTGTCTTTCTAAATCACCACACTTAACCATGAATTTTAGAAAAAGAAATAATTCCAGAAAAAAATCGGATGTTATCAGCTTTGGGCATGCGGCAACCCGTAAATACTCCGGCCAGAAAATAAAAAAAAAGAAATCTTAAATGTATGTTTCAAATGGGTGAATAGGGTAGCACCTGTCAAGGTATGGTTATGTTCACGATACTTTAGTTTGCTTGGCTGTGCACAAAGGCACAATATATAAACAGGCAGGATCCTCTGGAGAAGTAAATGGAGGTCAACCCTTTGGTGCCCCTAAAAGATTTTACATAGCTGACAAAGTATGGTTAATTTGAGAATCACTATTCCTAATGGTGGATGGAGTTCCAACTCATCCAAAGGTCATATTCCACAAGCTAATTCAGGTTTTGAAGATAAAGGAAACACTGACACCTTATATTTGACCCGAACAAATTCACCTACTGATAAGTTGTGCTCTCCTGTGCTGGCAAAGTTAATACATAAGAATAAGTATGAGAAGTGGGTAGAATCAAATATCAGACCATCCAGCTAAGTAAAGGAGAAATAGGAGCTAAGCTAAATTCACACGAGAGTTAGCTTGGAAATACAGGGTCTAAAGGGGCGGTTTATGTTCCTCGGAACTGTGAAGGAAAAGAATTAATTATCGGTACATTATTTTTCGACATAAAAAATAAACTGGTTACATAAAGAGTAAATGATGTAAACAGGAAATAAATGGGATTTTATACAACCATTTGCAGCTGTACATAAATCAAAGAGTATAAATCTTTTAAATTTTAATATTTGTATATATTATTAATCAAGGAACGAATTATTTAGTGATTTGGATTATTTAGTGATCTGGAAAGACCATGGGAAAGTTAAATGAGTGTTTTTATCATCATCTACAAATTTTGTAGTGGCAGAATAACTACCTCTGGCTAACATACCAGAAGGAGCTTCGACGTCTGTGAAAGCCTTTTCATAATAAGGTTTATCAGTAGTATTAGGAGCATAAGACCCTAAAGGTTCATCTAATTTATCAACTCTAATACCAGCCTTTTTAATCAGATGTAAATATCTTAATCCAGTGATAATTTCATGTTGGACTCTAAATTTAATCACCAATTGATAAATTGATTTTTCTTTAATAGTGAATTTAATATCCTTATTAATAGTATTACCATCATTATCCTCTAAATTTATAATAATTGGTTTTAATTCTGGTTGATCTGGAAAATGTAAGGCCATTTCCACAATAACTACTTTTCTATTATCACCAGGTTTAACTCCATATGGTTTAGCATCAGCAGTTAATCCCAATGAGGCTTTCCATTTAGCTAAACTTTCATCTTCAGCATCCAATTTTTGGTATTCATCAATGGTTTTTTTCTCTCCTACGACATATCCTTCGACGGTTTCTGGAACTAAGTCGTCATCTTGTTGAATTTGTGGGTTGTTAGAAGACATGATGGATAATGGTTTAATGGCTTTTAACAGTCCCTTTTTTTTTTTGATCTATCAATTGGTTCACGCGTGCTCGATCGTTTAGGTGAATAAAAAATTTAAATGAGAATTTCTCGTCTATCTATTGTGAAGTACACGAAATTTGCTTTCTCCCCACTCTCCCCAACTTTTTAAGGTACATTATATAAGATACCGTATAAGGACACTATTTATTTACGACTATTAAAGTTGTAGACAAATTCAGCAGCATGAAAACAATTGTAATGACTTGTGTGGATGGGGATAAACCTTATTCAATAAACAAAAGAAGTAGGTATAATTAATGAGTATATTTATAGATTTGTTAGAGATGAAACTCTTTGAATTGATCTTTTAAGCAACAACTTTCATTTAATAAAATAAGCTGAAAAGTCTCTCTGTTATGTTATCATGGCTTCCAAACAATTATTTGCCAATTTTATATTTTCACAAATTCCTTCAAGCTTCATAGTTACTCCTGTGCTATATACCTAACTAGCTCTAAATACTTGAACACCCTGTGGAAAGCAACATGATGGCGTTTAACTATGTATATAATTTTAATAGAATTAATTTAAACCAGTAGTAATTCTTTCGATCCATACATTCCCACTCATAGAGTCTCCATGGAGTGTGCCAGTCTTTGGAGGTTGCGAAATCGAGTTTTGCAACCTAAAGATCGGTTGCGAGCACCGGGCTGAATACTCTAATTGATATTAAATCACGATTCTACCTGGAAAGAGAGATGTTTTTTGTTAATGAGTATGGAATTTATGACTAATATAACTATGATATATACCAACAATGATTGGATGTTTAAGTTAGCAATAATTGTAATTTAACCCCGATGACTTTCTTTTTGTTTTGTTTTCTTTGGCCGACTTGTGTGGTCGGTGTCGGGGATAATGATGTATGGATTGTTCAATAATTTACGTTCGGTTTCTTTGTCATATGGTAAGCCATAGGAGCCATCATATGGATTCATAGGATATCCACTCATTGCTGGAGGTGCTTGACGAGGTGAATTTTGTGGCATCATCATCATTGGATGAGGAGCACCTGGAGCCCCTGGTGGCCCTGGTGGCCCGTTAAAATATGTACCATGGAGCATTCCCGGGGATACCATCATTGGTTGAGGGGAATAAGAAGTTGGAAATTGTTGACGAGGTGATAATGGTAAGGGGGTTGGGGTTGTGTTAATTGGATTATTATATGCGTTAGGAGAACTTGGAAACGGTGGCGGTGGTCCATAATGACCTCCCATGGTGGGTGGGATCATGTTGTAGTTTACCGGTGGTGTAGAATTGTAAGGACTAAATATGGGAGGATGGGCTTGAGCGTATCCAAGTGGGGCCTTGTTATAACCATCTACTAGCTCATCATCATCATCGTCATCATCATCATCATCATCTTCTTCCTCCTCTTCTTCCTCCTCTTCTTCCTCCTCCTCCTCCTCTTCCTCATCATTATTTTGTGAGTCAAAAATCTCCTGTCTAACCTTCATATATAATTCTTCCTTAGACGTTAGATCGCTTTGTATCTTATTCGAGTCCGGTGGCACCTGGCTATTATTCGATGAATCGTCATTAGTTCTTTCATTATCTTTAGCATTATTAACATCATCACCATTCTTAGTATTATTATTATCGGTTGAATTACTATCAAATGACTCTCTCTTCATCAACATTTTAGGCTTCATTTTAGGCTTTAGTATTTTATCATTCATGTCCAGATTAGGCTTCGATTCCTGAGAATTCTGTCCCCATACTTTATTAGCATACTCTGAAACTTTAAGTTTCTTACCATCTTGTATATCAGAAATCAATCTCTTATAATCAACCTCATCTAGTGGTGATACAATTATATCACTATTCTCAAGATTCCAGTGTTGTAAATTATAATATTGGCACAATTGATGACTCAAAAGCCTATAGTATGAATTGATTAACAAATCTGCATTGATTAGATATTTTTTGACTGTCAAGTTGGTAATAAATTGAATCAATTCATTTTCTAATCGTAATAGAAACACTCGTTCCTTGGGCTTTATTATCGCTGTTTTGATACTATTAGGTAACAAAATCGGGTCCATAGTTTTGCCTGGTTCATGCATATTATATAGATATATACATATATTGATTTTTTCGGAATAGATTAACTTGAACTTGGACTGGACTTTGGTGGGTGGTGCTTATCCTCGAATATCTCTGGTTTTATCTGTTAGTGTGTGTCCTTAAAATTCATTAAAATTTTTTTTTTTTTATCTCGCGCTATCGAAATCTATCTAAATCACCCAAATCAGTTAATAGTTTATCGGCCATGAGTTCTAATGATGTATGTATTTAGTTGGAAGATAGGAAGTTCATGGATCCCATAGGGTATCTATAGTATATATATGGGCTTCCAAGACCCATTGATGTGTTAATTTGTATTGGCATAAGGTTGTGATTGACTAACCATTATATTTAGATTCGTGCTAAGAGATTAGCTAAATTAGCTGCCAGCAATAATAATAGTTCTACCAGTGTGGGAAGTAATGTCAGTGGTGAATCTGGTAATGATAAAAAACAATCCGGTTCCAAGTCATCTGCCACTGGTGGTAATGGAAGTGATAATGATGGTGATCATAAAAAGATGAAACCTCTGGAATCTAAGGATAGTTTGCCATCGAGCAAAGAGAATACTCCTCTGGAAGTATCAAAACCTACACCATCTAAAATTGACGATAATACTTCTTCTAAACCTATACAAAAACCTAAGAAACCAGAGCTTCCATTAGAGGAAGAAATTTCCAACTGGTTAAAACTGGAATTGAATGATATTTTTAAAGTAACTCTTGATGCATCCCAAGGTTCTAATCAATTGATATTCCTTGATTCATTATCCAATGATTTACAAGAAACCAACCGTCTATTAGGACAAGATGATTTAGAATCTATTTTTATGGAAATTTTATCCGAGAAAGGGATCCCAAGACCTTTTAGAACTCCAATTGAATATTTATTTAATATTTATCAATATAGTTCTAGATTAAAGAATCGATTATCTAAACGGGAAGCTTATTATGATACCAAAATTAAAATCTTAAGTGCTATAGGTGAGTTCAGTTGTTCGTATGGGTTAATTTGTTTCCAGGTCGATGACATGTTTATAAATAATGATATTGCTATAGCTATTAAAATATTTATTGAATCAATTCATGATATGTCTGGGTATTTAAATGATATTGTTTTAAAAAGTATCGAACAGGAAACAGAATTGGAACTTTTGAATATATTTTTACCAGCTGTCAGTAGTCAATTATATCAGTTGAATTTGAACCATCCCTCTTATAATAAATACTTGATGGTATTTAAAACTTTTATAGATATTAAACCAGTGGCAGCTATATTTTCTCAAGTTGATGGATTTAATCCTCCTGATAAAAATAATTGTTTAGATTATGAACATAAGACTTTATTGGGACCATTATTAAGATTATCACCTTTAATAGATGAAGTTACTAATAGTTATTTTGGTAATGGATTTAATTTTGAACATGCTAATTATAGTCTATTAAAATCCACTTATGATTCTATTACGGTTGAATATAATTTAGTAATCAATCAATTATTTGACATTGTTAATAAATTAATTAGAGGTTCTGGAGAAACTAGACAAAGATTAATGGAATGGTTTGGTCAATTAATCAATTTAAGTCATTTAAGAACTGGTAGTCATGCTGATAGTTCTAAATTACCTAGTGATGGAATTTGTTTTAATATTTCTATGATATTAATTAGATTAAGTGCACCATTTTTGGAATATCCTACTTATTCTAAAATTGATAAGATTGATATTAATTATTTAGGTAATGAAAAGAAACTAATTGATTTAAAAGATGAATCAAGAGTTAATTCTTCTATTCAAGAAGCTATTGAATATTATCAACAAAATCCTTTATCTAATGAAGAACCTCATTTCATATCTCATTGTTTTTATTTAACCTTAACTTATTTAAATTATGGAATTGGGGGTATATCTGTTAGATATGATCGATTAAAAAATCAAATCAAACAATTAAAAGAACGTATAAACGTATTAGAAACTAATCAAGTACCACCTGGAACTAATCCAATGATGTTACAATTCTTAAAGAGTCAATTACCAAAATTAAATGAACAATTAAATACATTAAATGGCAAGAAACATACCACTAAAGCTATGTTTAGTTCGAGAGATATTCAATTAGAGATTTTTGATTTTATAGTTGGTTCTACAGTTTTTTTAACCAAAGTTATTGATCCTACCCATTCATTCCCTAAAACTCCATTAAATGTTCCTATTTTTAAAATTAGTAAAGTTAGTGAATTAGATGATCAAGATTTTTTAAAATCACAATGTCCAATTCCTTGGAAATTTTTCCCAGAATTCTTTTTAGAAGGAATTATTAATTATTGTAAATTTTCTACCAATTTTATTGGGTCACCATTAGTTCAAAACGAACAAAAATTAGAAAAATTTATTGAATTCACAATGATTTTAATTAGATGTCCAGAAGTATTAGGTAATCCTCATATGAAATCTAATATCATTGAAATTTTATTCATTGGTTCATTACCTATGAATAATGGAGATCCCGGGTTTTTATCACAAATATTTATTGGTAATGAAATGGTTAAGAATAATATTCTTTATTCATTATTAGATCTATATGTTATGGTTGAAAAAACTGGAGCCTCATCTCAATTTTATGATAAATTTAATAGTCGATATTATATTTCGGTAATATTAGAAGAATTATGGAAACATGATATTTATAGAAATCAATTAACTAAATATTCCATGACAAATGTTGAATTTTTTATTAGATTTATTGCAAGAATGTTGAATGATACTACCTATTTATTAGATGAAACCTTTAATGAATTAAACGCTATTCATAATTATCAACAAGAATTAAAGAGACGTCAACTTGGACAATCAAATGAGGATGAAAATAATGAAGAATATGGTAGTAATGATGAACTTTTAAAGAATTTAGAAAGTAGTGAACGGAAAGCTAAAAGTTATATGGGGTTATCTAATAAAACCATGGAATTATTTAAATTATTTACTAAAGAAGTGCCTCAAGGATTTGTATTACCTGAATTAGTTGATAGATTAGCAGGAATGTTAGATTATAATTTAGAAGCTATGGTTGGACCAAAAGCTTCAAATTTAAAAGTACAAGATCCTACAAAATATTCATTTAATCCAAAAGGTACATTAAATGATTTATGTCAAATTTATTACAATTTATCTCAACAAGATAAATTTTTAAAAGCAGTGTCTAAAGATGGTAGATCATTTAATATTAAATGGTTTTATAAAGCTGAACAAATTTTAAGAACCAAAACATTAACCGATCCAAGAATTATTTCCAAATTAGTAGAATTTGGGGAAAATGCTGAAAAACAAAGAGTTGAAGATGAAAATGAAGAATTAGAATTAGGGGAAATTCCTGATGAATTTTTAGATCCATTAATGTTTACCTTGATGGAAGATCCAGTAATATTACCTAGTTCGAAAGTTAGTATTGATAGATCAACTATTAAGGCACATTTATTATCAGATTCTACTGATCCATTTAATAGAGTTCCATTAAAATTAGAAGATGTAATGGATGATATTGAGTTAAAACAAAAAATCCAACAATTTAAAACATCTAAAAGTAACAAGATGGAAATAGATTAATATTATATATAATCCATTGTCGGGAGGGGGTCTCTTTTTAAAATATATTTATTTTAGTATTTAATTTGTATAAAAAAGGAATTAAGATTCATTAGAAGGATTTAACGTATTAACTGACTCAATTATATTTAAGCTCTGATAGCGTAATTTCTTCTAGAAAAAGTGATTCTTTGTTTTCTAGCTTTTTCAGTTAATCTAGATTCTTCGAATTTAGTTAATTTTCTTCTTAAAGCTCTGGTTTTTTTAGCTCTTAAATCAGTTGGAACATATTTTTTACCTTTATAGTAAGCTTTGACATTATCTCTTTGGTTTAAGTTAATAACAGTTAAAACTTTAGCAATGTTTTTTCTAACAGTGTGGATTCTTGGTAAAGATGGTCTTTGTAATTTTTGAACTTTCAAAGTAGCTAATTCTTGTTTTAAATCAACTAATTGTTGTTCTAATTGTTCTTTAGATTTAGTACGTAATTCAAAAGCTTTGAGTCCAGCCTAAATAATATTTGTTAGTATAAGAAATGTTATATGAAGAGGAGACATGCGATGAGGATGAAAGAATGATAATTTATTGGATGGAAATGAAATGGGATCCAAGTAGTTTCAAATGCTTCCCATAAGTATTTTGATATTAAGGATGGGTATAGAATCTTTTGGAGGCTGAGGAGCAGGATTTTAGGAAGTCATACAAGTCTATAAATTACTTTAAACAAGAATAATATTCATTTTAAAACATGATGTCCTAACACATTTGGGTGTCACATTGACAACACTATGGACATAAAACATGAACAGGAGACAAAGGGAACTCTCAGACAAACGTATAGATAATAGTAAAGGATATTTTCAAAGCACTCATCGATGATTATTATTACTAGTTCAACATACCATTTTTACTTAATACTGTTAATGATTGTATGGAAATAAATTTTTCACTTTTTTTTTGATGCTTCAGAAAAAAGCGAGCAGTCCAAAGAAAGTTACACAAAATGACAATTTGGTAGTATAAAGTTCGCATTGAGGTGTCGTGCGACAAGGAATGAATCATGTGATGTAGGGGAAAAACCCTCAACTCGCGAACGGTTTGATTTTAGAGGCTTGAATGAGTCGTCAAGTAAGTCAGTGGCAACCAATAAATGCTCGTCAAAGAGAATTTAGGCAGTTGATAGAGCCAGCGGATTGAAGTAGCGAAGGCCCTGGTGCGAGAATGGTATAAAGGGTATAAGGATGGTACGAGGACCGTACGAGGACCCCACAAGGACCGTTCAAAGACCTCAAGGACCGTCACCCCATCCTGACCAAGTACTTGGTGCGAGGCAGTGAGAACTCAGAAAACCACCGTGGCTTCTAAGGAGACCTCCAATCTCACTCATGATTTAACTCACACTATACAAAATTAACACCATGTCTACCCCTATCTCTAATGCTTCATTTGCATATCTTTATTTTAGATTTAACATTAATCTATTTAAAGAGAATTATTTATACTACTTACACATATAATAAATATATATGTACTTGAACTAAAATTACTTAATCATGTATAAAATCAACTGTAAAAATGATTGGATTAGAATCAAACTAAAAGCCAAGTTGATTAGACCTATGAGGAGTTTTTCAAATTAGTAGATAACCATTCTAACCCTTCATATAAACCATCACCAGTAGTAGCACAAGTAGATTGAATATACCAAGGTCTTTGTCTAATAGAATGTAACCCTAATTTTTCAGTTATTTCGGCAGCATTCATAGCATTTGGTAAATCTTGTTTATTAGCAAATACTAATAATAATGCATCTCTTAATTCATCTTCATTTAACATTTGTTGTAATTCTTCTCTAGCTTCAGCGATTCTATCTCTATCATTAGAATCAATTACAAAAATAATTCCTTGAGTGTTTTGGAAATAATATCTCCATAAGGGTCTGATTTTATCTTGTCCACCAACATCCCATACGGTGAATGAAATGTTTTTATATTCCACGGTTTCAACATTGAATCCAATGGTTGGAATGGTGGTAACAATTTCTCCTAATTTTAATTTATATAAAATGGTGGTTTTACCAGCAGCATCTAATCCTACCATTAAAATTCTCATTTCTTTATTACCAAAAAGGCCGTTAAATAATTTAGAAATTGATAATCCCATTTTTTGTCTGTTTTCGTATGGTTTATGCTATTAGGTATATAACTATAATTTGATATTAGTTGGAGTTGTGGTCTGGGGAGGTTTTTGTTGTTTGTTGTTTTTTAAAATGTTGCTGAGGTGTTTCAATTTGTTTACTTCTTGATGGGTTTCCAAGTGATCTGAATTTCTACTTGGGGTCACAATCAATTAAAGGTTTCCTATTGAACTATCGTAAGTATCCCAGTGGGGTGATTGAATGATTTTATATATCCAATTGACTAAAGATGTAATCAATCCTTGGGTTAATTAATAGGGGGAAAAAAGAAGATTTTTTTCAACGTTGGAAAAAGGGCGAGCTTTTTGAAATCATGATTTCGATTTTGTGTAATAAAAAAACTGGGTGTTGTGTTCAGTTTTAATTCGCGTATGGGACAGAGATATGAATAAAGGGTACGCCTTAATTAGTGACATTGGGTCCGGGATTTGAATCCGGAGACGCGGATTTCAAGGGATTAATGGTGCTACTGGGGGGCCCACATTGGGGCCATATATATTTGCTACATATGGGTAATAGGTTATTATGCGCGAGGGGAATGATATTTCTATTTAAGGTAACAACGCTTAAGACAGTAGAGAGTATGGTATTTCTGTTTATCTACTTCTCTTTATGCTAATGCTATATTAAACTAGATGCTATATTAAACTAGATGCTATATTAAACTAGATGCTATATTCCATGCTATAAACCTTTCACTTTTGACATTTCATTTCTCTCCTTCCTCTCTCTCTCTCTCTCTCCTCATCACTTTCCAACATTTACTTTCGATCTAGCATAATTTTGTAAAGCCCTAATAAATACCGAATAATCAACATTCTTATTATCAGGCTCCCAATATATCTCAGTTAATCTAATATGCCAAGGAGGATAATCTTGTAAATCTAAAGAAGGATTGAAGATAATTAACAAGTCGGGTTCAGTCCCAACCAATTCAATCAATTCTTCATCAATTAAATCAATGGTAATATCTTTAATTGATAATTCTTTATTAATAGCCAATTCACTAATAGTTTTAGTCAATTCTAAAATGGTTTGTTTCCCGTCAATTTTACTCAATAAATTAATTGATAAATCAATTGGTTTGTTAGAATTATTAATAAAATTCTTATTTTTATGAGGAATTTTAACATTAATATTTGGAATAAATTCGGTACCAAAATATTTGGTTAAATTCTTATTAATATAATAATTCAATTGTAAATAATGATTATTAATAATTCCATTATATTCATAAATATTCAATTCTTGAATCCCTGAACTTATACTCCAAGCTACTAATTCACTAATATCATTAATTAATCCATCAATTCCTCCATTTTCATCATCTTCATCTTTAAAATTTAATATACATGATAATCGCTTAGGAATTTTGGTTAGCTTATTCACATCATCTCTTATTATACTAGGTGATTTATTAGGATAATACCATAAGTTATATCCTTTAAGTCTAATGCGACGATAAATATATAACCAATTTTTATATATGGAGATTATAAAATAAATTATTAATAGGATCATATGATTAATATAATGAATTAATGAATTCGTTCGATTGGTATTATCAACGTGTTTAGATTTATGTTTACTCTGGGGATTGGAATCATTGGTAGAAAAAATCAATTGGTGGATTTGTTCAATTATCCATGAAATAATTGTGAAGATATTAACAACTCTAGTAGAATTAGGTGGCAGCTCTTTATTAGGATTCGATTTAATTGGACTGGCAACTTCTGTATCCACTTTTCTTTGGTGCTTATTAAGCTTAGCCTTGGATTCCGCCATGTTTAATAGAAGAGGTTACGTGTTGATCTATGTATCCACCTAGATCTTGGTGTGTGCAACTAGTTATCCGTAGTGATGAGTACAACTAGTAGTGATGAGTGCAACTAGTAGTGATGAGTGCTAGTTATCTGTAGTGATGTTTGCGATTCATCACAAGTGCGAAAATAAAAAAAAAAAAAAACGAGAAAAAGAAAAAAGTGTGAGGGATAAAAACTTTGGCACGATCATTATCGTATTTTGACTAATTCGATTTAAAAAAAGACACTCACTAGTGCACATTAACTTTAGACATTTAGGAGATCTTTCTAACATTGCTGTTGTTATAGTAGCTATAGTAGCTGTTTTGTTTTGTTTTTTTTTTGTGTTGTTACAGCTTCATCTAATAGAAAGAATAGGCAGTTAAATCTCCTTTTCTATCATTCACTCGTAACATCGCTAACAGGTTAAACTTGTCAGATTTGGTGCGGTTTACTCCGTGCGATTTTTTTCTTGTAAGGTTTTGGATTTCGTTCAAAGAGAGATATAAGATCTTAACACGAGTAGATTATAAGTTAATAGCTAAGGTTAATCCTGACCATAAGCCCTAAACAACATACCAACGATCAAAGAGGCGGCTTACAAAACATGTGGGCGCCGGTCGATAAAGCATGGGCTTTTATAGATAATCTATTCTATAATAATGATATTGAAGAAGAATATTACCTAAAGATGCGACAGAAAAGTTCATCAACATCAGCTTTTATTGTGGGGTTAGTAGCAGCTGTAGGAGGATTTTTATATGGATACGATACTGGGCTAATTAATGATATACTTGAAATGACATATGTTACTGAGCATTTTCCTGCTAATAGAACTGAATTTAATGTTCACGAACGAGCATTAATTACTGCTATATTATCATTGGGAACTTTTTGTGGAGCTATAACTGCTCCGCTCATATCTGATAATTATGGAAGAAGATTTAGTATAATGTTAAGTTCAGGAGGATTATTTGTGGTTGGTAATATTTTACAAATATCTGCAGAATCTACTGTATTATTATGTATCGGAAGATATGTATCAGGAGTAGCGGTAGGTAATTTATCAGCTATAGTTCCATTATATCAAGCAGAAGCATCTCCAAAATGGGTTAGAGGATCAGTGGTTTATTTATATCAATGGGCTATAACTTGGGGGCTTTTGGTTGCTAGTGCTGTTTGTCAAGGAACTAGAAAAATTACTAATAGTGGATCTTATCGAATACCAATAGCATTACAATTTTTATTTACATTAATATTATTTGGAGGAATGCTTTTCCTTCCTGAAAGTCCTCGTTATTTTGTTCAAAAGAATAATTTAGAAAAAGCTCTTGAATCATTATCAAAATTACGAAGAATTGATAGAAACGATCCTGATTTAATTGAAGAATTGGTAGAAATTAAAGCTAGTTATGATTATGAAATGTCATTTGGTAAAACGAAATGGATCGATTGTTTTAGAAATGGTGGTGGTAGACATAAACAAGTATTAAGGATGGTGACAGGTATGGGAGTTCATGTATTCCAACAATGTTCAGGAATTAATTTTATTTTTTATTATGGAGTTAATTTTTTTTCAAGTACTGGAATTGATAAATATTATTTAATGAGTTTTTCAACTTATGCTGTTAATACTGTATTTACGATCCCAGGGATTTTATTAATTGAAATTATTGGAAGAAGAAGGTTATTATTAGGTGGAGGATTAGGAATGTCAGTCTCAAATTTCATTATTGGGATAGTGGGGGTTGTTGTATCTGATTC
Source organism: Yamadazyma taylorii (assembly GCA_030583035.1). NCBI lineage: Eukaryota > Fungi > Ascomycota > Pichiomycetes > Serinales > Debaryomycetaceae > Yamadazyma > Yamadazyma taylorii. The sequence continues at coordinate 275,435 of JAJMHJ010000010.1, read as the reverse complement.
CGAAATTGCTGCTAGAATTTCTATATCATTTTCATGTCTTTTCATAGCATTTTTTGCCGCTAGTTGGGGTGGATGTTGTTGGGCATTAATTTCAGATTTATATGGGATTAGTATTAGACAAAAAGCCATTTCTATTACGGCTTCCACTAATTGGTTGGTTAATTTTACTTTTGCTTATATTACCCCATATTTAATTGATACTGGAGCTCATACAGCTGCTTTAGGTAATAAAATCTTTTTTATATGGGGTGGTTGTAATGCTTTAGGAACTTTATTTGTCTATCTACTTGTATATGAAACTAAAGGATTAAAATTAGAAGAAATTGATTATATGTATAAAGTATGTGATAATCCTCGAGAATCTACCAAATTTAAATCTACCAAAATTGAATATGAAAATATTACTCCGTATAGATTTTTTAGTAAAGATCTTGAAGGTAGTAATAATGACCTTGATTTAAATGATTTAAATGAATCGAATCAAAAAGGTATTATGGGATTAGGATATCCAACATCTAGTGACAGTAATAATACCAATGTTAATTCTCATTTGAATTCTAATAATACCAAAAATAGTGATAATGATATTAATGATGAAGTATATTCTAATTCTTCAACTACTCATGATTTACCAAGTATATCATCATCAAGTAGTTCTGGATCACCATCAGAACCATCAATATCAGAACCTAATATTCCAACCCCAATCCCTAAACCAACCAATAGAGTTGATTTGGCAAGTACTTCATTAGCAGGTCCTAATGGAGATTTTATTAATAATAATCTTGATAATAATGGGAATCATATAACTATTGTTCCCTATAATAATGTATTATCCCCATCCATCAGTCCAGAATCAATAGAACATGGATCAAGGTCTTCATCACCATTACATAGTGATTCAGACATGAATTATAAATCGGATTATGAAAAATATTTAGATAGTTTAAGAGCAGCCCATGGGGAAAAAGATAGTCATGAAGCACATACTAAATATGATTCATCACAAACATCTACATCGATATTCAATTCTCATAAATCTAATTCTAATGAATTTGAGTTTGCAAAGAGTACTGTGATAGCAGCTCCATTTTTTGATGCACCACCAAGTGATTCAGATGAGAGTAGTCAGAATAGTGAATATGATGATAATGAGAACAAGCCTAACGAGGACAAGCCTAACGAGGACAAGTCTAACGAGGACAAACCTAACGACAACATACCCAATAATAACACCAATTAAATTTAATAGATACTATAGACTAGTATTTTCATGAGTATACGAAACAAAACCCTATTACTGCTTAGGTCAGTAGACATAAATAGTGAAAAATACATTTTCTTTAATATTTAAACTGTTTCGCACCCAAAATGTAGAAGGAAAAATAAAAGAAAAAATCATTATCAACATAAATTAAATTGTGGCAATAATGACCGATAAACCAGATAAGTATCTCATTCATGAGAGTATAAAAAGTGGGAAATATTTAATAGCTGAACAATTAATAGATGAGAACCCCAATTTAAATTTATTAACCGATGAAGATGGTAGATACCCAATCCATTGGGCGTGTTCAATGAATCATAAATCATTAGTTGAAAAACTCATTAGTAAAAATAATATTGATGTTGATGAAATGATAGACTCCAGTGGATGGCTGGCAATTCATATTATTTCAAGTATTGGTAATGAAGAAATCTTGGATATTCTTATGAAAACCACTCCTAAACCAGATATTGATTTAAAAACCAATCAAGGCACTACTGCATTACATTTAAGTATCAGTAAGAAAAATATTGGTATAGTTAAGAAACTTATAATCGAGTATAAATGTAAGGTTAATGTTAAAGATAAAAATGGATATACCCCATTAATGAGAGCTAGTTCTAATGGATTAGTGTCAATAATCAAATTATTAAATGATTATAAGGTTAATTTAAATAGTACTGATAATGATGGGTGGACTAGTTTACATCATGCATTAGCAGAAGGTAATGGAGATGCTGCCAAATTATTAATTGAATTAGGGGCTCATGTAGATATTAAGAACCAACAAGATCAATTACCTAAACAAGTATGTGTGGATGAACGGGTATTAAAATATGTATTTAATTAATTATACTGATTAGATAAGGATTACATAATTAAGGTTTTTTTTATTAGATTGTTTTAAGTTATGCCCGAAGACGGGAAAGTTTAAATCCGACATGGGTCGTAAAAACTAACAGAGAGCAATTTTTCGGATTTACAAATAGAGCTCATCCAGGAAGTCCCTATTAGTAAAATCCCCTTATTATTACCCTCCTTACAACTCCCTCGTATTACCGTATTACCCTATACAATCCTCATAGCAATGTCGTGACTTTGTATGAAATCTCATAAAATAGTCATGAAATGATAATAATATTTAATATTAGCGATTGGTCTGGGGACAATTTAACAACACAGAACCGAACCGTTTGAAGTCATTTAACTATCAAAATAAACCCGATGTATATAAACGTTATCGAATTCATCGAATTCATCGAATTGAACATTCTATTAGTATATAGTCTTAAATGAGTAAGTAATATTATCAGTTACTATAATAAGTATGAAATAAAAACATCCTCTCACACCACTCATTTACATACTTGAAACTCATGCACAGTAGCCGATTAACCTGAGACGAGAGGTGTATATAAACCAAAGTGTCACTAGTAATCATTGCTAGCTAAACAGTGGGTGATAGGGTGCGAAACTGGTCACGCCTGTACATAACCCGGCACTTCCAGGAGTCAGTCAGAAAACAACCCATTATCCTTGCCCTAACCCGGTACACAATCAGTTGCGTACGACATATAATTTATTCCACATACCCTCTAAGGCCAAGTTCAGCTCCAGACCTGCACAATGGCCTGGGGCTCACCCCCCAATTAGTTCAATTTTTTTCCCGTTTAGTCCAGGGCATAAATAACCCTGACTATTGCATAATAAGACAAGTCTAACACACTTTAAGACAAATAAAGCCTGTAAGCCGTCATTATCATTTAAGTTTTTTTTTTTCTTCCCTCCCTAAATTGCCTTCAGGTTATAATTTAGTTATTTTCCAAAAAGTTATTCTTTTTTTTTTTTCATAATTTGTTATTAGTTATTTTTAAACATCTTGTGGAAACCATTCTTAAAAACTGAATCTCATTATTAATCACTAATCATGTTAGCTATCGGAGACGTTATTTTAAGAGCTGTAAACTTTGTGTTTTTAGTAATTGCCCTTGGGTTAACTGGGTCATTAGCTGCCACCACTGTTGACCATTCTAATCCACAAGTTAACTTTGCAGTATTTGCAGCTGCCTTTGGATTATTAACTTCATCATTATATGGAGTATTAGCTTACTTCATTGCTGCTTTTGCTTGGCCATTTATCTTAGCCACCTTTGACTTTTTAAATGTTGTATTTACTTTTGCTGCTGCCACTGCTATTGCTGCTGCCATTGATGTCCATTCTTGTAGTAATAATGATTATCTTAAAGATAACACTGTTACTCAAGGTTCTGGTGGTAGATGTAGAAAAGCTCAAGCTTCAACTGCTTTTCTTTACTTTTCATTCTTTGTATTCTTAGCTTCTTGTGTGTTTTCATTTATTTCTGTTTTCCAAGGAGGTTTATTTGGTACTTCAAGAAAATCTACTCCAAGAGTTGGTGTTCCAACCATGTCCCAAGCTTAAGCTTAAGGGTTAAAAAAAAAAAAAATTGTTTAAAAAGGTTTGTGAAAAAAGTCCATATAAACAGCTTTTGATGAGGTAGTGGTGGATTGTTTTTTATTACTATTATTATGATTTTTATTATTATTTTTATTACAATGTTTTGATTACCCTATATACCTTTTTATTATTAATTTTTCCATTATTTTGACTATATCATGATTAATTAATAGTTGTCCATTGAATTACGTATTAACCAATTATCTTTAATTATCATCAATTACCTCCTCAATTGTATATAATTTTTGGTTTATTCTAAGTTCATTATAGTTTCAAAGTTATTTCCGTTTTATCTTCACTTTTTTTTTATTTTTTAGTTTTTTATCATTATTATTTTCCTCCTCAGTTTTTCAAATCCTTGTTTTATTATTATATCTACTATCGAGCTTTTTTATATTCAATGTGTTTATTGATATTCTTAATTATGGAGAATATATATATATATATATACATGTATATACTATATATATTAGTTATCTGTAAAAAAAAAAAAAAGTTACTTATGCTTATTTTTGTCTCTTTTTGTCTCGTTGATATTGATTTCTTTCTTGTCCTTCTACAGTACTAATAGAATTAACAATATTAGCCATTTTACTATGATAATCTTCATATTTCTTAATTTTTTCTTGTAATTGTTCATTACTCTCAAATTTGTTTTGTCTTCTAATATCTTTAAGGGTATCTTTACGTTCTTTTTTATATTGATGTTTTAATTTTTGAACTTCATGTCTTTCAAGATTCAAATCATAATTTTTATTTGGATTGAAATTTTCATCGAATTTTGGTTGGAAAGTTTTAATGGCTAATTTTTTATGGGCTTGTAATGTTAATGGTTGTCTATGTTGATTATTATTAATAAATTTATTAAATCTATTAATAATTGACGATGATAACTCATTGTTATTGTTACCATCATCATTAATTGATGATAATAGCAATACCCATCTTTCAAGAATATCAGTTATTATAACATGATCTTTATACATATCAAATATTTGATTCATTTGCTGATAAATTTTATTCATATACTTGGACATAATATCTTTAGGAGGATTGAATATTTCCAGTAAGGAAAGAATTTCATTAGAAACAATTTCATTCTGATGATGAACCTTTAATACCATTAATAATTTATCTATAGTACTAATGATTTCAGGAATATATCTTTTTGAATACCGTTGGTATTGAAGCATTGTATCTATAATAAATAACCCTTGTCCTATAATACATAATTCATTTGTAGTTTGATTAAAGGTTTCAATAAATGGTTCATTAATAAATTTAATCAAGATTTCTGCCATTAATATTAAATTTGGAATAATAATTAAATGATATTTATCAGAACTTGAAAATATGATTCCACTTAAGGTAAAATAAATTAAATTTTGTCTAGTTAATTGTTGATTATCAACGTTTATATGAATTTGTTCAATTTCTAATTTGAGTTCATTAACTAATTGTTCATTATATTTTTCACTCAATTTTTTCAAGATTTTAATGATTTCATCCTGAGGATTATCTAATAAATATTTGAATATAATACCTACAAGTTTATTCATTCGATCTTTATTACCAACTCTTAAATGTGGTTGATATGCTTTGACCATCTTATTAACATATTCTACTGGCAGTGATTTACTTTGGATGGTGGTCTTAAAATGTTCATATGTTAAGGAATCATCAAGATCTTTTACCTCATCATCTTCTACACCTTGTTGTAGTTGATGTGGTTTTGAATCATCTTGTTCATCATCATCATCACCTTCTTCTTCTTCTTCTTCCAGTCCCCAGAATTCATCTATATCATCTCCTTCAGCATCTCTATCTCCTTCCATACGTTTCATTCTATCTTCTTCTAATTTCTTCATTCTATCATCATGCTCCTTCTTAATCTCTTCATCAGTCTTGGTAATGTCTGCTGGTACGGATCTTTTATCATATACTAATTCTCGTACTTTATTATCATATTCAATCTCTTCTGGGGTCTTATTAGAAAAGCCACTATTAACTTTGGTATCTCTTATTTCTCCCATAATATCTTGAAAGTCTTCATCTAAATTACTAACTTCTTGTTGGGTTTTATCATGCAATTTTTGACGTTGTTGCTTATAAAACTTGGATTTAGCAATCACTTCTTTCATCACTTCAGCTTTAGTTTTCTTTCTTGGTCCAGTTGTTTCTGCTCCATTGGCTACATCTTCATCCATCAACATGGGTCCTCCTTGTTCTTCTCCTGGTAACACTTTACCAGAATGAGTTAAAGTAAATCCATCATCATCATCATCATCTTCTTCTTCATTATAGTCATCGAAATCATTCATTTCTTCATCACTCTCTAACAGAAAATTATGCTTTTTATTCTGATGTTCCCTTTCTTTAACAAATCTTTGTAACATCTTTTCTTCATTAGTTAAATCATTATTGCTCTCACCAAAACGTTTATCCAAAAATCTTCCAGATTTGGATTTTTGAAGTTTATTCAAATTATATGCACTTTTCAATTGTTTATTCAAGAAAGAATTGGATTTGATGGGATTACTCAAATCCGTTTCACCTAATTTAACCAGTTTACCATTCTGAATGGTTGTAACATCTCTTTTGACTCGATTGACTTTTGAATCAAATACATTAAATTTATCTCGAATTCCACTTATAATACTAGCTTGATCTTGTCTTCTAGTTTCACTTGGGGTCTTGGACTTTTTGTTAAGCTTCTTCTTTTTCACATTGGTTTGTCCTATAAGACCTTGCTGTTTCAACTCATTTCTTAATTTCTTGAGTTGAGATCCTGCCATGGTTTACTGTGGTTTATTATACCAATAAGATGCGATGAGCTTTCAAGATGATGAAGAGGAAGAGAGCGAAAAAAAAAAAAAAAAAAAAAAAAATGGGTGCGAAAAAGAGGGATGAGATATAAAATATGGCTGCAATGCTCACTTGGATACATTAACTTATGTATGTACTGAAGATTTTAAGCTCCATTATGGACATCTTGTCGATAAAATTGATTTAACATTCCCAAAACTCCAGACCTACCAAGCCTATTAAGATTTTGAGAATCGATAGAATCATTCATATCATAGCTATCAGATTCATGAATTAATGAACTAGTAGGATCCGTAGACTGAGCAAGCTTTCTCAACCCATTAGGAGTAGTATTAGATATAGTATCATGATTTCCAAATCTAGGGGTTAATCTGGAACTTTGAATATTATGAGGTTCAATTTTATGAACCCCTTTTTTATGAACTCCATTTGAAGGAAGAGATCCATTGGGTCGATTCGTATTAGCACCATTAGATACCCCAAGCTTATTATTAGATTTAGATTCTGGTTGATAGCTCTCTAAAAAGTAGTGATAAGATTTGATCATTTTATCATTGGGTTGATAAATATCATCATCACTTTCAACCCCAGAATCATCAGATCCCGATGATGAACTTTCAGCAACTGGTTTTGCCATCTTATTAATATCAATCTTTTGTTTATGTTTGCTCTTTTGTTTATTCTTATTCTTATTTTGATTCAAATCCCACATCATATTCTTTTCTTTTTGTTCAAAATTAAACATTGAAAAATAACACACATAACCTAACCCATCAATATGAACAGAATAATTTCTAAAAAAATCAATGATATTACTTGAATAATTAGCTACTTTGAACCATAACAAAAACGGAGTTAACAAAATACTTAATAATTCATTTAAAATGATTAAAATCTTCAAGTTAAATAATTGACAATATTCATTTTTAACTTGTTGAGTATGTAATTTCCCTTTCCAATGTTTTGGTAAATAATGAGTAAATTGTGATACATATTTAATGGAAGCCTCAGGATCATAATAATTATTACCGAATTGTTTCCCATTTGAAGTTGAATTTGAATTTGAATTAGAAGGAATGTTACTTCCTAAATTATTTGAATTAGAATTTGAATTAGTAGTCAATGCAAATATAGTCCCCAAGATACTAATATAAAATAAAACTGATCGATTTTCAGTTAATTCAAACGACCAAAAATTATGAGATTCATCTTCTAATAGTAATCCCATTATTATTAAAATGGCTGTTAAAGCACCCGAAGTAAAATTAATTAAATACATAAAATTGATCAATAAAAAATTAGAAGGAAATTGATTAATATAATTATTAGAAGGATCATATGATAATTTCAATCTTTTATTAAAAAAATGAGGTAATTCATTAAATTCTCTCAACTTCCATTCAGCATAAGGAGTAAATTGCCTTAAATTAATAATTGATGAAGGATTAATTCTATATTCATTGAAATATTTGAAAAAATAAATCAATACAAAATATATTACCAAGAATGGTGATAATACTAAATTAATAATAGCAGCCATTTTAAATCTTTTATTTAAATCTTGAGATAATTGATTACGATTAAAATCTTTTAAAACAGGAGGATTAATTTGACCATTATCATTAAATATGAAATTAAAAATACATAATTTTAAATTCCATTCTAAAGTTTTAGTTAATAAACTACTGGTACTTGTAGTTGAACTAAATGATAAGTCAATAATATTATTATTGATTAAGGCAATGAAATAATTTTCTTTTCTCATAATTCGATTAGCAATATCATGAGGATTTAATCTTATCTTCGAATTTAAATCATTAACTTTGGTGGTAAAATTAAATGATGAAGTTAAATTATTATAATTCTTTAATTCCATGATCTTTTCAATGATTTTTACCCAACTAATAGTCATTAATTCATCATCATTTTTTATTTGAATCAATTGATAATAAAAATTTTGAATTTCTCGTAACTTGTACTTATAATCAAGGTATAATTGGATTAATCTTAGAGTAATATAACCCAGAAATCCAAATAGTAACATTTTAACAATTAATGGAACTTTATAATAAAAATAATGAGATATAATTAAATCATGAAGGTAAATTTTATGATTAGGACCACCCGATTGATTCCAAGATTTAAAAGCATTATAATCAATCCCCCAAGTTAAAAAGACCGTTATCCATAAAATGAATCCAAAAATCACTTGATCAATGAATCTACTTAACATGATATTATTAAGACCTTTATTCTGATAATAATAATAAATATCTGATAAAAATTCATCCATATTCATAATGTTGGCCCATAAGTAAAGGGCTCTTTCTTTAGGAGGAATAATAAATCTTGATTTCAGTTTTTTAAAAGGAAATTTAGGAGCGTGCTTATTCAAACTAAATTTGATTGATTTATTATCAGGATTAGGAAGTGGATTTATAGAATCATTCATAGGATGAACATGAGTGTTTTGATTCAGCAGCAGCAGTGTTGGCTGATGTTGTTGATGTTGTTTAGACGGGAGGTTCCAATTGATGGTATTACCATTATTAACAGTACGAGAATTGAGGATTCTTTCATCATTGCCATCATCATCTTTATCATCATTCTGGTCATCCTCGTCGTCATCGTCATCGTCATCATCATCATCACTATGTAGATGATTGTGTATACCAGCATCGGGCCCCGACTCTAAATCAGAATTGGAATTTGAATCAGATTCTAATAGATTTGTGTTATGAAGATTAGATAATCTGATTGATTGATTAGGAACATTAGCTTCGAGATCCAACGAATTATCATTATAAAAGTTTGAATTATAAGTCTCTTGGTTATGCAAATGGGTGTATACGGAATTTAGACCGAATATTCTTGATAGAAAAGTATCATCAGTGGATTGGGTCATGATTCATTAGAGAGTTACATGAGCTGTGATAGATAAGGAGTGCGATAAGACTGGTAAACGAGTGAGCAGAGAGTGAGCAGAGAGAGCAGAGAGAGCAGAGAGAGCAGAGAGTGAGCAGAGAGTGAGCAGAGAGTGAGCAGAGTGGGCAGAAGAGTGACTGAACAGTTAGCAGGGTCCGCACTAGGGATACTATAGAGAGCGACCGAGGGCACATGAAAGCCAATGACAGTTGGGTTGATACCTATTACACACCAATATCTTCAGAACACGATATTACTGCCTAGATATACAGCCATCAGAACAGAACACAATTCAGCCTACGTCTAGGTTTCAGTCTGTTGTATTCGCAGACCATCAGAAACACTTCAAACGCCAGTAGTACTGCCAACATTTCATGGGTTGAGGCTGCCTAACACCTGGTACCCTTAACGGTAATCCACAGCAGACCTGACGCGACACCACGGCCAAGGGCTAATGGCCAATACCTAAACCCTAAAAGCCAAGCAGACATGCAAACATCTACCATAGCCAAGAGGCCCCCTCGCCAAAACAGTACCCAGACAGAACAGACAGAAACTGACCAGTGCTGCCACCAACACGCAATATCCAATACCCAAACTCCACCTATATGCCCCCTCCCCCCATACAATACATAGAGTCCTCCCATAACATCCCCCTATATTATAATCTCATCACTTTATCGCATCAGTTTAAATCTTTTTTTTTTTTAAAAATAGAACCGTTCCTGACATACAAAGTGCAAGGTACAGTTTTTTTCTGTACATAGCCTTTCTATATGTGGTTAAACCCAATTCCACCATACAAAAGGCTGTGTGAACAAACAAACATTACACAAAAACGCTTTTCCTTACAGATTTCGCACAGTAACAATTTTTTTTTTCTGCCTCCGTTATTTCAAAATACTTCTGAATAGTGATCTGAGAGTGTCAAGGAATTTTTTTTCTTCTTTTCTTTTTCAATATCTCTAGTTGTTGATTAGTGTTAAAAAGTGATAATAATTCCAATATATCTATAGTGATTCAAATAGAGGATTGCATCCCAGATTTCAAGGACATTCTTTCTTTTCATTGTTTTTTTTTGTGTGTGTTTTGAATATTAGTTGCTTCAATCACCTCCCTCGCATAACTGTGACTTGAAAACAACAACAACAACAACAACGACAACGACAACAAATAATATTGGCACAAGATGTCCCATAGAGATCTTACATTTAATAATAGGAGAAGAGAAGAAGAAGAAGACTATGGTGACAATCCATTTATAAATCCAATAGAAGAACAAAGTTCTGATTCATTTGTATCAAATCATCAAAGTTCTTCACAACTGGATGAAGATCAATTTCAATACGGAAGACCTTTTAATACTTATAATGGATATTATAATCAAAGTCATAATGGAACTTCATCCAATCTTTTATCAAAGAATCATAGTGGTGCCAGTAATGATCCAGTCCAACAGAATTTAAATATGATTAATTCTAATTTAATGAATCAAGGGGCTACTAATTCATCCGGATCAGGTGCTCATTTAAATCAACCTAAGAATACCAATAGTTATGGCAGTTATAATAGTTATAATAATCCTCAGGGACAAGCATTAAATCCAAATCGAAATTCCACCAATATTCATGTACCTTCTGAATATGATAGATATCCTTCAATCAATGGATCTAGAGTTGTCAGTTCTACTTCATTATCATCTAATGTATTTGGTAATCAAGCTAATACTTTAGGGAATCATAGTAATAATCAAGAAAAATCAGATACTGCTTCTTCAGTTTCAAATAATTCGGCTTCAAATCCTTTTATAAATTCTGCAGATTTTTCCCCATTTGGTGGTTATCCTGCTTCATCTTTTCCTTTACATATTGATGAAAAAGAACCCGATGATTATTTACATAATCCTGATCCTGTAGCTGATGCTCAATATGATAAAAATAGATTTATTCATGATTTAAAATCTTTGGATAAAAGATCATTAAATGGATTATTAGGATTTATTACTTTATTTGTAGCAGCTATTGCTATATTTGTGCTTTTACCAGTGCTTACCTTTTCCGGAGTTACTGAACATTATACACCTGAAAGTTATGAAATTTTAACTCATTATCAATATCCTCTTTTAGCAGCTATAAGAACTACTTTAATTGATCCTGATACTCCTGAGGATGCTTTATCTCGTAAAGTTAGAAACGGTGATACCTGGGATCTAGTATTTTCTGATGAATTTAATGCAGTTGGAAGAACTTTTTATGATGGTGACGATCAATTTTTCGAAGCAGTTGATTTGAATTATGCTGCTACTAAAGATCTTGAATGGTATGATCCTGATGCGGTAACCACTATTAATGGATCATTAAATTTAAGATTAGATGCTTATAAAAACCATGATTTATTTTATAGATCTGGTATGGTTCAAAGTTGGAATAAATTTTGTTTTACTCAAGGATTGATTGAAATTTCTGCTAGATTACCTAATTACGGGAATATATCAGGTTTATGGCCTGGGTTATGGACTATGGGTAATTTGGGTAGACCAGGTTATATGGCAAGTACTGAAGGAGTTTGGCCTTATACTTATGAAGCATGTGATGCTGGTATTACTGCTAACCAATCATCACCAGATGGAATTTCTTATTTACCGGGTCAAAGATTAAATTCTTGTACTTGTAAAGGTGAAGATCATCCAAATCCTGGTACTGGTAGAGGAGCCCCAGAAATCGATTTATTAGAAGGGGAAGTATCATCTGATTTAAAAGTTGGGATTGCCTCTCAATCTTTACAAGTGGCTCCTATGGATATTTGGTATATGCCAAATTATGACTTTGTAGAGATTTATAATAAATCTGTTACTTCTATGAACACTTATACTGGTGGTCCATTTCAACAAGCAGTATCAGCAGTTACTACTTTAAATACTACTTGGTATGAAAGAGGTGCTGGTGAACATCGGTTCCAAAAATATGCTTATGAATATTTAAATGATGATGAAGATGGTTATTGTACTTGGTATGTTGGTGATGAACCTACCTTCACCACTTATGCTAAAACCTTAGTTCCAAATGGTAATATTGGTTGGAGAAGAATTTCAAAAGAACCTATGGCTATTATTATGAATTTAGGGGTTTCTAATAATTGGGCTTATATTGATTGGGCAGAAATTCAATTCCCATCTGAAATGAGAATTGATTATGTAAGAATTTATCAACCAAAAGGTAAAACTAATGTAGGATGTGATCCTGAAGATCATCCTACTCAAAATTATATCGAAACTCATAAAAATGCTTATTATAACGTTAATTTAACCAGTTGGGAAGATGCCGGATATACATTCCCTAAAAATACATTGGTGGATAAGTGTAGTGCATAATCGTTTTAAACAAGTCAAGGAATTGACATCAGCATGTATAAATTTTCATTCAAGCAATATATTGTTGCTAGCTCAAATATTTATAGAAAGGAGAGTTCATTAAGTCATAATATTTATGCCATGATTTTGTTCTAAGGTCATCTTTGTTGTGTTCACGATCTATACGATTTTGTATATTTTTTTATATAGTAAAATGTGGTAATTATATTTTCATACTTTTTAGATTTTCTAATATTTTGGATACTGTAGATTTATCTTCGTTGTTGTCATCAGGTTTGTCATCAGGTTTGTCATCAGGTTTGTCATCAGGTTTGTCATCAGGTTTGTCATCAGGTTTGTCATCAGGTTTGTCATCAGGTTTGTCATCAGGTTTGTTGTCATGTAGTTTTGTTTCTTGTGGTTGGTGGTTCTCATTCGTTTCATTATCTCTGGATTCCACCAGATTATCTGGTTGATCACTTGGTGCTTTTGGTTTGTCTTCTTGTTTTAATACATCTTTCATATCATCAGTAATCTTTTCAACTTCTTCTTCAACATCTCCAAAGTTAACTTTACCCTTCTTTAATGTACTCAACTGGTCATCCCATTGTAATAATTTACATAACTCTACTATCACATCATCACAATCATCTACAATAATTATATCATGCTTACGCTTCTTGTTCTTCTTTTTAAAATCACCAACCACTTCTTTATTAATTAATACTCTAGGGGTATTAGAACTGATTTCTGAAGGTAAAGCAGCAAATGGGAATACTGTTAGTGAAGTACCAGCCACAATAGCAAATTCTACCGCATCGGCATCTTCATCCCATTTTTCAAAAAATTTCACTGGTAATGATTCACCAAAAAATGTTATATCTGGTTTAACATAACCTTCACAACCAGGTGATTGACAGATTGGCACATCCTTTTCATTCATAAATGATTTAACTTTTTCAATAGACATTTCAGTACCACAATCAATACAATGATTACTAGCAAATGAACCATGAGCTTCAACAATATATTCATCTTTAACTCCAGCAACTCTTTCTAATGTATCAATATTCTGACTATATACTCTACTCAAAATCCCATGATCTTGTAAGAGCCTAACAAAATAATGGAAATTTGTAGGTTGATATTTCCCCGGATATAATTCTTCAGCTAATGTATAAAAAGCTCTAGGATGATCTCTAAAATAATCGATATCAAATACTGCTTCTGCGTATGGTAAATTTAATTTGGCAAGGTTAGAATAAAGCCCGGTCTTAGGACTTCTGAAATCAGGGATTCCTGCTTTTGTACTAACCCCAGCTCCTTGAAATATCGTTATTTTTTTGCCTTGCTTTATAGCTTCAACTATAGGTTGTAACTGTTTGGATAACTCACTCATGTCTATATATTGATTCACAGATATAAAGAACCATCAAAATTACGTCAGTCGCAAATTATATTTAATGGCAGCTTCGCAGCCTAATCTCTAATGACATAGTGTAAATGGCATGAATAATTGTGAGCGAAAAATTTATTTTCATAGTGGCAATAGAGTCAACTATAGGAATCATTTACTGATATATCTAACATATTAACCTTGATTAGTTATTAGAAATTCCTGATTACTATAGGTGATAAAGAGATTTATAATGAAGCAAAGAATTAGTGCTTTAGATCTTCAAACCTTAACCAAAGAATTTCAACCATTGGTCAATTATCGATTGCAAAATATTTATAATGTATTGCATTCTCCTAGACAATTTATTTTAAAATTTTCAGTGCCAGATTCTAAAAAAATTTTGGTAGTAGAATTTGGGAATAGAATTCATTTAACTAATTATGACCGATCTACTGAAGCTACTCCATCAAATTTCGTTACTAAATTACGGAAACATTTAAAATCAAGACGGTTGAGTGGCATTAAACAAATTGGTACTGATAGAATCTTAGTATTAGAATTTAGTGATGGATTATTTTATTTAGTATTGGAATTTTTCAGTGCTGGGAATATTCTTTTATTAGATGAGAATAAAAAGATTTTAATACTTCAAAGAGTGGTAGAATCTAAATCTAATGATACCGATAAATATGCTGTTAATGAGACATATAATATGTTTGATAAGAGTTTATTCCCCAAGAGAACTGGTTTTAGTGAGGCAAATGATACCACTTACACTGAAGATGCTTCATACCCTTCTGAAGTAACCGCAACTGCTACTGATGATGATACTGCTGATGCTGATGATACTGAATTGATGCAATTCACCGAATCTCAAATTAATGATTGGATTGAAGCTCATAAACAAAAAATGGATGGGTTGAAACAACAATCAGTCAACACTAAAAAGGCCAATAAACACAAGATTTACTCCATTCATAAATTATTATTCACCAATGTTAGTCATCTTTCATCTGATTTGATTTTGAATCATTTAATTAAAAACGATATCACTCATAATTCTTCTTGTTTGGAATATTTAAATAACCAAGAGTTATTACCTCAACTAGTTAAGGTATTAACAGACTGTCAACACGAATACAAAAGTATAACAAAAGATCCCACTAAACAGGTTGAAGGATATATTGTTAGTAAGAAAAATTTGAACAGTGATGAAGAGACACCAGAAGATTTACGTTATATTTATGATGAATTCCATCCGTTCAAACCAATAAAGTTAACTGATGATGATAGTTTATATAAATTTGTTAAAATAGATGGGTATAACAATACCTTGGATACTTTTTTTTCTAGCATCGAAAGTAAAAAAAATGAATTAAAAGTTGAATCCCAAAAGCAAGTAGCTATGAAAAGATTGAATCATGCTAGATCAGAGCGAACTAAACAGATTGAAAATTTGATTAGTGAAAAGAATTTGAATATTAAACGGGGGAATTTAATCATTTTCAATGCTAATTTAATCGAAGATTGTATGAACTTTATTCAATCATTAATCAATCAACAAATGGATTGGTCAAATATTGAAAAGTTCATCAAATTACAAAAAAGCAATCCTAAGGATATTGTAGCTAATACTATTCAATTACCTTTGGACCTTTTGCATAATAGAATCAAATTGAGTTTACCAGATAATGAAGGAACTATTGATGAGACTATTAGTGATTCTGACGGTGAGAGTGGTGCTAGTAGTGATTCCGGTTCAGATTCAGATTCAGACTCGGATTCAGATTCGGGTTCAGACTCAGATTCAGACTCAGATTCAGGATCCGATTCAGAAAGTGAATCTGATAGTTCAGAAAATGAATCTGATGATGAAACCAAAAAGTCTAAACCTATAAGATCATCGAAAAAATCCAAGAAATCTAAAAAACCTTCAACTCCTTCAATAAATGTATGGATTGACTTACAATTATCACCATATGCAAATGCTAGTACTTATTTCGACTCCAAGAAAAATGCTGAAATTAAACAAGCTAAAGTCGAAAAGAACACTGAAATTGCTTTGCAAAATGCAGAAAGAAAAATCACTCAAGATTTAAACAAATCATTAAAGAATGAAAAAGATTCATTAACTCAATTGAGAAATAAATATTGGTTTGAAAAATTTTATTGGTTCATCACTAATGATGGATATTTATGTCTTAGTGGGAAAGATGATTTACAAAACGATATGATTTATTATCGGTACTTCAATGATAATGATTTATTTGTAAGCTCAGATATCGATGAATCCTTGAAAGTATTTATTAAGAATCCTTATAAAGGTGAATCCATTCCACCATCTACTATCTGGCAAGCAGGTATGTTTAGTTTAAGTAATTCAGTGGCTTGGAATAACAAATCATCTAATTCAGCATGGTATTTACCAGCTAAAGAAATATCAAAGAAAGATGTAGATGGATCCTTATTATCAGGAGGAAGGTTTAATTATAAAGGGAAAAAGCAATACATGCCCCCAGCACAGTTAGTAATGGGATTTGGGATTTATTTCATTGGTGATGAAAAGACCATTGAGAAGCGTAGAGCCATTAGACAACATAGACAAGAGGAAAGTGGCTTAAAGCTTTGTATGGACAATAAGAAGGAAGATATTGATCAATCTATGCTTAGGGATAAAATATTAGAACAAGAACGTAGAGATGAGAAGGAGCAAGGAACCAAAGAGGAGAAGAAACCCATTGAGAGTAACGAACAGGTCAACGAGTCACAAGAACCCAAAGATACACAAGAACCTGATAATTCCCAAGACCCAGAAGAATCACAACCTTCAAAATCATCTTCTCAAGACCTAGAATTCGGATTAGAAAATTTAAACATTGTCAAACGAGGCAAAAAGGCTAAAATGAAAAAAATCTCTCGAAAATATGCCAATCAGGATGAAGAAGATAGATTAAGAAGAATGGATGCTTTAGGAACCTTGAAACAAGTAGAAGAGAATAAACAGAAACAATTAGAATTACAGAGACAACAAGAAATGATGGGTAAGGATGGAATGAAATCAGCCAAATTTATTCAACAAGATCAATTACAACAAAAGAAACGGAAACAAGATGAACGAGAATTAAGAAAATATTTATTGCAAGAATTTGAAGATATTGAAAAAGAAATTGAATATTTAAATAGCATTGATGGGCTTATTTCAAATCCAAATGGTGATGATGAATTAATTAATTTTGTTCCTGTATTTGGTCCTTGGTATTCTCTTCAAAAATTCAAATATAAAGTTAAAATTCAACCAGGAAATAATAAAAAGGGGAAATCCATTAATGAAATCTTGATGTATTTCAACAATAGGAAATTAGATCAATCCAAATCTGATCCTGAATTAGATTGGCCTAATGAACGAGAACTTTTAAAATCTGCTAAATCTAATGATTTACTTACATGTATGCCAGTGTCCAAATTAAAGGTAGTAATTCCTAATAGTAATGATAAATCCAATAAATCCGGATCTGGAAATAAAACTGGTTCTGGGAATAAATCCAATGGGAAATCGGGCAACTCTAAACCTAAAAAGAAAGGAAAAAAGTAAGTCTTGTAACATTTTTGCAGCATTTTGTATGTAAATATAATATAACAATAGACATAATGCGTAATAATAAACTCTAAATCAGTGGTTACCCCGGTATAAAAGCCCTGGTCCCATTACCTCGTGGCCCCGGTACCACCTCGTGGGGTAAACCAACCAGTGCGACATGGTTAACTCTCAAACTTCACTATAAAAACTCCTAAAGCCTCCAAGGTACAGATGAAAGGATTGACATATTATTAAGCCACATTGATTAAGAACATCAAGTGATACCAAGAAAAATGGTTTCATTGTCAAAAATTCTTTTTGGAGGGTTATTAAATCTTCCGGCTAACATTTATAAACAAGTAGCCAATCCCGAATTAGCAGCCACTGATCAATATAATATCGTGAAATATTTATTTGGGACTGGTCCATATATGGATTATCAAGGAGATGGAATTTCCCCAGAATTACCAACTGATTGTGAATTACTTCAAGTTCAATTATATATGAGACATGGTGAAAGATATCCAGGAATTAAAGCTGGGGAATCTTTTGAACAACTTGTTAATAAATTACAAAATGGTACTGATCAAGATCCTCTTGTAGGACCATTATCATTTCTCAACTCATATGATTATTTTGTTAAAGATCCATCATTTTATGAATATGAAACTACTCCTAATAATAGTTATGGGCCATATACTGGATATGATACTGGGAAAAGAGCCGGTGAATATTTTAAAGAAAAGTATGGTCAATTATATAATCAACTGGAACCATTACCATTATTTATTGCTGCAAGTGCGAGAGTTTATCAAACTGGGGAATATTTTAGTCAAGGATTTTTAGGAACTGATAATCCTGGAGATCAAGTAATTTATAATGTTATAAGTGAAAATAAGACTCAAGGCCTCAATACTTTAACTCCAAGATGGGGTTGTAATACTTATAATAAGGGGTTAGATGATAGTAATGATCAAATTGATGAAATGGTTGACCAATTTCCTACCCAATTTTATCAAGACATTGTTGATAGATTAATTGCTAATAATAATGGGTTAAATTTAACTACTAAAGATATCCCAAATTTATTTCAAATGTGTGGTTATGAATTAAATTGTAAAGGTTATTCCCCATTTTGTGAATTATTTACTCAAGATGAATACGTTAAAAATAGTTATAAAAATGATTTGCATTTTTTCTATACTAGTGGACCCGGTAATCCTAATAGTAAATTAGCTGGTTATATTAGTTTAAATGCTACCATGGATTTATTAAATAATCCTCCTGATGACTTACCTAATAATAAAATTTGGTTAAATTTTGTTCATGATACTGATTTAGAGATTTATCATAGTGCTATTGGATTATTTGATCCAATTAAAAATTTATCAACTACAAGTATTGATTTTACTAATAATAATTATCATCATATTGATTTAAGTCCAATGGGTGGAAGATTAATCACTGAAAAATTCGTTAATCATAAAGATGATCAAGTTTATGTTCGATTCATTGTTAATAACTCAGTGAAACCACTTCCTGCTTGTCATAATGGACCAGGCTTTTCTTGTAAATTAAGTGATTTTAATGATTATGTAAATGATCGATTTAAAGATATTGATGACATCAATCATGCTTGTAATGTGAATACTTCAAATCCATTACTGGTGAATTTCTATTGGGATTATCTTGACACTGATGAGTATAATATAACGGCTCCAAGAGTAGTTGCATGAAGGTTTTCTTTTTCTTTTTCTTTTTTTGTTTTTTTGCAACCGAACGAGTCTAGACTTCAAACAGCCGCAGGTATCAAAGCCACCTGTCATGTGCAGTAAATTCGGGTGCGTCTAGACACGCACGTCTAGACGTACGTGCTAGACGTGCGTGTCAGGTGTGGTGACAACTACCGCCATACGCGAAAAGAAATTAGTGCGGCTCCAACGGTCTTGAACCTATTTTAACTAGAATAATTACATACTAATTAATCCAGGTGAAAACCCTGGATTCTTTATATCATTCATAATAAAATGTATTGACGTATACAGCTTGTATCAGCACTCACGGAATTATTGTCTAATAACGCCTATAGACCTCTTGAGCCCTTAGCTATATTGGTTTGGCTACATGGTTTCTAATGAAAATGTATACAACAAATACACGAAACTCTTTTTGATCTCACAGGGGGGAGCAGATCACTGGACAATCACGATCGGAAATGTCATACTGAGCAAGGAAGGCATAGTTTACGACAGGTCAGAATACACAGGATTGGGGCGCATAACAGCACCACTATCGAGTTGTGGGTGGTGCCATGACAGGATTATTGGTACTAGCAGCAATGGTAACTTCAAGGGCGTATTATAGCAATACCAGTAGAAGCCCGGTAGTAACCCATAGTAAAATATACTGATCAGGTATTAACCCTGTAAGATAAAACCACTGGGCATACGCAGAGAATGTTTTCAGTACAAGAGCACAGAAGTGTTACTATAGACCAGTAGAAACCAAAAGAGTATAAAAAAAAAAGATGAAAGATCAAGTAGTTGATCAACTATCTAGCTATCTAGTTATCTAGCTATAGTCCATTATATCTAGCTATAGCCCATCACTCTTTGGGCATGTCTAGACACGTCTGGACACTGGACCCCTTCTCTGCTGACCCCTCCTACTGCCTGCCGTCCGTTTTACTTCTAGCCAGTTCCATACCTTGTCTCTACTCTTCTCTGTTCTTGCATTTTAGCTCAACTGAAACTCTACTTACACGGGAGTTAGGATGTGCGTGTACGTTCTGTATCAGAAAAAAAAAAAAAAAAAAAAAAAAAAAAAAAAAAAAAATAAATTTAAAAAAGGCGTTCCGATCAAAACAGACACCACCACACAAGAGAGGAGAAAATTTTTTTTTATATATATATCATTTTAATACAAAGGGATTCATCAACAAATAACTGATCAAGGAGTCCTTATTGACAAGCTTAGAGTCCATCAAAGTATTTAAATTAGTTATTACCTCCTAGTCGGGTCTATAAATCAAATCGTTTGTGTGGCTGTAATAGTGTATTACCACAGTCCATAGATTTATTATTCCCTCGTTGTGATCCGCCCATTTACTCATTCAATCCAAATCCGTTGAATTGATCTGAAAGGTCTAAACAAGATCATAGCTGAGTTGTTTGGGATAGAAGAATATTGTTTCTGTGGGTAAATCAATACAGTAGTCAATACCAATAGCTTAAACAGTCTATTTGTTCTTGTTCTTTTGATTACCCCTTTTACCGTCTCCTTCCTTTCCCTTTCCTTTCCCCTTCCTTTCTTTTTATTTTTATTTTATTTTTAACGATATAACGACATTCATTTAATTCATTTCATTCTTTTCTTTTAAAACTTCCTTCCTTTTTTGATTCAGGTTATACAAATTCACGGTTACCCTCCTTGCCATTTTTTAGTGTTATTATTATTTTTATTATTATTATTCCTACTTTGATTCTTAAACATTTGGGAATTATAGATCATTCGTTCACGATTAAAGTAAATATTCAAACCACTTACCAACTTTGATAATAAAAACAAAAAAATGAAGTTTATAATATTATTGACGAGTTTGATTCAAATATCCCTTGGAGCTTCATCTCTTGGATGTTATTCATCGGTTAATGGGAAAAAGAGTGGGACAGCACAATTCCAAAGTTCATTAAAATGTGCAGAATCATGTCCTGATAGTCCATATGTGGCCGTTACTCAAGGTAATACATGTTACTGTCTTAGTTCTATGCCATCAAGTTCAGATGAAACTGATTCTTCTGACTGTAGTACTGATTGTTTTGGTTATGGACAAGAGAAATGTGGAGGTCCTAATGCTTATAACGTTTATTCTGGTAATGGTGATGCATCAGTTGCTCCTAGCTCGACTAGTTCAAGTTCCAGTAGCTCAAGTTCAAGTTCCAGTAGTTCTACTTCAACTTCTTCGACTTCTTCCAGTAGTACTGAAGCTAGTAGTAGCACTGATGAATCTGCTTCTACTACTGAGCCACCTTCCACTTCAAGTGATTCTGATGAAGTCGTTATTACCTCTTCAGGATCTTCAGGCTCAAATGCCGTTAAAACTATTACCAAAGATGCAGAACCAACTGCTTCCGAAACTGGTTCCAGTGATGATGATGATGATGATAAGAAAAAAGATGATGATGGTCCTAATGTAGGAGCTATAGCTGGTGGAGTTGTTGGGGGTGTTGCTGCATTAGCTTTATTGGCTTTATTAATATTCTTTTTAATAAGACGTAGACGTCAACAAGAAGATGATGAAGATGAAGAAGAATATTTTGATAAACCTATTGCAGGAATAGGTGGTGCTGGTGGGGCAGCAGTAGCTGGTGGTTCCCTTAAAAGAAATAATGGAACTGGTAAATCAAAGAAAGGTTCTGTTAGAACTAATGGATTAGAAATGCCTATGACTAATCCGTTTACTCATCCTTCTGATAATGCTGAAAATAGAAATAATGATATGGTTGATCCAAGGCTAAATCCTGTAATGCTAGGTAGGAGAAGATTAAGTGAAGGATCTCTAGCAGATGAAACTGATTATTCACGAAAAATCCTTCAGGTAGCTAATCCTGATGATTAGTGTTTACCACCATCCTGATTATTCCTAAAGTGGTACTTGTACTTCATAAACCATCTACATAAGTCAATAACAAAAGAGAATTAAAAAAAATCATCTACATCTTCCCAGATCATCAGATAATCAGATTATTAGATCATCAGATCATTCAAATATGGGAAATTTTTTTCCTTGTTCTATATATACTTCTCTATATACGTTTTATATAATTTATAATTTATTGTGTATACCCTCAATTTAAGTTTACGTTTTGGATAATTTTTGTAGTGAAGTTGTAGATAGTGTAAGAGTAGTTAAAGGTTTATGGCTTGATGGCTCCCGAATAATGCTCCTGGTGCCCCCGTTCCGACCCCCCCTGTTCCATCACTTCCACCTTTCCCGTTTACCGCACCCTTAACTCCCCCCGGTATAATGGCTCCACCGATCCGTCTGGTCTGTGGTCTCCCTAAGTAACACCCCATGCGGTGCCTTTACCACTTCGATAATTTGCGAATCGAACAATCATGACTTTTAATACTGGCAATTAATAGATAAGTGAACCACAAAAGTGCCCAAGACATCCTATTAAATTCTTGCATAAGACCCAATTTTATCAGCTATAAATCTTTCTATTCCATCAAAGTTTGTAGCCTTTTCCACTCTAACAGGTTTTTTCAACGCTAAAGTCTTGATTCTCTGCTTGTGATTGTGTATTCTGTGGATAATCGGTTCCCAATCATTAATAATTAAATTCCTGCTCCAATTCCTCCAATTCCTCCAATTCGTCCTAATTCCAATAACCAAGTCCAAGTTTAAATTTAATATCAGCTAGGGATATGAAACATTTACCCGCTTATGAGAAACCATTGAACGTGGAATTCAATAAGATTTATAAACAGTTGGGAGATTTGAAGAATAACCGACAACAATATCTTGATTCTAAACAAATTTATCTGATTTATAATACGTTCTTAAATCACTTAAATGAGTTATCAATTATTCGTAAAGATGAAGAAATCAAGGGTATGAGACTAGAATTACCCAATTTAAATGATTCATTGGTTGATGATATTTGGCAATTGATCTCATTATGTTTTATCACCTGTGGATTAACTAAATTTGCTCCCGCCACTTATTCATCACTTTCTACAGTTTATAAACTTTTGATTCATTTAAAAGATGGGAAATTGTATACGGTTGAAGATTTAAAACCAATTGAATCAAGATTACATCAAATCAAATCTATCATTGATACTTATAATTATCAAGATGATTATGAATATGAAGATTCTAATAATGATAATTCTCAAAAGAATGAACAAATTAATTATATTCGAAAAAAATTCATTAAATGTGAAAATTTATTACATGAATTGGTGGAAAATATTGAAGATTTACCTGAACAAGCTAAACAAATTTATAATAAATTATTATCAATACGGAAAAATTTAATTAATTTAGTTATTGATCATAATGAATTTGAATTAATTAATAAATTTGAATCTGAATTAAAAACCATTGAAAATATGAGAGATTCTCAGGGTAATTTTGATTGTAATGAACACGGACAATCACTTTTAAATGGATTATCTGATGACTGTCATAATTTAATTAAAGATATTAATATTAATAAAGGTAAAAGTTTTGAAGAACTTTTTAAAAAAATTACTATTTCTGATGATAAGTATGAAACCAATGAATCAATGACTGATGAAAATAACGCCAATGAACAAAGAAATGGACAAGAAGAAGATTTAAAACTTAATGCTACTACTATTGATAAATTTAAACAATTATATAATCAATTGGTATCAATTAAGTTCAGCTTGGAAAATTTATTAATTACCAGGAGATGGACATTAAGAGAAACAGATTTATATAATTATCAAGATGAGTTAAAAACTATTGAGACTCAAAGATTAGAAATTTTAGCTAATAGTAGCCAATCATTAAAAGATAATTTGAAATTTAAAAATATTCAATTATTACTTCTTTATTTATTAAGAAGATGTTATTCGTTAATTTATAAATTATTAGAAAGTAGTGAACCTGTTAGTGAATCTTTACAACCAATTCATAATCAATTATCAACAGTAAGACGATGTTTATTGGACATTAAACGGATTGATGGATTAAATAATTTAAGAGAATTATATCCATTTCAATTTAAATTAGCTTCATTAGATAATTTGAGAAATGATGGGAAATTCATTATTAATAATCAAATCCCTGAAGGACAAGGTACATTAAATGCATTATTAGCCGAATGTTTTGATATAATCCATGAATTAAAAATTGAATTGGAAGCTAAAGAAGAACAAGATCAATTACATGATACTTCAGATCATGCTGAAACTGATGATGAAGATATTAATTCTGACGATGAAGTTGAATTGAAAAGAAATAGATATGTTTCTTTTAATGAAGCTGATTATAATCAAGATTCTGAAGCTGAATCTGTCCAATTTGATGATGATGAAGAGGAAGAAATAGATGATGGATTGGAATATGAAGCCAATGATTATTATTGAATTCTCTCTCCTAAGATTTCCTATGATTATTTGTAAATAGAACTATGATGTATTAATGAACTATGATTTAAATTTTATAAAAATATACAGCTTAAAAGAAGGCTACGTTATATGTATTTTTTTTTCTCTTTTTCTATATAATGTACATGATTGAATCACCATCACCATCACCATCACCATCACCATCACCATCACCATCACCATCACCATTATTCATCATCTTCCTCACCATCATCTTCTGATTCTTCCGAATCTGGCTCAACAGTTATAACCCCATCGTTATTATTACCAGAATTATCATTATTATCTTGATACTTTCTAGAAATTCTTGACCCTCTTCCTAATGCTTGAGCTTGTTCCCTAGCTCTTTGTTGAAGTTGTTTTAACTCAGACTTAAACGCATGACGTACAGTTCTATTATTTAAAGTATCCCACATTTTCAATCCTCCATTTACTCCTCCTACAGTTAAATGACCAGACACTTCAATATCATTAGCAAAATTACATGATAAAACATTACCAACATCAAAATCACGGCTTAACAACATTGAAGGACCTTTAGAAGTCTTATTATCATTATTAACTTCAGTAGGGTATTTCCATAATTTAACCAACTTTTCTCCCATTGCAGCTGTAACCATTAACCCAGGAACATTCGGATTGATATCTAAAGCTGAAATTCCAGCATCATGAGCATGTAAAGTCCACAATGGACCATCTTGGTTTCTAACATCAAAACAATAAATGTTCCCATTATCAGTACCACAATAAAAGATTTCTGGAGTTATACCCCAAGCTACTGATTCAATATCTTCTTGACCATTTGATACTTTATAATTTTTAGTCATTTCAGCAGTATTAGAAATTCTAACATCAGTAATAGCACAAGTACCATCATAACCACCTGTTAATAAAA
The DNA here is from genome assembly GCA_030583035.1 of Yamadazyma taylorii. Taxonomy (NCBI): domain Eukaryota; kingdom Fungi; phylum Ascomycota; class Pichiomycetes; order Serinales; family Debaryomycetaceae; genus Yamadazyma; species Yamadazyma taylorii. Next base: position 249,575 of record JAJMHJ010000010.1, on the reverse strand, counting down.
TAGAATCTTCAGTTGGATGCCATTTAGAACATGAAACCGTTTTATTGTTGTGAATATGATTAAATGAACGAACAGCAACTCCATTATTTAAATCCCACAATTTAACAGTTTTATCAGCAGATGTAGATGCTAACACATTTCTATGTAATTTATTATGACTTAATGATAAGATAGCATCAGTATGATGAGTGGTAACATGTTGAGATTTATTCTTTTTAGATTTGGATTTTTTAGATTTAGAAGAAGATTTAAGGGATCCCATAGAATTAGGTTCAGGTTCCCCTAAAATTAAATCAGGAAATGCCTTATCAATAGAATCTAAATTCCAAATTTCAATTTGAGGATCAAAGGTTCCAATAGCAGCAAAATTACCTATATCATTTTCTGGAGAGGAATTAGGTCTATAATTGATCCATTCAACACATAATGGGAATGCTGGTAACATTAAATCATGGTGAACATATAGTGATGGTTCTCTCATAAATCCTTTATTGGTATTTGAATCATCTTCTTGAGAATCTTTTTCTCCAATATTTCCGGCTCCATCATCATATACATATACATCTAAATATGAAATATCATCTTCGGTTCTGGTGGCTAATACCATATTATCAGTAGGATATATTTGAGATTCTTGTCTATCTTCTTGTTGTTCTTCTTCTGTTGGTAAACTAAGATATGGATTTTCTCCTTCTTCTCCTTCATGAAATTTAGCATCTGTGGTTGATAATCCTGGTAACATAGTAACATCTTCTCCTTCACTATCATTATCGTTATCATAATCTTCTAAATTATATTCTTTTAAATCGTCATCTATTTCAATTTCATCTTTAAGGGTTTTTTCTCCAGTTTTGTTATCATCACCTTGTTCTTCATCTTCATCTTGTTCTTTATTAGCATCACTTAATTGGAGTTTGGCCATGGCAGTAATCCTTTCCATTTCTACATCATCTAGCTCATACTTCTCAGGAAATTCGGCTGCATATCCTCTAGGGACCCAGGCAGTAGAAGAAATCATCTTAAAGTTATGTTACTTAATTGACCTGAATTGATGAAATTTTTCAGTTCAACTTTTTTTTTTTTTCTTCTTAGCGATGTGATGCGTAGAGATGAGAGATGAGGGAGATGAGACAGATGAGACCGGTGAAGAATGAGACATGAAATGGATGAGAACTATGAGAGATACAGACTACAGTTAATGGACCAATGGGTGATTGAGTGACTAAGAGCGATTAAGTAAGTCTATTGCATATTATATATTCAAGTATAGTAGACACTATTACAATAGACCCAACCATACTTCTAACAAAGCCAACTAGCTATATTAAATACCTCTATTGATTTACACTTGTTGAGGGTCGTCTTACAATAATACCGTACCCATTCCTCCCTTCTTATGAACCACTTCTTTAGTAGTCTCATCAATACCTCCATGAATTGGAAACGTTTTATAATTAAACAAGTAGTAATTTAAAAATCCATCACCATTTCCAAACTTACAAGGCTTAAGGAAATAAGGATTATCTTGACTGGTTAAACAGTTGAACACGTCCACATCAAATTGTTTAGAACTAATTAAAACATCATTCATTAAATTAGTCAACCGTTTTTTATAGATGTGTTCCTCTTCATCATTATTTTCATCAAAAGCTGATTCAGATGCATAATAGAACAAATAAGCAATTCCTAATTCGTTATGATTAGGGTTATTTAATACCGTGAATGGTAATAAATAATAAGAAAAGAAATCGGTTATTTTCCCATCAGTCTCTATTACAAACGTTTTAATAACATTAGAATGTTTACTAGATTCATTACCCCCTAATAACCAATGGCTTAATTCTTCTTTTGTGAAGTTTTGAATCAATTCATATCTTTGTTGGAATTTCATTAATAAACCATATACTTGGTCCAAATCTGATTTGGTCATTTCTCTAAATCCTTCAGTACTTATTTGATTTGGTAAAGTATAATGAGCTACCATTTTAGCCTTAGTTTGATTGGCTGGTAAATGAGAAAATCCCACATCATATAATTTAGACCAATTAAGAGGTCTATGAGTATATCTACAAGTAGTAACTGGGGATGGTAATACTTGGCCTCCAGTGTATAATGCTTGCCAAATATTTTGCTTGTTAATTCTTCTAGTAATTTCTTTAATTAAAACTGGGGCTAACCGCTTTGATCTTAATTTTTTATGAATATTTAAAAAATTAATTTCAACTGCTTTAATTAAAGTATTACTTTTAGTCAATTTTAAATCACATGGAGTACCAGCAATAAATGCTACCAATTTCTTGGTTTCTTTAACCCTAACTCCTAAATGCCAATCTTTTCTCCATCCTGGTGGTTTTAAAGCCCATTTAAAGAATTCATGACTATATTTAAATCTAAAGGTAGCATCTTGATCTTCTACATAATTCTCATATAAAAGTTGATAAAGTTCGTCCAATTCACTATCAACTTCTAAATCAACTTCACACCATTCAAAATCTTTAATTAATGGGAATGGGGTATCAGGAATATCTTCTGGAGTTTTAGTGGAATCAATTGGTCCTTCTTGAATAATTTTTTCATCATATTTAGGTACTGGTTGGGTTTGCCAGAACTTATGATCTTTCATTTGTTTCTTTTGTGCTTCATTTAGTTGTTCTCCCATAGACAATAAGTTTAAGAGATCTTCAATTGTCTTTTTAGAAGGTTTCTCGCCTTGATCGTTGTTATCTCCCATGGTGGTAACTGAAAGTAGACGTACGTAATTTTTTTTGCCAGGTTTTTCTTTTTTTCTTATGTTTCTTTGGCAAATGCCTTCCGCGATCTTTGTTTAAACTTGTTGAGGTGCATGAGGATTTGCTTTAGTGTTCTCGGTCTTTTTTTTTTTGCAACAGTTGGAACCTTTTTAACTAATAAGAGTTCATTACTATAGTTATGGTATTGAAAAACTCTAAATATGATAAGCAAGCCAAACGAAAGTATATGGCCAAACATGGGCTTCTTCAACGACCAGATGGGACCAAACAACCTCGAGCCAAATGGTCTTCAAAGAAGAAGAGTGAATCGCAAGAGACCATGAAACTAGATATTGATGAGATGACAAGCGATTGGGATTCTGATGTTGATGAAGATATTGTCAATTACTTTTATCCACAACTAGGTGAAGATATGGACTCTATACCAATAGATCAGAAACGGAAGATTAAAAGACAAATCATTGAAGATTTAAAACTTCAAAGAGATGAGATGTTTAACAAAAGTGATGATGATAATGAACAAGAACAAGAAAATGAGCCGTACCAAGACCAAGATGGTATTTATTTAGGTACTAAGCCACCACCACAACCACAACCACAATCATCAGTAGCCTTATCAGAATTTCTACCAGAAATCCCCATGTCAAACAAACGATTGAATAGGAAATTACCCAAATCTCAACAGTCGGAAGATTTCTTACAAGAATATGGAATTGATAACTATAAGGATATAATCCGTGAAAAGGATGACTATGACACTCTACATAAGAAGAAATTAGAAGCCCGAAATTTGAATGAAATTCTGGCTAACGAGTTGATAGGGTTTAAAGTGGGTAAGGATTCATTAGGGGATGGATCAAGAATTGACAAGAATCCTACTAGAACTATTCGTCAATTGACTAAAAAAGAAGTAGAGCAAGAAGAAGCTAGAAAACGTAAAGATGATCAAAACAAGTTTTATAATGAAATGAAGAATAAGTTTACCCATAAAGAACCAGTAGCATCTAAGGTTCTCGAGCTTAATAATTATAACAAACATAATCAAGATCACGTTAATTACTTGAATAATAAGATCATCAATCAAGGAGTTGGTGAGCAACAATCGGGTGGAAGTTTAGATGATGATCTAGATGTACTTTTAGGAGATAAGTTATCAACGGTAGATATCAATAGAGATAATGATAAGAAGGATGATGTTAGTAGTGGTGGTAAAAATGATGGTAAAAATTCTTTTGCTGGTAGTGTTGATGACATTGATTCCTTTTTGAATGGTTTAAGCAGTGAATCTAAACAATCCAAAGAAACCACTACCACCATTGATAGTGCCCCTTCTGGTGACACCAGTCTGAGTGGTGACACTGTATCTCGTGACACTAACCCAAATACTAGCGGTCAAGATTACCTTGATGATTTATTAAATATATAGATGTGTGTATATGATCAAGTACGTAACCGTTAATGCATTAATGAGTCATTGCCCGATTGAGTAACTGGTGGGCAAAATTTTTATTAACCGCGATTCGCTATCAGTGAAAGATTTTATACAGCTACTGAAAAGTTTTTTTTTTTTTCCTGGTTTTTTGCTTTCTTCCTTCAAGTGCTATTTTTTATTTCACTATCTCTGCAGTCACCAGTAACAAGAATGCTTACTAAAATCGGGTATAATCTTGGGGTTCATGGTATAAATACCATCAAATCGACCTTTAGAACATTAGCTACTGCTAGTAAATATAATAAAACATCCCAGTTAGATAGAGCTACATTAACTATTAAAGATGGACCAGTATTTAATGGATATTCATTTGGAGCCAATAAAAATGTTAGTGGAGAGGCTGTATTCACTACCTCATTAGTAGGATATCCAGAATCGATGACCGATCCATCATACAAAGGACAAATTTTATGCTTTACTCAACCATTAATTGGGAATTATGGAGTACCATCAGATACTAAAAAAGATCAATTTAATTTATTAAGACATATGGAATCACCAACGGTTCAATGTATTGGGATAGTTGTAGCTGATGTTGCATTAGAATATAGTCATTGGACTGCGGTAGAATCTTTACAACAATGGTGTAAAAGATCAGGAGTTGCTGCTATAACTGGAGTTGATACTAGACAATTAGTATCATATTTAAGAGATAAAGGATCGTCATTAGGAAAAATTACTATTGGAGAAGAATATGATGCTGATGAAGATGCCGCATTTGAAGATCCAGAATCTATAAATTTGGTCCATAAAGTTACTACTAAAGCCCCATTCCATGTCAGTTGTCCAAAAGAATATAGTAAAAATATTCATTTGGCAGTATTAGATTGTGGAGCTAAAGAAAACATTTTAAGATGTTTAGTACAAAGAGGAGCCTCATTAACAGTATTCCCATATGATTATCCAATTCATAAAGTTGCCAATAAATTCGATGGGATTTTCATTTCAAATGGACCAGGAGATCCAACTCATTGTGCTAGTACTATTGAAAATTTAAGATTAACTATGAAAACTTTTGATAATCTTCCAATTTTCGGAATTTGTTTAGGTCATCAGTTGTTAGCATTAGCTTCTGGTGCTAAAACTATTAAATTGAAATATGGTAATAGAGCTCATAATATTCCTGCCATTGATTTATTATCAGGTAATTGTCATATTACTTCTCAAAATCATGGTTATGCCGTTGACGATAATACTTTAGATCCTAATGAATGGCAACCCTTTTTCACTAATTTAAATGATTTATCTAATGAAGGAATGATCCATAAATATAAACCAATTTTTTCTACTCAATTTCATCCGGAAGCTAAAGGAGGTCCATTAGATACTGGATTTTTATTTGATAAATTTTTTGAAAATATATCTGTTTATAAATCCACCAATGGGTTAAACCTTCCCAATATTGATGATAGTTTATTAGTGGACATTTTACCCCAACAAAGAGTTGTATAGAACTTGTTCGTATAGCATATCGTATATATCGTATAAATACTAATAGTTTGAATAATTGACAGGCTGATATATGAGTCGTGTGGTTACATAAATAATCGAATGATTGCAAAAAAAAATCATCAGGTACGACCTACAACAGAACCATTAATGATTAAGACTGCATATCGGATAGTAAGTTAATAATCACCCTTCGGGTGTATACGATCTTTAGTTATTGTAATATGAGCGGATCTTCTTCTCGTTCCTTCTTGGTCTCTTATTATATAAACCTGTTGTTAAACCCTTTCTAATTTCTTATAATCATTAATAATTCAACCATGATTCAACAGTCTTTTTATAATCACTTAACTCCCATAGAACAAGCATGGGCTGATTGGTATGGATATTGGCAAAATGATATCTTTGCTACCGGATTATTATTCTTTTTAACCCATGAAGTTATGTATTTTGGTAGAGCGTTACCGTGGTATTTCATTGATAGAATTAAATACTTTAATAGATGGAAAATTCAAGATACTAAGATTCCATCTGATAGAGAACAATGGGAATGTTGTAAACAAGTGTTAAAACAACATTTATTAGTAGAAGCCATACCTATTTGGTTATTTCATCCAGTATGTGCTCGGTTAAATATTACCATATCGGTACCATTTCCAAATTGGAAAATCATGAGTTTACAAGTAATGTTATTTTTCATTTTAGAAGATATTTGGCATTATCTGTTTCATCGGATATTTCATTATGGAGTTTTCTATAAATACATTCATAAACAACATCATAAATATGCAGCCCCATTTGGATTTGCTGCTGAATATGCACATCCAATTGAAGTCATGGCATTAGGATTTGGTACGGTTGGATTCCCAATTATTTATGCATATTTATCAAAATATTATTATCAATGGTTACCACCATTACATTTATTTACCCTTTGTATTTGGATTACTTTAAGATTATTTCAAGCGGTTGATTCACATTCAGGTTATGATTTCCCCTGGTCATTAAATAAAATCTTACCATTTTGGGCTGGAGCCCATCATCATGATGCCCATCATCATTATTTTATAGGAAATTATGCTAGTTCATTTACTTGGTGTGATTGGAGTATGAATACAGAATGTGGGACATTAGCCAAGCAGAGAAGAGAGAAAGGGATGCAAGAGAAGGCTGAGAAGAAGTATTTGTAGAATAGGTAGTCGATGGGTAGTCGATGGGTAGTCGATAGGTAGTCAATATGTATTCAATATATCAATATAGTCAGATATGTGAATTCTCTCACGTGATGCTATTTATGCATGCAACCCGTGCCACACTCACTCTCCTCTGGGTTCTCTCTCTCCTGCTCTCACTCTCCTGTTCTCACTCATCTGGACCCTCACTGGTCCCTCGCACATCTGGGCCCTCACCCTATTCTCTCACCCTTGTGACTGCTTTTTCTCCAGCTGAAAAATTCTCATTTGTATACCGGATGCCTCTTCGATGAAGTCGCTCCATCTGAATGAAAAAAAAAATTTAATTTTCATTAACTTGTACTATATCAAACAAAGTATGTAATAGTTGAATAACATAATAACATATATTGGGAACTTTGGTGTTTGTTGAATGAACCATCAATACAAATCATTAACACCTTTCATGTCTATCATGTCTTGATGACTTGGTGTTTGAATTTCATATGATTTACTTATGCCATAACTCATCATAATTAATTTTCCTCCTCCAATTATTAAGTTATTTCTAATAAGATTTTATCCCTTATGTTTAGACTAAGTCATGGCTGTCTACATTAATATATAAAGGAGGTCATCCAGTCAGTTCCTTTTTTCTTTTATCACCATGAATAATGGATTTGCCATATCCAATGAAAGAAAAAAAAATTTTTTTCAATGTACCAACAACCCTAATGTTCCTAATATTTCAAGCCATTTGTTTCAATAAGTCTCTAATACTAACAAGTTTTTTTCTTTAGAATGCCAAGATTACATGAATATCAAGTTATCGGTCGTCGTTTACCCACTGACGCCGTTCCAGAGCCAAAATTATTCAGAATGAGAATTTTTGCTCCAAACGTTGTTGTTGCCAAATCTAGATACTGGTATTTCTTAAAAAAATTACATAAAGTTAAGAAAGCTTCTGGTGAAATTGTTTCTGTTAACATTATCTCAGAATCTCACCCAACTAAAGTTAAAACTTTTGGTGTTTGGTTAAGATATGAATCTAGATCTGGTATTCATAACATGTACAAAGAATACAGAGATGTCACCAGAGTTGGAGCTGTTGAAACTATGTACGCTGATTTAGCTGCTAGACATAGAGCTAGATTTAGATCAATCCATATCTTAAAAGTCGTTGAATTAGAAAAAGCTGATGATGTTAAAAGACAATATGTCAGACAATACTTAGCTAAAGACTTAAAATTCCCATTACCTCACAGAGTTCCAAAAGGTAAATTATTCCAACCTCAAACTCCTTCTACTTACTATTAATTTTTTTATAAAATCTCCCGTTTTTATAATTTATAATAACATGAATAAATATATTTTTGTATAAAGTGAATGTAGGGTTCAGATGGGCTGTAGTGTAGATTTGTGTGTGTGCAGTGGTGCTGGTAGATGATGAGCCTGTAGCGTGTTGATAACTCTGTAGCGTGTTACTGGTATGATACCCTGTAGCTGAATCTAAACTATATATCTAACGTACTCTGGCCTGTACTACATTGTCCTGAACTACTCTGTCATTCCCAGCTGATAGTGATTGGAGATCGATTGGATATCGCACGTCTCGGGCCCCGATTCCCACGAATCCTTGCTGATAACTATAATTATCATTTTCTATTGATTCATCTTCTTCAACCCATTTATCATGTCATACGGATCAAAAGCTGCAGATAGAATTGCTAATAAAACCGTATTAATTACTGGGGCTTCTGCTGGGATTGGTGAAGCCACTGCTAAAGAAATTGCTTCTGCTAGTAATGGGAATATTAAATTGATTTTAACGGCCAGAAGAAAAGAAAAATTAGATACTTTATCAAATGATTTAAAAGCCAATTATTCAAATATCCAAGTATTACCAATTGAATTAGATGTATCCAAAATTGATACTATTAGACCATTTGTTAACAATTTGCCATCAGAATTTTCCGATATTGATGTGTTAATTAATAATGCTGGTTTAGCATTAGGTAGAGATCCAGTTGGAAGCATTTTAGATGAAGACATTTCTAATATGTTTCAAACTAATGTGTTAGGATTAATTACTTTAACCCAAGCGGTCTTACCAATTATGCAGAAAAAGAATTCTGGTGATATTATTAACCTTGGATCAATTGCTGGTAGAGATCCTTATCCAGGTGGAGGAATTTATTGTCCCACTAAAGCTAGTGTTAAATCATTTTCTCACGTATTAAGAAAAGAATTGATTTCTACTAAAATTAGAGTTATTGAAATTGATCCTGGGAATGTTGAAACCGAATTTTCTCAAGTTAGATTTAAAGGAGATGTTGAAAAGGCTAAAGCGGTTTATGCGGGTACTGAACCTTTATTTGCTGATGATATAGCTGAATTTATTGTATTTGCTATTACTCGAAAACAGAAAACAGTAATGGCAGAAACTTTAGTATTTTCAACTAATCAAGCTTCGGCTACTCATTTATATAGAGAAAATCAATAGACATTAGCCATTATTCGTAAATTATCGTTATACAATTAACTAGTAATTATTGAAATCAGTTTAAAAACTTAAATGCTCTAACGTTCTGGTTAATTTAGCAGCTCCATCTATAGATGTATTGTTATCAATGATAACTTTAGCTCTATTAGCTTCTAATCCTCCTAATAAAACACATGCTTTGCAAATTCTTCCCGAGGACAAATATCCACATTTTTCACATCTATTACCTTGTTTAAATTCTTTTTTAAGTGATATGGATCCATCTTTATTGACTTCTTGTTCAGGAGTTTTCTTGTTGGGTTTTTTATAACTAACAGTAGTTTTCTTCTTTCTTAATTCAAAATGTTCTCCACTATAAATAATATCCATAATACATGAAGGTCTAATTGATTCTAATGATCTTAATAATTCTCTAGTAGTTCCTCTAAATGATTCAGGGGCATAAGTACATTCGGTTGAAAAATAATCAAGTTTTTTATAATGAGCATATAATACAATTTCCTTTTGATAAGTATATTTAAATGGTTTTGATCTTTTGATTGGAGAATCTGATGATTCGGTTAAGATAGAACAGGATTTTTCTAATCTTTTAGTATCACCTCTTAGTATATTCATTAATACTGTTTCTGCCATATCATCAGCATTATGTCCGGTTAATACATGATTAATTTGTAATTTAGCTGCTCCTCTATCTAATGCTTGACGTCTTAATACTCCACAATATGTACATGAATTTCTCATTCCTGAACATGCAACGATTTCATCCATAGTCCAATCATATAAATCTTTATACGATACAATTTCTAATGGCATATCATATTGAATTTTATTCCGTTTAACAGTAGCTAATGAATCATCTCTATATCCTTTAATTCCTTCATCAATAGATAATAGCACCAATTTTAATCCATAATTGTATCTCTCGTTAAGGGTTTTCATTATACTGGCAAGGACAGTTGAATCTTTCCCTCCTGAAGCTCCAATAGCAACAGTTTCTCCTTTATAAAAGAGTTTAGCATCAATAATGGTGTTATGAATTTCAGTCTCAAACACTTTGAAAAAACATTCTTTGCATAATTTTTGAAGGTTTTTGGGTCTTTTCATGACGGCCTTACGCCCATGACATAATTCACAAAGCTGTGTTACTTTAACTTTCTTTTCTGGTCGAGTTGGTTCTACTGTCATGCTTGTGATCTCTGGTACTAATTTTTTTTTTTTTTCTTCTCATCTCCCATCTCATCTGCCCTCATCGAGCGCACTCAACTCTGACACATTTTTCACATAGTTTTAATCAGAGAACCATACACCAAACTACACTCACCCCACAAAACTATTAGATATGTTCTTTTGATATATAGACATATAGATATATACGTTTAAAGGTTATATGTTATATGTTATGTAACTCTATTTACCTTATAATTCGGTTAGGTCATGGCTTGAAATTCATCATTATTAGAATTAACATTAGCGTATCTAAACTTATTAGACATGTCTTCATAAGACTCTCTATCTCTACCACCATAAGATTGGTATTGGGAACGATATTCTTTGCTTTGTTCCTTAGAACCATCTGATTTAGTTGAATCTTCTGGTTTAGAATCTTCTGGTTTTGTAGATTGTTCGACTTCACCAGTTTCAGTTTCAGCTTCAGTTTCCTCTGTTGGTTGTTCTTCAGTTGGTTCTTCAACTTGTTCTTCAACTGGTTCTTCAGCTGGTTCTTCGATGTTTTCATCAACTGGTTCTTCTGATTGTTCTGGTTGTTCTGGTTGTTCATCAGTTTGAGATTTGCCTTGTTCTTTTTGACCTCTATTTTGATCTCTATTACCTCTTTGACCTCTATTTTGAGGATTCTTTCTACTATGACCATTAGCAGCAGTTCTTTCATTCTTTTCAGTTAATAAACCAACTTTTTCATTCATAATTATGGCCAATTCTTGAAGTCTAGTTCTTTGAGGTTCATTACTAGTGAAGTTTATAAACTTATTACTTTCATCAAATGATCCATTAAGTTCTTTTTGATCAATCATCTTATTTAAAATTGAAACCACTTGTTCAGAATCAAGTTTAAAGTTTGAAGATAATACATCAATTGATAATTTGGAATACACTGATTTATAAGTAAAAATATATGTTCTTAACCCTTCAATTTGCAATTGTCTTTGTAACATGGCTAATAAACTATCATTATCAGAAAATAATTTCCAAATTTTAATAGATGATAATAATTCATAAGCTTTTAACCAATAACCTTTTTGTAAAGCTCTTGAAGCATGAATTATATGATCTTTAATACTTTCTGGTGGACCAGTAAAATATTGTCTATCGTGGAATTCTAATTTACTTTTAAAGGATCTAATTGGAGCTTTACGTTTGGAATCTTTAGAAGTATTTGAAGCAGCAGCTAAGGCTGGGATTTCGATCAATAATGAACTAGTCATAAATACACATTCTAATAATTCTAAATTAATATGCATATGGAAAGGTAATAATTTTTGTTTTTCACTTATGGTAGCTTGACTTGGATATTTAGTATTAAACCCTTGACCTAATAATTCTTTTAATCTTTGAGTATTAGCAATTTCATTTAAGGCTTGATGAGATTCTTCAATTAATCCAGCTCTAAAAGCACTTAAACCAAGTTGTACTAATGCTCTATTATAAATCACTTGTAATGAGGAATCAGCATTATGTATACTGGAATATATACGAGATGATAAGAATAAATCAATGGCTGATTTATAATCATTATTAACCGCAAAATAATAAATATTACTTAATAATGCTTTTTTAGAATAAACTCCACTGGTGTTTTTCATTAAAAATTCAACCAAGCTTTGTATTACTTTAGATGGATCTGAATCCTTAGGAATAATTGATGAACTATAATCAGATGATTCAACATGTTCCCAAGCATCATCTTCAGTAAATTTGATTAATTGATTAGATTTATAATATATATGATCTAATCTTCTAGAAATTATTCTAGATAATTGACCAGTACCTGAAGGTAATTCTTTTTCATCGACTGGAACGGTAGATTCAATATATAATTGACCTTTTAATATTAATCTATAGATACTACTTTCATCCTTTAATCTTTCAACATATTCAGTAGAATGAGGATCAGTACTTTGTAAAGATTTGGTTAATTCATCATCTAATCTTTCAATTAATGAAGAAATAGATCCAAAAATAACTTTAACTCCAGATTCATTAGCTTCAGGTTCAATATCAACTTCATCAGTGGTTTTACCAACTTCACTAACTTGATAAGATGATAAATTTGTTTTCAATAATTGTAAAAATTCATTTATATCATTCAAGTTTTGTTTCCATTGGTTTAATGGCATAAAGGTTTGATTAGATGAAGCATCAAATCTAATGGATATTAACATTTGATAAATTGAAATTAATTCAAAAATCTTCCCGGTGGATATATTTTCATCTAATAAACTTTCTAAAGTTTGAATTTGTTCAAATTTATCAATATTTTTCTTCCCTCTAGATTCACTAATTTGTTTTAAGGTTTGAAAGACTGGACTTAAATTTCTAGTCATTCCAACTCCATTGATATCTTGATCAGATTTTTGACCAGTAGTAGATGATGGGATTTCTACTGGATCATCTTTTTCAAATAAACTTGGATCTTGTTTATATAAATCACATAAGGATTGAAATTCTTTGATTTGTCTTTTCAATCTTTGTCTTAATGTATTAAAAGCTCTAGATTGGTCGGCAGGAGTTTTCTTTTTACCTTCTTGATCATTATTAGAAAGAACATCTTCAATAAATTCTTCTAAATCAGCTAAAGCAACGATATAAAAATTAGGGATTCCAAAGTTTTGTTGGTTAGCTCTAACTAACATTCTACCTAATTTATCGAATTCAGCTAATACATTAATCCAATTATGAATCATTTTAGCAGTATCTAATTTATCAATTGAATCTTTCATATCATCAAATAATTTTTCTTTGGCAGATTTAACCACTCTTCTACCTTCTTCATCACTATCAGAATCCGAATCATCGCCATCTTTTTTAAAACTACTTTTTAAGAAATATGATGGTCCTTTTGGAGCATCTGAATCGGAATCAGAATCACTCTCATCTGACTCGTCTTGAAAGAAATCATCACTACTTTCACTGTCGTTTTGTTCATCTTGAGAAGACACTAAAGCTTCATCTTCAGAACTCAACAAATCTTCTTCTTCTGATGATGAATCAGAATCGTTTTTAACAAAGAAACGTGACATATTCTGGGTTTCCACTTATCTTGTTGACTGGATTTCTTGTTAGTCTTCAATCAAATTTTTATGGACGATGGATTTGTGAGTGAAAAAAAAAATTTTTTGAGAAAAACACCTAGATATCATTTTGAGGATTACGCTGATTCGTGCTCAAAGATACTGCGAACATGGTTCTAATTCTACCACCAGTTGCAGCAACCTATCTCCATCTCCTACCAGTAACTAGTTATAAAATGTCATATATTTTATAAATGTCATATATTTCGTAATCTATTTAATACCATTACTCCCTGTCCCCCAAAGTCATTCAATTATAAATACTATAACTCTTTACCCTCAGAAATTTAAATGCCTTTTCATTCTTTAACGGGAGCGTACTTACTTCCCCAACTCTATCATCATCATCAGACATTTGTTTTCTGATGGTATAATATTTAATCCAATTTAGTTTACTATACTTAAACACTTTACCTAAGGATTTAATCTGGAAAAGATAATGAAACGTATAATAAGGAACAGATCCTTCTAAAATATCAATGGTAATTTCTCCAGTAGTTGACATCATCCAAGTTCCATGATATATCCTATGAGATTCTTTTACAGTACTTTGATGAGCAGCAACCTTTGCTTGATCTAAAGCACTGGTTATATTTCTCAGTAGATTATATTTCAGAATATAAGGAACTACCGAATGAGGTTCTAAAGGAGTTAACAATTTACAACAAGTTCCATCTGGATAAAATCTTAAATATCGATAATAAGTAATGGTTCTAACCGGATTTGACCAACTACTAGAAAATTCACTTTTAGCTCCTTCACTATAATAATTTACTACACTAATATAACAGCCATTAAATTTAACAAATGGTCTAGCATTCAACATTTTTTTCCAAGAATAATCATAGGATGAAACAATTTTTAATTGATCTTTTGGGATTGGAAGATTATTATTAATGTCATTCATATCATTTGATACGGTTTGATTGGATTGAATAAACACTTTATTTTCTTCATAATGTTGAAGAGGATAGATTAAGTAACAAAGTTTCCTCCAAATATCATTAGTATTAAATCCTAAATATGCAAATTTTTTACAAGTCATTGAAAATTCTATCCAACTTTCTGGTGAATTCACTAACAAAATTTCTAAAATATATATCCAAATATCATTAGGTAATTGAACTAATGGTGATATAGGTTTAGTGATTATTTTTTCATGATTATCAGTTCCCAAGTTAGCAAATTTGATAATCAATTCATCGGTGTGATCTTGTGTTGGATCATTTGGATCGGGTGGTTTAGCAGTTATATGTTCAAAACTTTGTAATAATTCATCTACATCAATTTGTTTAACTTTGTCTTCATCCACTTTAACTAAGGAGTTTTTCCCGTGGGATTCTTTCAATCCTTTTAATTTCCCCGGTAATTTGGTCTGTCGATATAATAAATCTACTTTTTCATTGATTTTAAATGCTCTTCTATAAAATTCAATGGCATCTGACATGGATCCATGAGATTCTTTATCTATGGCTTTTTCAAAATACTCCATAGCTTGTTTATCCTTTTCATTCACATATTCTTCCGTGTGGTTATTGTTGCCTAATTCATTGGGGTTGATATTGTTATCTCTAGATGAAACTTCTAGTTTAGACATATTGTATAATTCATATGCTTTAACTAGATGCTTATCATATCTATGAAAGATATCAAATGTGAGATCCAAGATAAAACATGTCAGTGAGAGTGTGTGTGGTTGTGGTCGTGGTCGTGGCCGTGTCTATTCCACTAAATGGTATAAGAGTTCCCATTGATCTAATGGGATATTATTGCTTACGAGTTCTATTCTAAGTGATCAATTGATTACTCCTACAGTCTTTTATAGTACCGATAGCCCTCCCATTTTTTGTGCTCTCTGTCTTGAAGCCCCATTCACCTCTCATTGTGCTCTACTTTTCACTATATCTTTATCTCATCGCTAAGCGTGTTTGCAGTAATTTGAGTCGAGCATAAGACCGAGATCAAGAAAATAACTGTTTGTGGAATTTGATCTCCCTTTAGAAATTATTGGTTTATTGCACAGATTCTTTTGGTGTATTTATTAGAGGACATAGGATGTCAGGTACTATTACTACTAGTCCTGGTTCAACTCCTGGAACTCCTAAAAAGTCACCTGGCAGCTTGAATAATTTTAAATCACCATTGTCAAATGTCCCTGGTAATAATAAAGATTGTGAGGATAATATTAAGGTTATTTGTAGAGTTAGGCCATTGAATGCTATTGAAATAGCTAATGGTGCTAGTAGGAGTAATACTATATTTCCTGATGATACCACTGTTGCTATAAGAGGAGATGAGACTCGACAAAGCCCTGGGCCAGGTTCTGGTTCTGGTCCTGGTCCTAATTCTGGTCTTGGAGCTAGTTTGGGACCAAATCCAATTCATAGTTTCACATATGATCGGGTATTTGGTCCTGATTCTAAACAACAAGAGATTTATAACTATTCCATTAAACCTACAGTTGAAGACATATTTAATGGATTTAATGGAACCATCCTAGCATATGGTCAAACAGGCTCAGGGAAGTCTTATACTATGTTAGGACCATCTGTTAATGATGAAGAAAATAAAGGTTTGATTCCAAGGATTTCAGATGAGCTTTTTGACCGGATCAAACATAGCTCAAATGATATTGAGTATACTGTAAGTATCTCAGTTATGGAAATATATTTGGAACAGATTAATGATTTATTAGTTGAAGATAATACTAAATTGTCAATCCATGAAGATAAAGAAAATGGGATTCACGTTAAAGGACTATCACATGGATTCATTTCAAATACAAAAGAGTTATATAAATTTATCAATTTGGGTATAAAACATAGATCTTCTACTGTGACCAATATGAATTTGGAAAGTTCAAGAAGTCATGCTATTTTCCAAATTAAATTGATTCAAAAAAATTTAAAAGATGATTCTATCAAAAAATCCAATTTATTTTTAATTGATTTGGCTGGTAGTGAAAAAGTTGATAAAACTGGGGCTGTAGGACAAACTTTACAAGAAGCTAAGAATATTAATAGTTCTTTATCTGCATTAGGTAATGTTATTTATGCATTAACCGATCATAAATCAACCCATATTCCATATCGAGATTCAAAATTAACTAGAATTTTACAAGAATCTTTAGGAGGTAATTCAAGAACTACCCTTATTTTAAATATATCTCCTAGTAAAAATAATGAATTTGAAACATTTTCAACTTTAAGATTTGGATCAAGGGCTAAATCTATTAAAAATAAAGCTCATATTAATAAAGAATTAAGTAAATCTGAATTAAAATTTAGGCTTAAACAATTAGAACGAGAGAACGAACAGAATAAACTATTCATTGAAAAATTACAAAAACAAATTGAGTCTCATGGTTCTACCAATGGTAATAGTGGTATAAAAAATACCACTACGCCAATAACCCCTAAAAGAAATTCCGAAAGTAGGATTCCAATCTTTAGAAGTCCTTCATCACCTATCTCATCAAATCCTAATTCTGAATTAATTGAAAAACTTCAAAAGAAGGATGAAAAAATTAAACAATTAGAAGAAGAAGTTTTGAATCATAAAATTAAAAATTTAAAAATTTCTAATGAAGAAGAAGTAAAATTGAATAAATTAGAAAAAGCATTGAATAAATTAAATGAAAAGTTGACCGATGTGGGAGTAATTAACATTAATTTAAGAAAGCATTTAATGATTAGTGAAAAGATTATTGAACAAAGAGACCACTCTATCCAATATCTAAATAATATTTTATCTGATCAACAACAAAATTTAACTAATCAATCATTAAATTTCGAAACAAAGTTAAATCTTTTAAAAAACAGATTACAAGATCAACGCATGCATGAGAACACTATAAATCTAAATTCAAATTACAATTATGATAATAAATCTCCAACTTCTCCTATGTCACCAAAAACTGGATTAAATTTGAAAATTGTGAAGCCAATTGTAGGAGGTAATAATTTTGATGACGACGACGATGATGACGATGAAGAGGAGGAGGAGGAGGAGGATTATGAATACAATTATGTCAATGATGAAAATAAAGATATCACATAAAAAAAAAAAAAATAGATATAGAATTATTGCATTAATACTACCCAGGTATATAAAGTTATATAGCCTACAACTTAGAGGTTCCAACCAAGTGTAACCCACCATCAATATTTAAAACTATTCCATTAATATAATTAGATTGAGGACAACATAACCATAAAACCGAATTTTGAATATCCTCTTTCTTCCCCCATCTACCTCTAGGGTTTCCATAGTTCGTTTCTTCCTTTTTCTTTGAGTATAAAAATTTAGTCATTTTAGTGGGAAAGAATCCTGGTGCTATAGAGTTAACATTAATATTTTTAGCGGATAAATTAAGAGCCAAATTTTTCCCTAAATGTTGAACCCCCGACTTACTAGCTATATATCCAAAGGCATCTTTAAAATCATTAACAAAAGCTACAATTGATCCCACCATAACGATCCTAGCAGGGTCCTCATAAGTAGCACCAGCTTCTAATAAAGGAGCAAATAACTGAATACAATGAAAAACTGCAGTTATATTTAAATCTAATACTTTACGTACTTGATTAACAGGATGATTTTCTAGATTAGCACCAAAAGTAGCCCCAGCATTAGCAATTAAAATATTTAATTTGTCAATTTTGGAAGCTATTGATTTATGAAATTCAACCAAGTCTTTATCATTAGCAAGATCACAGGGTTGTGATATAATTGTAACTGATTTATCATTAGCACCTGCGAATGCTTCTAAAGATTTCTTTGCTTGTTCACAAGCATCAGGTTTCCTTGAAGTGATAATTAAGGTATCTATACCATTGAGAACAAAGTATTCAGCTATATCGTAGCCTAAACCTCTAGTTCCTCCGGTTATTAATGCTGTCTTACCATTGACATTTACTTCACCCATGGTTTGTCCGAGGAGGTTTACAGTTATTTGAATTTGCAATTAAAAAAATGCGAATTTCAACAATCGTGTGAATTTAACTACAGTTATTGAGAGAGTAAATGAAGAGAGACGACCAGATGGGGTGCACCGGTAACTATTAATTGATAGTCTATATATTGGGCTTTAAGAGCATCAAATACGGAATAGTATAATTTCAGATGGTTATATAATATATCTTTAATCTAAAACCATATGGTAGAGAAATTACAGGTCTTCATAAATGGCTGCAAATCAACTCACTCACTCACCCAATAGCAGCAGCAGCAGCAGCAGCGGCAGACGCAACCAAATGCGGACATCCCCACAAAATGAGGGTCTTTCAAATTAATCCTCCCTGAAAGTATTCCCTGAAAGTATAAAGCATATTCCTTAACAGTGATTCCTTCACAGCGATTCCTTCACAACTCATAATTATTACAACTATAACACCCCTTAAATATGAGTTTATTGATTTCAACATCTACTGGACTTAGAGGTATGTAACCCAAATAAACAAACCAACTTTGTTCTCATTTATATTAACAAGTTATAGTTGTTGGAATTAATAGAACCATTCGTGTAGGGGCTGAACATTGTAAAGGAGATTCAGAAATAACCCATTTTGAAAAATTCACCTTGAAAAATAAACCTTGTATAGCCATAGCTAGGAAAACAGGATTATTACAAGTATATGAACGATCAATTCAAAGAGACTATAAATTAGTAAAAGAATGGAGAAACTGTAAAGCATCATCGAGTGATCGACTAATTAGTATTGGAATAATTAACCATCAATATTTATATAGTTGTTCACTTGAAGGAAGGTTTGTATTAAGAGATATGATCAATGATGATGAAGATAACAGTAATAGATTATATCAATTATCTTCCCCCATATCCTGCGTTAATATTAATGTTGTTAGATCAACCATAAAAGATGATTGTCTTGTTCAAGTAGCAGTAAGTGGAAGAGATAATCCAGTGACGTTATATGACCTTAATACTAATAAAGATTATGATTATGAAGAATCAGCTGCATGGTCAAAAGTATTTAATCTTAACACTACTGAACTTGGAAGACTTCGGCATGTTTTTTGTAAACATCATGAGAATAATCTAACTGATAAATTAAGTCCCAGTTGGATTAATCCTTATAAACACCATTGTGGTATTGGTGATGAATGGATCATATCAATTGTATTTTATCGAGATTTGATAATATGTGGTAATCAATTTGGATTTATAACTTTTTATAATCGATTAATTGATGATAAAAAGGTATTAAAGCCCTCAACATTTCCTATTACTCATTTGAAAATCATTAATCATCATTTGATTTATAATGATATGATTTCTAGAATTGGCATTATAGATCTTTTCACTAATCAAGAAATTCACACGTTCAATTATAACTTTGGCCCGATTGATTCGGTAAAATATATTATTAATAAACCAAGTTATTTCCCACTTGTATTTATTGCTACTACTAATGAAGGTGATATACAAATCATTAAATTGTTTAGAAATAATAGGGTTCAATTGTTGTATAAATTAAAATTTGATTCGATGATCACTGGGTTTCATATAATTCGAAACAAGATATGTTCTTAAATACTGTGTGTATTTTCAATGGATATGTACCCCACAAAAACCCACCAGAAAATTGGAATGTCAATGCGCACGATAAAAGTTGCCGGTAGCGGAGAGCGTGTTATCACCAACTGATAAGAATTTGCAATCATAAAATGTTCTGGCCTGATTCCCATTGATCGCAGACAGTAATTATCAACAAGCCACAAACGATAGCAGATGTATTATAGCTAATATAAGCTGCTATAATCCTATTTCATATAATCTACTTACTCCCATACCTTTAATTGTTGATCTCTTCGGTCGCCCTCTCTTCGCCTTATCTTCACCCTCCCTCCAGTCAGTCTCTTCAGTCACCCTCTCCTACCTCTTCTTCGTTACCCTCTCTTCGTTACCTTCTCTTGGATTATTGTATAATTATTGTATATCTCTGTTGTTATGCTGTTGAAACTTAAATTAGCTATCTCTCGAGTTGACTCCTCTACCAAATTTCATGTCTTTTGTTAATAACTTTATGGTGTAAACCTATATTGCTGCCAGGCCTTTTGCTGCAAGATTTTGCCCCTTTTTGTCGGGTTGCGCCTGTTACGGCCCGACGTTGTACACTTAACTATCTCAAATGATTACCAAATTAACCTTCATGATTGGTTTCTTAACATCAATAGCTTATAGTTTAAACCCGTTTTACTGACTCAAACCAAATGGGTTTGCTGTTGCCATTATTGTTTCCTTCTCTTGTTAATACTTGAATATTAATTAAGTCATTTTGCGTGTATACACCACACATACATCCTAAACTGACTTACACCAATTCGTACTAAACCGACCCGACCCACACTAATCATATCTACCATTTTGTGCGAGGATCTGTTCATAGTGTCATTATTCTATCTCTTCCAAAAAGACCTATCATACCGTATTAGTCTTAACTGCTAGTTCTTATACTATAGGATTTCAGGTTATAGAGAGATATCCCATAGCTTTTTTTTTTTTTTTTTTCACCCATCTTGTGGCGGGCGTTTTCTTTGGTGGGTTTCTAAGAGTGTTAATTATTTGGTTGGAACAGAGAATATTATAGACGCCAAAACAGTTGATGAGTCGAATCGAAAAGTTATTTAGTAAGGTGAATAGACGGTCTAGTGATACGTCTGTTGATCCTATTGCCAATACCCCTGTTTTATTGAGTCCTAATTCCAGTAACATTAATAGAGGAAATAATTCCTCATTATCCCCCGATACTGGATCACTTCGAAATAGAGCTAAATCATTATCCCTTGTATCAAGTCATAATAATAATTCTACTGGGCTTTCTAATGTTAAATCAAATGATTCTAATGCCACTAAAACCACCAGACATAGATCGAAATCAGTAAGTCGGAAACTGACAAAAGAATTAATTAAATATGAAACTCAACAAGTAATTCTGAAAAAATTATCAGTACTATTAAATGAATTAGGTTTACAAAGACCTATTCCATTAAAAATCGATCATTCAAACAGTTCTAGCTTATCTAAGAATATTAAGATTTACGTGACTAATTCCAATAATTGTATTTATTTGGCCCCTGCTAGTTCTGCCAGTTTTACTTATGAAGATGTTGAAAATGGTGGGGTGTCTCAGAATAATACTAATCATCAAGATATATATAATAACATTAATGAGAATGAAAATGATGATGAAAATAGTAATAGTAATAGTCATGGTTCTAGTTTAGATAATCCTCTTGATCATGATCATGATCATGATCATGATGAAAGTGAACTAGAAGTTGATGAAGATGATCCTCTTCATAGAATCGATCATGTTGATCTTAATTCCCAATCAAACAAAAATCCAACCATCGATAATATTCCTCCTCAACTAAGACAAAAATTAGAATCATTTAATTCCCCAAGTTATTTAAGTAGTAATATTGATAGTGATACTCCAATCCCTCATACTTTTGGAGTGATTGTTGAATTAAATAAAGATACTTCTATCAATAATATTAAATTTGAATTTTCTAGTTTAACGAATATTTTATGGCCAAGTGGTGATCCTTATAATAAATCATTTACTAAAGAAAAATTCAAAATTGGGAAGCTTGATTGGGTTAAAAATTTGAAAAATGCTGATTTTTATTTAAATAATTTGAATTCTCATGATTTTAAATCTAGAAAAATTAATCCCGATGAATTAGCTAAAAGAACCAGATATTATAAGTTAAATAATGTTAAAGATTTGGCAAAAAATAGGTATAACACTGATAATATTGATGATGATGATATTACATCTTCAGGGATTTCTCATGAAGATTCAGAAGAATTTTATGATAATAATAGTGAAGATCATGAAATATGTAAAGCTGGGGTATACTTATTTTTGTTACCATTATTACTACCTGAACATATACCCCCTACTATTACTTCAATTAGTGGATCTTTAAGTCATCTTTTAAATATTTCTATTCATAAAAATTCCGATAAATTGAATAGAAAATTAAAACTTCTGTCTAATTTTAATTTACCAATGGTTAGAACTCCTCCTTCATTTGCTAATTCAATCGCAGATAAACCGATTTATGTCAATAGAGTTTGGAATGATTCTTTACATTATATAATTACATTTCCTCGAAAATATGTGTCTTTAGGATCTGAACATTCAATCAATGTTAAAATTGTTCCTTTAGTAAAAGACGTAATTATTAAACGGATAAAATTCAATGTATTAGAACGTATTACTTATGTGTCAAAAGATTTATCGAGAGAATATGATTATGATGGTGAAGATCCTTATTATTTGAGACCAATGATTCATGATAATAAACTTCGGGAAAGAGTAGTATCTATTTGTGAATTAAAAACTAAGAACAAGCCTAGTTCTGGTTATTCTGAACCTTATAAAGAAGAAGTAATTAAATGTCCTGATAATAATCTATTGTTTAGTTGTTATGAACTGGATTCACACTTGCCTATAAAGCATGATGACGATATTGAAAATTTTAAATTAGATAGCCCATCACATCACGCAAGACTTAACGAAAGATCAAGATCAAAAGAAAATAGTCCAAGTCAGAATATTAATAGCAATAATGGAAGGAAGAATACTAGAAGAAATGATAATGATACCAATGAAAATGTTATGGTGGCTTCTCCTTTGGATATAAATATTGCTTTACCATTTTTAACCACAAAAAATGATAAAATTATCCAAACTTCTAATAACGAGGAAGATTTAAGAAACCTATCTTCAACCACTTCACCTCATGCATCAAGAAAAGCTTCAATAATGTCCACAGATAATTCTTCTTTCAATTCACAAAACTATCCCCCATCCTCTCCTATAATAGGTGCCTTGGAGACAAATTTGAGTCATAATCATAGTGATTTATTAAATAATCCTGAAGATGAAGATTTCTTAACTCCTGATTCTAGTGCTTTGATTCATGAACTCTCTCATAATAATACCAAAGAAAATATTCAACATGGATTCACTACAATTGGTAGAGCTTTATACCCTGATTCGAATTTTCGTCATATTCAAATCTACCATAGATTACAAGTATGTTTTAGAATTTCGAAACCTGATCCTGATGATCATTATAAAATGCATCATTATGAAGTGGTGGTAGATACTCCTTTAATTTTATTAAGTTCAAATTGTAATGAGGATTCCATTCAATTACCTAAATATGATGAACTCAATTCAGTTGCACCACCAAATTCTTCTTCGATGGTAAATTCACCAAGTTTGAATACACTTGACTCACCTTCAAATACTGGTAATGTGGCCTTCAGGACCCCTAATTATACTGAAAGGGTGGGACATTCTGTTAGTCAAAATGGACAAGTTCAAGGGAATGGGTTTTCTATCAAACCTTGGTCTGATTCAGAAAATCTACCATCTTTTGAGGAAGCTACATATTCTCTGGCTTCTCCTATAACAAGATCATTTTCAGTTTCTGAGGATCCTTTGAGTAGAATACCTTCGATTTCTATTGATAATGGGGATGGAAATCCTTTGAGTTTAAATCAATTTCCAGATTTAGATCCCCATCCTCCTGCTTATGAAGATGAGATTGGAGAACAAGGCAACACTACAAATATAGATGCTATTGTCAATCAAAATAACAAGGCAGAATCAGAATCAACCACTAATTTAAGAGCCTCAAGATTAAGATCTTCATTAGTTAACTCGTTTGCTCCTAGTATGGTACCAGCTTCCAGTATTTCTCCCACCAATTCAATATCACTTGAAACTCCACAGATTCAAACGGGTAATTCAAGCAGCAGTAATAAAGATATTGGAAAAGGTATTGCTGATGATAGTGCTACTAATGATGAAGCTATTAGTAATGAAGATGGAACTCTGGAGAATTCTGAATCTACTTCAACATCAGATAGTTCAGGAATTAAATCAGATAAATCACGACTTGGATCACAAGTTTCTTTAGATTCAAGCAACCCTTTAACTGTACAGAAAGATTCAAAGAAAGAAGTTCCTTTGAGTTTTGGGTCTATGGGGTCATTTGGCTCCAGTAATAATTCAGGGAACCTACCTGACACTTCAAGTACAGCATTCACCACAGAGGATGAAAATCATAGTAAGAGTGAAGCAGAGAGCTTTAAAAAGAATGAACATGAAGGAGGTTCAAATAATGATCTTGCAAGTAAGTCAATTAACGAAACACAAGGTCAATTATTACCGGAATCAATGCAAAATTTGGCCATAGATGAGAAAGAAGGCCAGATGAAAACATTTGCTAATGCTTCAGTTAGTAATGAAAATGTTGCAAAGAATTTAGATGAACAACCAGCTAATGATACAGAATCCATTGGCTCCAAGAAGCATGAGTTATATAATAGGTTTAATGATAGTGAAATATCTTTCGAAGATGGTGATTATAATGAGGTTCCAACCCCTCTTAAAAACAAATTCACAAACTTACCTGATGATAGTGAAAGTAATGTCAGTATTAATACTCATGGATCATCTTCATACCATCAACGAATCCCCTTATTGAGAAATGCTAGTACCGAATCAAGCATTACATTGGCTAAGCAACCAACCATCACTAATCAAAATAAGCAATCTGCTGATGATCTTTCAATAATCACTGAGAATAACCAGACTCAAGATATTTACCATGCTTATTGAAGAAGCTGTATTGATAAGCTAAATTGATTGAGCTGCTGATTTATTCGATCTTCCCCTTATATATAGTAGTTTTTCGAAGTTTTGTATATTAATTATAACATATCCTATAAAGTTGCAACCATTTATCAGTAGTATAAAAATCGAAGATCGCGATAATTCGAACATTTTTTTTTTTTTTTGGGTGCAACGGAACTCACATCATTTTCTCTGCAGTTAGTGGGATGGTAAATAACTATGCTGGAACATTACTAAAGGCTCCAAGTAAAGGCTCCATTGGAGTAATAGGGGCTGGTATCTCGGGGCTTTCATTTGCTTACTTCTTGAATAAATTGAGACCAGATTTGAACATCACCATATTTGAAGCTAAAGCTAAAACTGGTGGGTGGATTGAAACCGTCAAACTCATTAATAAAGTTGATAATAAAGAAATAATTCTTGAGAAAGGACCTAGAACATTAAGAGGAGTTAGTGATGGTACACTTGTTATGTTGGATACTTTAAAACAATTAGGGTATGAAGATGAGATCAAGGTTATGAAGTCAACAGCTGCTGCTAATCGTAAATATTTATTAGATTCTAATTATCAACTTATTCCAGTTCCTTCGTCATTGAAAACATTTCAAAAATTTTCAGGATCTGAATTATTTAATGGAGTTATCCTGAGTATTATAAGAGAACCATTTCGTAAACCTGATAAGGCTAAGGATGATGAAAGTATTGAATCTTTTATCAACAGAAGGTTTGGTAATACCAACATATCTGATAAGATTTTAAGTGCTATATACCATGGAGTATATGCTGGTGATACAGCCAAACTAAGTATTAAATCAATTCTTCCTAGACTCAAAGAGATGGAAGTTCAAGATGGATCTATTATAAGACCGATGGTTAAAACATTATTCAAATATATTACCAATAAGAAGGAACGAGATGCTAGACAAGTCAAACAATTACCTGAGGAATTGAAACAATATGAACAAAAATTTTCAAGATCAAATAAATTAACAGAATTACATAAGGCATTAAAAGGATATCCCATTGTTTCTTTTAGTCAAACATTAAACTTTTTCCCCAAAATCTTAACCCAAGAATTGAATAAAAATCCTAAAGTTGAAATTAAATATAATAGTCAGATTGAAAAAATTGATCCTAAGTTAGGTACTATTAAAGCTAATGGACAAACGTATAATTTTGACCATATAAGATCCACTATTAATATCAAACAATTGACACAAATAGTTGATTCAATAGAATTGAAACATGAATTTGAAAAGATTGATTATGTCAATATATTTATGGCTAATATTTACACCACTAATAATGTCTTAATAGATAAGCCCGAGGCCACTACTGGATTTGGATTTTTAGTACCAAAAGGATCAAATAATAAAGAGTTTTTATTAGGAACAATATTTGATTCAGATATAAAACAAAATATTGGTAGATTAGTTGATCAACAATTGAATAATAACAAAAATGATAATAACAAAAATGGTTCTGGTGGTACCAATATAACTATGATGCTTGGAGGTCATTATTATGGATATAATTCTAATGGAGTACCATCAGATCGACTTTGTTTAAAAGCAGTGGAAAATATATTAACTAAAGTGTTCAATGTCAATTTAAATAATTGTAATTTAGTGTTAAGAGACGAGACAAATTTATCAGATAAACAAGTCCTGATTGGAGATAATGATATATTAGTATCATATAATGTACATAGAGATTGCATCCCCCAATACCATACTGGTTATGGAGGTATTAACACTAAAGTTCATGAAATATTAGCTACGAATTATGATAATAAATTTTCGGTTGGAGGGATGTGCTTTGGGGTAGGTATCGGAGTTCCAGATTGTGTATTAAATTCATTACAAGCAGCATTAAAATTTTAATGATAATAATATAGTTACATAAGTACAAATATATACTATTACGGTATGATTAATCGTTATCGATGATTTCTGCCAGTTTTATCACTTTAGATTTGGTTTTAGCAAATTGAACCGCCATTGGTTTGTTAAAAAATTCAAATTTTTGTAATGCAACTAATGCCATTGATGCTTCGGATACATTACTAAAAATTATATGAGCTTGACCTCTCATTTTATGTGATTTTGGTTTCATAATTATATCTATAACATCTCCATAACTACTACATAATAGATACAAATTATGCCTTATGATTCCTATATTTATTTTATCATTCAAGTTATTAATATATAATGTTTGATTAATGTTATCATCAACTTTATGTTTCTTCTGGGATGAGGCCGATGATGCTGATGATTCCTCAGATTCCCGCTTTCTTTCCCGCTTTCTTGTGGTCATTGCAATAGTTATCCCTATTAAACTATAAGTATTTAATTCCGCACTTTTCTACTTAAGCTCTGTTACCTAATCTCTTAATTCCTAGTGCTATTTCACAGCATCGCCAGGTTTAACTATATTTTTGAAAATTTGTCTTTTTGGTAGTTTCGCACACATTGCTACCGCTCCGCTATATAATTGAATGATTCGCACATTGCTAAGGGAGACAGAACCGAGCGAAACGAAAGAAACCAGAGTGAACCAGAGTGAAATTGACATTGGATTTTTAATTTGTTCTTATAACCTTTAATTCAAAAGCAACCATGGCATCTCAATTGAATGCTTCATTACTTCGATTAAAGTTATTAGATGCTTTAAGAAGTGGCGACACCACCAAAGTGGATTCAGTCATTGAACAATTAAATTCGACTAGACCCACTATTCAAGCCACTGATATTCTTCAATTGAAAGAAACCATCTTACATTATGCGGTACAAGTAGCACCATTATCCACCATACAACATTTAGTAAACAATCAACTGAAGTATAACCTTGACATCAATGCTCAGGATCATCATGGGGATACTCCATTACATTTGGCCGCTGCATCTAGCAGATTAGAAGTTATTAAATTTCTTTTATCATTACCAATTATAAATGATACAATCATGAATTTAGACAAGAAACAACCAGTAGAATTATCTAAAGATTTAGAAGTAGCTCAATTGATGCAATTTGAACGGGCCAAGTTTGTTGAAAAACTGGCTAGTCAATTAAGAGAATATTTTACTAAACGAGATTTTGATAATTTAGAAAAATTATTAGTGACCAATTCTAGAGCTGCTGAATTATTAGATATCAATGGAGCTGATCCTGAAACTGGTAATACTGTATTACATGAATTTATTTTAAAAAATGATTTACAAATGTGTGATTGGATTTTAAAACATGGTGGTGATCCTTTTAAAAGGGATAAACGGGGTAAACTACCAATTGATTTAATTTCTAATCGGTCTGATCCTATTAGAAAACTTTTAAAAACGGCTTCTAAAGATCAAACTATCATGGATCCAGTAGCTCCTGTTGCTGGTTCAAAACTGGGTAATTCCCCTACTTATAAAGGATATTTAAAGAAATGGACTAATTTTGCTTCCGGTTATAAATTAAGATACTTTGTTTTAGATGAAAAGGGAATTTTATCTTATTATACCAATCAAGATGATACTAATAATGCATGTAGAGGATCTTTAAATCTTAGTTTTGCCGCTTTACATTTAGATTCTTCAGAAAAATTAAAATTTGAAATCATTGGTAAAAATGGGATAAGATGGCATTTAAAAGCCAATCATCCTATTGAAACTAATAGATGGGTATGGAATTTACAAAATGCTATTACCATTGCAAAAGATAATATGAAACAAAGGAGAATTATTCTGAATTCAAAAGATTCATCTAATGTTAATAATAATGATAATAGTGAGGATCCTTCTAAATCACCTACTAGTGTTAATTCTGGTAAACCAAGCTTTGATGGTAATGAATCTAATGATGGTAAAAAACATCATTTACTTAGTTTAAGAAGGAAACATAAAAGAACTGGAAGTCAAGTATCCTTAAGTTCTACCGGAAGTAATGATGAGGATGTTTCTGCTCCACCTTCAAGATCTAATACTTTTAAGAAAACTCCTGAAAGTCCAAATCTTGCAAAAATTAAAGAAGGTGCTTCTCTTAAACCAGAACAATTGCATACGGCTGATCAAGCTAGTTATGACACTGATAATGAAAACTTTGATTATGATTTGGAAGATTTACAACCTGAAGATTATGATAGTGACAATGAATCGGAAGGTGATAAGAATTCAATTCAAGATCAAATTTCTACTGTTAAAGGATCTTTAGAGGTTGAAATATCTAGTGTTATTGATTTATTCAATAATGTTCTTAATTCCCCTGATTCATTAGATCTTGAAATTTGTAAGGTTGGTTCTAATACTTTAACAGTAATTCAAGATTTATTTCATAAGTATAACTCATTATTAGTAAATAAGGATCATAAGACTTCTAAAAAACTTGAAAGACAACTTGAAGTCAATAAGCTATGGGAAAATTCTATTCGTCAATTAGAAAAAGAAATTGCCCATAGAGAACAAAAATTAGCGGAATTTGATGGAAAGAAAAAGCAATTGAAAAAGTATCTTACTTCTAAATCATCTGGAGCTTCAACCCCTAGTAATACACCAGCTGACCCTATTCAAGGAATTGGTGCTGCTGCCGGTGCTGCCGGTGCTGCCGGTGCTGCCGGTGCTGCTGGTGCTGTATCTGAACAGATGTCAAGTGACAAATCTGATATTGATATTAAGGATCTTGATAGAGGTGCTTCTGATCCTGTATTAGATGAAATCCTTAATGATTCCGATGAGGAATTTTTCGATGCTGATGAATACGAATTAAATGAACTGCTCAAGAGTAATGATAACCTTTTAAATAAAAAGCCTTCAGAAAGAAACCTTGATTCTCAAAGTACAGCAGCTACTGCTAATGTTGGTGATGAAACGGCTGAAATCGATCCTAAGGAATCAAAGCCCCATGCTGAAACAGAACACCCATCATCATCATTATCTAACGATATCAATGAAGAACAAAAACGTAAACAGGAAATGATTGATAAAGAAGGATCATTTTTAGGGTATGAAAATCCTCCAAGAGATAGATTACCATTAGATGAAGATGATAGACCTAAACTTGGTCTTTGGAGTATTTTAAAATCAATGATTGGTAAAGATATGACTAAAATGACTTTACCAGTTTCCTTTAATGAATGTACTTCATTATTACAAAGATTAGCTGAAGATGTGGAATATTCAGATGTACTTGAAAGAGCAGCAAGTTTTGATGATTCAGCGTTACGTACAGCTTATGCAGCTGCTTTTGCAGCATCTGAATACGCATCTACTATTAATAGAATTGCAAAACCTTTTAATCCTTTATTAGGAGAAACATTTGAATACTCTCGTCCTGATAAAAATTATCGATTAATTTCAGAACAAGTTAGTCATCATCCTCCAATCAGTGCTTGTAGAGCTGAATCAACTAAATGGGATTATTATGGTGAAAATGCAGTTGATTCTCAATTTAAAGGTAGATCATTTGATTTCAAACATTTAGGTAAGATGTTTTGTGTTATTAGACCTGATAATGGATCCATTGATGTTAATGGTAATAAAGTGGCTGAAGAAGTTTATAGTTGGAAAAAGGTTAATACATCAGTAGTTGGAATTATGATTGGTAATCCAACCGTTGATAATTATGGGAAGATGGAAGTTACAAATCATACTACTGGTGATAAAATCATTGTTGATTTAAAACAAAGAGGTTGGAGAGCTTCTTCAGCTTATCAATTAAGTGGGACTGTGTTTGATAAGAAAGGAAATGGATGCTGGGCTATTGGAGGTCATTGGAATTCCAAGATTTATGGGAAAAAATTAAATCCTAATAAACCAGCTGAGGCTGATAGACGTACTTCATTGGTTGATAATGCTGAAAGATCTAGTGTTTCAAAAGATCCATTCCAAGGAGGACCATTCCTTATATGGCAAGCAGCTCCAAGACCTCAGGTTCCATTTAATTTAACCTCATTTGCTATTACTTTGAATGGAATTGATAATAATTTGAAAGAGTATCTTGCTCCTACTGATACCAGACTTAGACCAGATCAAAGAGCTATGGAAGATGGGAAATATGATTTAGCAGCTGATGAAAAGCATAGAGTTGAAGAAAAACAAAGAGCTGCAAGAAAAGAAAGAGAAGCTAAAGGTATTACTTATAAACCAAATTGGTTCACTAGAAGAAAACATCCAATTACTGGAGATAATTTTTGGGAATACAATGGTAAATATTGGAAAGCCAGAAAAAATCATGAATTGGAAGGTTGTGGAGATATTTTTTAATTCGTATAGTAGTATTAGTTTTGTACATTCATTGAATAATTTAATTTGCATCTCAATGTAACTAGTAGTAGTAGCAGTAGTTGAGTTGTTCGCAACTCTCAAGTCGCTGCCTAAATCTGAGTCTCTGCGATGCCATCGCATTTTCAATCTTGAATTTGCACCTCATCGATTTATCAAGGTTAAGCAGTTAACAAGAATTAAGCAAAGTTAACCAGATTTAGGCAGTTATAGATCTAATCATGGGTAAAAGGAAGTCAAATGCTGTGAATGCAGCCCAATCCATGGAATCCAAAGTATCCCCAATCCTTGAAATTAATTATAAAGAACCATTATTTTCTATTGCAGCCCATCCTACTAGACCTATTTTAGCACAAGGATTAGCCACTGGTCATGTATTTTGTACTTCATATGATGCCGAAAAATTAGAACAATTACAACAAGAACGAAGAGAAACATTAATTCAATCAGAAATGGAAAAATTCAAGAAAGGAAAGATTTCAGAAGTAGTAAAATCTGTTTCTCAACTGAAAAAAAAATGGTGGTCAATAATTGATGATTATGATGATATTCCTCAAGATTCACATATTGTCAATATGTGGAAAACCAGAAGACACAAAGGCTCGTGTAGATCAATTATATTTGATCCTCTTGAGAATTCCTTAGGTGATAATATTTATACGGTGGGGACTGATCATATTATAAAGAAAGCTAATACTGAAACTGGGAAAGTGGTAAGTAAAACAAATGTGAGTGAAGATTATAATGAAAAAGGAGATGCCATAACCAAATTATGTCATTCTACCACTAATCCATTTTTATTAGCAGGAACTGAAAATGGACATGTATTGGTATATGATAGTGGGAATTTATCCAAGAGTCAACTTAAATTTAAAGTATCCAATGCTCATGAAGATTCCATTAATCAAATTATTCCATTATCTGCTAGATCAACATATCGTTATTTAACATTGGGATCAACTACATTATCTCATATAGATATCAGAAAGGGAGTAGTTAGTCAATCAGATGATCAAGAAGATGAATTGCTTTCCATGTGTTTTTCTTCTGATCATGTTAATAATAATAAAAATGATACAGTTTTAGTATCACATGGAGAAGGAATTGTCACGATTTGGAAAGATTCTAAGAATGGATGGCGTGATCAATTATCAAGAATTAAAATTAATAAGGGTACTTCAATTGATACAATAGTACCAACCATGAGTTGTGATACCGATGAAATGGCCAATTCTGTTTGGTGTGGTGATAGTGATGGGTTATTACATAGAATTAATCATAAGATTGGGAAAATTGTAGAGACTAGAGTTCACTCAAATCCTACTGGGAAGCATGGGGCTGTAGATGAAGTTGGAAATTTGGAAATTGATTATAATTATCGATTAATTAGTTCAGGGATGGATTCTTTGAAAATATGGTCTGAGCAATCACAAGAAGATATAGTTGAGGATAATGATGATAGTAGTGATGACGATAGTGATGACGATAGTGACGATAGTGATATTAGTGACGATGACAGTGGTGATGAAAATGGTGATGACAGTGGTGATGATTCCTTACAGTCCTCTGACAGCTCAAATAATGTCAATGGAAGCGACGCCAATGAAATCGATACCGATACCAATGAACATTCAGATAACGACTCAGATATCGAAACTGAAACCCCGCAAATACAACGGAGGAAAAGATTACAGTCATCAGAAAACCCGGCTGATGATTCTGATGATTCTGATAATTCTGATACTGAATCCAAGTTAAATCCAGGATCTCATACAAAATCTGATTCTGATTCTGATTCTGATTCTGATTCTGGAGCTAATAAACCAAAGAGACCAAAACAACTCACCAACAAACAATTACGAAACTTACAACAACATGAACATGGAATCCGTCGTTTTGATGACTTATAGTCATATTTCACTATCACCAATAATCCATATCTTTAGAGCTTGTAGAAAAATATACCATAGAGTTAAAAACTTATATAACCAATTAATTATTGCAATAATAAGTTTTAAATTTATTGTTGCTCATGGTGAGCAGCACCATCGCATTAATCGCATTAATCTTATCAGTAGGAAAACAAATCCATCAGGATCCGTTTTTTTTTTTCTTTCTTTCTTCAGCGATTGACCTAATAACAAGGGATGGAAAAGCCACAGAACTTTACGGTTGAAGATGTCATATTATCCCGAAGAGGATACTGTATATCGGGAACCCTTATCCTATCATCACATCATCTTGTTTTCAGCTTCTATCCTCCAACAGATCCCAATAATCCAGATGATAAACCTATAAATCCTAAAGAGATCTGGATTTGTTACCCCATCATTGATAAGATTTCTAAAGCTAGAGGCTCTTCATTATTGGCCAATCGAAATAATCAATTCAATTCTCCTGTTAACAGTACTTTTAAAGATGGCAGCTTATCAAAACTTTATGAAGCTCGAGCAATTGATCATTATTCTGCTTCTAATATAAGAATCCAATGTAAAGATTTTACATTTTATTCATTTGATTTTGTGAATGATTCCGTAGCTACTGAAGTATATCTTAAATTGAGTACATTAATTTCATTACCAAAAGTTCAAAGAAACCTCAAAGCGTTTTATGCCTTCAATTATCGTCCTAATGTAATGGAATCGAATCTTTCTTTTAAAGGTTGGGATATGTATGACCCACAAAAGGAATATGAAAGATTGGGATTAGTTGGTGATAATGAAGAATATTGGCGATTAACTCGTGTAAATGAAGCTTATAAGCTATGTGATACATACCCTAATTTAATTGTAGTACCAGGATCAATATCAGATACAGTATTACAACATGCAGTTAAGTTTAGATCTAAACATAGACTACCTGCCATTACTTATAAACATCGACTTAATCCAAATGGTAATGTTATAGGAAGATGTGCTCAACCAATGGTTGGATTAAATATTCAAAATCGATCTCTTCAAGATGAAAAAGTTGTAACTGAAATTTTTAGATGTCATGAACGACAGAGAAGAGCTACCTTAAATGATGAAGATGAATTTATTGATCAACCTCAAAAAAATTTGATTGTAGATTTAAGACCTATTACTAATGCAATGGCCCAACATGCTATGGGAGCTGGAACTGAAAATATTGATTTTTATAAAGGGAAATTAGCTACAGATTCTAGAGATATTCATCCATCAAATATTATTAAAAATGTGGATAAAATATTTTGTAATATTGATAATGTTCATGTTATGAGAGATTCATTAAACAAATTATCCGCAGCTTTAAATGATTTAGATAACTTCCCAGTATCAATGAATGCTGACAATGATCAAATATCATATTCATTACTTCAACAGGCTTTATCAAAATCACAATGGTTAAATAGATTATCCATAATTTTACAAGCTGTTGATCGAATAAGTAAATCAATTCACTTGAATAATACAAATGTTTTGATCCATTGTTCTGATGGTTGGGATCGTACTTCTCAAGTTTCGGCCTTACTGCAATTATGTCTTGATCCTTATTATAGAAGTCTCAAAGGATTTATGGTATTAATTGAAAAAGAGTGGGTTAGTTTTGGGTTTAAATTCAATATGAGAGCTGATCATGGTGGATGTATAGGAGCTGTTCTTCCTAAACCTCCACCAGAATCTGATATGAATGAAAATGATGATAATTCAGATTCTTATAGAGGTGGTCAAGGAATCCCTACTGGTGCAGTAGCCTCTTTCTTACAGAAAGCCGCTAATAAAGCTGCCACTAGACTTAGACATGGTGCTACAGTAGCTGCTAATGCGGCTGGATCTGCTCCTGAAAGGCTTATACGGAATCATGATATTGTTCATCAAAAACCTAATGAAGATGCTAAAGAAACAGCCCCCACTAATGATAATAATAACAATGGTAATAATAATGATAGTAATGATAATAATAGTAGTAATAATAGTAATAACCACGGTAACAACAATGGTAATGAAACTATTAATGTCCCATCGTCATCATCATCTCCTGTTCCTTCATCAAATCCTGATACAGAAAATGAAACAGGTGAACATTCATTTTTCTCATCAAGAACTTATTCAGGTAGTTCACTCAAATCTCCCATATTTCATCAATTTTTAGATTGTGTTTATCAACTTTTAAGACAACATCCCGAATATTTTGAATTCAATAGCCGATTTTTGAAACGATTATTCTACCATTATTATTCTTGTCAATATGGATCATTCTTATGTGACACAGAAAAAGAGCTAAGAGAAATTTATCGGTTACAAGATAGCACAGTAAGTGTTTGGGATTACTTTAATTCAAGACCAAATGAATTTATAAATCAAAACTATTCACATCAAGATGAAGTGATGTTTTTCAATTATAGTGATGTAAAATGGTGGAATGAATTATATGGTAGATCAGACGAAGAAATGAATGGGTTATCAAATTCCTTGGATAGAAAGTTTGCTAAAATTAATTTATCTAAATAGACTAGCATTTACAAAATATAATCATTTATTTTAAGACAACCCCTCTCTAACTCGATCAAATGACAACCTCTCTCTGACTCGATCAAATGATAAGGTTCCGGATTTCGGTTTTAGGAAATCATTTCTAGGAACTCGCGATCTGATAAAAATAAAAATCATTGGTGCGGCAGCTTCATTATGGCTTAATCAAAAGGTTATCATGTTGCAATATAAGAGTTGTCTACGGAAGTCAGTCCGAGATCATGTTAGAAATCAAGGAATATATATATTGCGTACCCAAGTCACCAGCATTCCCATTTCAGTTTCAAATAGTGTCCTTAAAAGTTCTGGACCTCATGGAGTTGATGGTAGAACCCCATACGTAGATCAACCTCAATCATTAAATCAAGTATCCATAACAGATCCATATATTCTTTACCAAAACTATATATCACAAGGTCTTTTAGAAAAAGACGAGTTTCAAGTTCGAGCTATGAAAGAATTTCAAAAGCTTTATCATCGAGTCTTAAATTATAAACCACCAGAAGATTTACAAATCAAAATTAGTTTATTACTACGAAAGATTGAACTTCAACAAGCAGAAAAATTCATGAAAGAAAAACGTCAAGGAGGTGGATTATATACTCTTAAACGCAGTGCTTTAACTAAGCTATTTACTAAAGATCCAGACGCTGAAAAGAAGCAATTAATCAAACTCATGACCGATGAAGAAGAATTAAGTAATTTTAAATCCCCACAAGGATTATTGATTAATGGAGAAGTAGGATGTGGGAAATCTATGTTAATGGATATATTTGCATCTTCATTACCCCATGACTCAAAAATGAGATGGCATTTTAATAATTTCATTTTATGGGTATATAATGAAATTCATAATATTCAAAATGAAAAAATCATTACTTCTACCATGAAAAATGGTCAAGAAAATGTTAAGTTATCTATGGAAAATGAATTTATCTTATTTGAAATAGCCCAAAAAATGATTAATAAAAATACCATTTTAATGTTGGATGAATTTATGTTACCAGATATTGCAGCTGCTAATATAATAAAGATTTTATTTACTTATTATTTTAAATTGGGTGGGGTTTTAGTGGCTACTTCTAATAAATTACCAGAAGATTTATATTCTAATGAATTCCATAAATCTAGTTTCAAGTCATTTGTTAATGTTCTTAATTATAGATGTAAATCTATTGATATGAGATCAAATAAAGATTATCGAGTTCATTTAGCCTCACAAAACCTTGATAATGCTCGAGTGGTTATTAAATATAATAATGCCAATAGTGAAGATGATTGGAATAACCTTATTAAACTGAATGTTTTAGAGATTCCTTCAACGTCCGAGTTGATTAATAAAGAAATATGTTTTGATGATCCAAGACTTGGTGGGAAAGAATCATTTATTAAGGTTTATAATCGAATCACAAAACTTCCTTTAACCTTTAATGATAAAGACGTTTGTTATGTGGAATTTGATTATATTTGTCGAGGATTATATTCAGCATCTGATTATATAACCTTAGCATCAAAATATAAGATCATAATTCTTGATCATATTCCAATATTAACCACTAAAATGAAAAATGAAGCTAGAAGATTTATAACTTTATTAGATGCCATTTATGAGTCAAAATGTCAATTATATCTTAGATCTGATGTACCAATTGATCATATATTTTTCCCAGATTCAATTGAATCAGAAGCTCCTGAAGATATTAAGCAAATGGCCAAAGATCTTGATAGTAATAATAATTTACAAGTTCAAGATGAAGAAATGTTTGCTCGTACAAGTATTGATATATCTAATCCTTATAGACCTAATGTGTCAACATATGATCAAGATCATACTGTTGAATTTAAAGAAGTTCCTAAACAAACTAGTGGGAACGATGATTATAAAAACATTAAAGCATTTACAGGAGAAGATGAAAAATTTGCTTATAAAAGAGCTGTATCAAGAATAAAAGAAATGATTGGTTCTGAATCTTGGAGACGTAATAATAATTGGGTACCAATTGATAAAACTATGAGACCTTGGGAATCTAATAATAGATTTAATATTCAATATTCAACCACAAATAATCCCGTCAATCCTGATTCCAATAGTGATGATCAAATAAATGATCAAATTAAAACCACTATTAAAAACAAACAGAAATTATTGGATTCATTACCTAGAGATATCTCTACTGAAATGAATATACCATTTAGGAAATTCAATTCAAAGTTTGCACCCATTTTCTCAAATGTTCAACATTTTTGGGCCATGGGAAAATGGAACCAAAATCTCAAATCTTTGAAAGACGGAATTGCAAAATCCTGGATAAATTCGAGTAATAAATGAGTTTAGTTAGAATCTATACAGTTGATGGTATATCTGTTGGTATATCTGTTGGTACATCTGTTGGTACATCTGTTGGTACATTTGTTGGTACTGACAAATCCGTTGGACAAGAATTCTCTTGCCATCAACAATTTAGCAATCATACATATAAATAAAAATGCATGCATGTAATCTACATAATAATCAATCCAACTACAGCTACTACTGTATATCAGTAATTAACATGCAATACACCCCAACTGATGGCTCGTATATTATAACACGATTTACAGACTCAATGTAGGCTTATTTAAGACTCTTTAAGACTAGCTATGGCTGGTTATAACTATGGTGGTATATAGTTACTACTGGTAAGCGGTCCTGTATATGTGTGAAAGCATGTCAACCGACGACCAAACTTGTGGGAGCAATCAAAAATTTGGGGGCACCCCAGTGTCTCCAGTATTTCTTGGTGTCGTCCCCCAGAGAGTCCCTTTGGCGCACTTTGGGGCACTTTGGGGTCCTTTGGGCCCTTTACCGTCTGTGGTCGCACTCTCCTTACTACGACCATGTCCCCCGCGCCATTTAAACAATAGACCCATGGTGCCATCCCTCTATCCTATTACGTAGGGATAGCGAGGACTAGAAATATCTATTCTTTTCCACTTCTATTACTGATTTGGAATTGACTTATTTCGTTTTGTTTCCATCACTATCTTTACTAGATCTAGTCGACTTAACTTCAGACAGATCCTTAACTCCGTCCCCGGTGATTATTATAGACAATCATACCATTTCTTCTATTTGTGTGTGTGTGTGTGTGGGTTTCTGATAGAGCGTCAACCAAAATAGAATTTGGTGGATAACTTTTTTTTTTTTTTTGCAAGTGAACGTATGACTGATATAAAAGATGGGAAATAATACATCACAAATCAGAAGATCAAGTATCACATACAATGAGTCCAACGTAAGGAAATCGTCAAGCTCCAAACAGCCTAAGAATAATCAAAATCTTGATGAAGAATTTAGTGACTTAATTTTACATGAAGTTAAGAAAGATCCTGAAGGTTCTATGGATAGACGTATGTTTGACCAAAATGGACAAGGTTCAGGGTTAGAACAAAGAGATACAAATTTGCTGTATAACAAATTTTCCAATGATTTAATTGAAGATGAATACAATGAATTAAATGATTTAATAGAAACTGATGAAACGGAATTATCAAGAAACATTATTCCTGATAAAGACCGAGGTGGAAGAGGAGATCCTAATGGTGATCCAATGAATCATGGAGATGATATGGAAATTGATTCTTATGAAACAAATACTCCTGTTGGTGATCTTTCTCGTACTCCTGATACTCCAACACCTGATTTATCAACGGTTGATTTTGCTAAGATTGTTTCTGGACCTAATAATAATTCTAACAGTCAAAATTCCAGAAATTTACAATCTCAACCAATCCAACAAGTAGGGACTTTACCTAATAGAGGACCAGTAAATCAAACTTATAATTATGGTAGTGGAACAAATTCACCAGTTTATCAAATTAATGGGTATCAAGGACAAGGACAAGGGCAAGGACAAATAAATCCTTCCCAATATCAATTTAGTTCAGGATCGATGAATTCTAAAGACTCATCAGATAAATTGGTTCAAGTAGAACTTAAATGGGTTAATGTTACCGGAGAAAACATCCAAAAAATATCAGTTATTGGATCGTTTTCTAATTGGAGACATGTAATTCGATTAAGACCTTCAACTTCTCATCCTAATGAATATGTAGTAACTATTAGGTTACCATTAGGAGTTCATAAATTATTATATATCATTAATAATGAGTATAGAGTTAGTGAACAATTACCAACTGCTACTGATCAAGAAGGGATTTTTTTTAATTGGTTTGAAGTATTAGATGAACAACATTTATTTAATCATTCACAAAACCAACCTAATAGAACTAATGCATCTACTAAATATGATGCCAATATTATTCAATCTGCTGGACAATTTGAAATTAATGAAATTAGAAAGAAATCAAACAGCTTTTTAACTAGATTAAGTAAAGAGGAACCTAATTTTGAACATGTAGAATTTATGGATAAAAATAGATCAGAAGATGATTTACAAAAAGAAATACGTCAAGGATTATTAGATCAAAATCAATCTCAAAATCAAGGACATGATCCAAGAGGAATAGATGTACCACAAGCCCAATTACATTCAGTATCATCAGATAAATTTATGTCACCTCCTTCAAATCATGACAAATATATTTCTCTTCAAGAACATAATTCATCATCATTTTTATTGAATGAACAAATGAGATCTAAACTTGAATATTCTAATGAAATTCCTGAAATTTTCATCAATTATAATTATTTTAAAAGTCAAAATTCTGATTTTGAACTTCCTGAACCTCCTCAATTACCAGCACATTTAAATAATGTATTATTAAATAAGATCTCAAATCTGGCCTCAAATTCAAACCTTGGACAAACCCATCCACCACCACCTCCAGGGTATAATCCAATGAATAACCTGGAAGGTTTAAGACCACCATCAGCTAATTTTATTAATGAATTAGGAAACAGTCCAAGCACAAATTCTGCTAGTAGTACCATCAGTACTGGTACTGGTACTAGTACTAGTAAAAGACCCCCATTAAGAAGAGCAGATTCATCTTATTATGCATCGAATCAAGAAGCATATCATCTTTCAATCCCTAATCATGTAATTTTAAATCATTTAATGACTACTTCAATTCGAAATGATGTGTTAACAGTTGCTTGTATAACTAGATATTCTGGGAAGTTTGTTACTCAAATCATGCACTCTCCTGCTGATACTTCTTAGGTAATATAAATGTTATTTGTTTTCTTTCTTTTGTTCTGACTAGTTTTATCTTGTTTATAAGTTAATATATTTTAGAGATTAACTGATAGGATATTCAATGACTTGAATAGGTTCAATAACTTGAATAGGTTCAATCAATACTGATGGCCGCACGTGATTTACTCGACTTTTGTTCTTCCCTCTCTTCTGAGACTGGCCTGTATCTGTGATCGGTCGAGTCGGTCTCAAAGGCTCTGTTACAAATGTGAAACATTACTAAGAATATCTAACCTTTTGTATATAACTCCGACAATCCTGCTTTCTTCCTTCAATTGAACCTATCTTTTTTCTTATTTCATTTCTTTGATTATTTAGTGTGTTGATAATTAATAGCCTATCAATATGTCATGGAATGGTATAAAGAAAGCTATAAATCGGGCCGGAACCCAAGTGAAATTAAAGACCGGACAAATAGATGAAACCATTGATCAACAATACGACTTTGAAGAAAAGAAGTATAGGGTTATGGAATCAAATTCTATTAAACTTCATAAAGAATTGAAACATTATTTAGAATCCCTTCGAGTATTAACCAATGCTCAAGTGAATGTTGCCGAAGTGATGAAATCATTTTATGGCCATGATGACCCGGCAGTAGATGGACCTGATGATTTGAGGAATAATTTTAGTCAAGAATATTATCAAGTTATAAAAGCTTTAAATGATAAAACCTTAAATGAACTAGAATCGCCATATAACCAAGTGGTGTTAAATCCACTTGGTAGGTTTAATTCATATTTCATAGAAATTAATGAAGCTATTAAAAAGAGATATCATAAAAAATTAGATTATGATTCGTTAAAGAATAAACTACAAAAATTAATTGAGAAGCCAAATACTAATAATGGTAGACACCAAGACTATGAGAATAAATTATTAGACACTAGAAATGATATTAATGAATCAAAGAAGGTTTATGATGAATTAAATGAAGATTTAAAACGAGAATTACCCAAATTAATAAATTTAAGAATCCCCTTTTTAAACCCTTCATTTGAAAGTTTTATTAAACTTCAATTAAGATTTTTTAATGAAAATTATAACCTGCTTTATAATCTTCAATCCAATTTGGATACAAATATAAGACAAGAGTACATAAATGGGAATCTTGAATCTCGGTTGGATGATACTTTGGGGAAGATGAGGGAGCTTAATATCACTGGGAGTTAGAAAAGAAGAGATGGTCAGGAAAGAGATGGTCAGGAAAGAGATGGTCAGGAAAGAGATGGTCAGGAAAGAGATGGGTTAGGATTTATATCCATCTTATGGGATATGTTCTGTATGTTATATAGAATTTGTGATATCTGTTATGTGTAATGTCTATGAAATGTGTATGGAATGTGTATATGAAATGTGTATTGAAATGTGTATATGAAGTAAACTCTTATCTGTATATGAAACCAACTCTTATCAGAGATTATCTGATTTGATTCGCACCATTTCGTCTCAACACCACAACAAAAAGTCCCTCCTTAAGCCTCCTCAAGCCCTCACCCTCACCATTTAAATATAACTAACTACCAGATCAATACCCCATTTATTCAAAGTCATCGATCTATAATGCTCTCTAGGAGGAAGCTGGGAGCCACCACTGGTATCGATGAAAAGTTCTGGGTCCAATATTATGAAAGTGTTAGTAAATTATCTAAAAAGAAACCCCCTTTAACTAGTAGTATGGTTACTACGATTCATAAATATTTTGATCATTTGAATTTACCTAAACCTAGTGCAAATCAAATTCAAGCATTATTATCTTCACCATTTACTCAAGGTGATCTAACTAAGACCTTTCACCTAATCAGATATTATCAGTTGAGTGCTCAAGGATTATTCATTACAAATGAAAATATCGATAAATCGAATAATTTGATCAGATATATTGGTGCTGATAATTGGGAAAATGTTATGTGTTATATGGATTCTTTATTGTTTGCCATGTTTTCTAATTTGGATAGTTTTGAACCCATTTTATTTTTATCAAACCAATCAGAAAACCCGTTAATCAATCGATTATCTACCTTGTTGAGGGTTTATGTCAATCTTTTAAGATCTGGTAATATTATTAAAATTGATTTAACTATGAAGATTTGTGAAACTTTGAGTAAATTAGGTTTCGAGGAAGCAATGTCTCATAAACAACAGGATTCTGCTACATTATTTGAATTTTTAACCGAGATTTTATCTATGCCATTATTAACGTTTAAAATTGATATCCAACATGGAGGGAAATTTAATGAAGAAGATGACCGGAAATATTCTAAAGAACGAATGTTGTTTGTAAGTTTATTAGAAGATTATGATGATGGCAGTCATAATGGTGATCATAATGATGATAATGAAACTAATAATAAACTGGCTACTAATGGCCCCCATGAACATAATAATTCAAATGATGGTTCTAGTATTGATAGTTATGGGTCTCATACCGGTTCAGAGTCTCATGATGATGAGATTCTTTTAGAAGAATGTCTTGAAAATTATTTTAGTAATTCCATTAGTGTTAATAGAGAATTAGAAAGAAGAGCAACCATGGATAGTCTCATGTCTGGGAAAGGTTCTGTTAATCTTGTTGAAAATATTGATGAATTAGCAAATTTATCAGATTCTACTAATAATAAAGGACCTTCCGTATCGACTTCACTGGTTCGTACTAGATCATCTACATTATCTATTTGGAATTTAAACTCCGATAAAACTGGTAAAAATGATTCTAATGGGAGAGCTAATTCTTCAAAACCAACCCCTAAAGAAGTAAGTTTACCAGCTTGGATGTTTTTAAGATTATTACCATTTTATACGGATGATAATAATGTATCAATTTCAAATGATGGTAATGTCAAAAGTACGGCTAAAAGTTCAAAAGAATTTGCTAACAGAAGACCAGTGTTACCGATTTGTTTAAAAAGATATTCGTTTGAAAATGATCGAGCTAACAGACTGACGAAAAAAGTGATTATCCCCCCAGTCATTAACTTACCTACATTTGTAGCTGATGATAATGATGATAATAAATCATCCCATAATTATAAATTAATTTTAGAAAGTGCTATTTGTCATAGAGGTACTTCAATCAGTTCTGGTCATTTTGTTTCTGCAGTTCGAAAAAACTATAATCAAATAAATGAATCAGATAATGAATCTTATAATGCCCCATGGTATTTATATGATGATATGCATAAACCTAAAGTGGTTG
Organism: Yamadazyma taylorii; assembly: GCA_030583035.1. Classification (NCBI taxonomy): domain Eukaryota; kingdom Fungi; phylum Ascomycota; class Pichiomycetes; order Serinales; family Debaryomycetaceae; genus Yamadazyma; species Yamadazyma taylorii. The sequence continues at coordinate 205,062 of JAJMHJ010000010.1, read as the reverse complement.
ATAAATCATTTAAAGAACTATTTGCTACAGAATGGCCCTATATTCTATTCTATAGACTTGTAACCATTGAAGAGAGTATGTCATCGAATGCTAGTACTTATTCAAGAACAACCCTGACTTCATTAACTAATTCTCCTCAAGTAATTATTCCTCAAGGTTCTAAGGGAAAATATTGGAGTGAAGAAAATATCAGTCCGATTGTTTCAATGTCTCAATCTCCTACATTAAAACCGGATGATCATAGTATGATTAATAGTTTGAATAAAACTGCTTCAAATGTTAGTGTCCCCCTTCCAGAAATATCTCCATTAGATAATAAATTTAAAGATATAAAGGATCGATATTTTTGGTATGTTCCTGATAAAAACATGAATTATCATCGAGAAGATGCAATTTCTAAAGAAAATGCTAGAAGACCTAGTTTAACTGCTTCTTATCGTCGTAACAGTCAATGGAGTAATGGTAAAAAACCTTCAGTTACTGATCTCGAAGAACGTTTAAATAATTTACCTGAAGCATTGAAATTATCATCTCCTAAATTATCATCTATTGATGATACTAAAGACAATACAAGACCTACATCTCCGCATCCAGGTGATACAGACGATGTTATATCCAACTTTAGTCTTAATGATGCTGAAGGTAAGAGAAATGATTCAAAGAACCGAAATCCTCCTTCTCATCATCACCATCATTTATTTCCTCATAATACTCATGAAATCAATAATGCATATAAAAGAGCTCGAAAGAAAAGAGATTCATATAAACGAGAAAAATGTATTATTACATAAAAATATATACCTTTATAGATATAGTCATTATTCATTAATTCATAACTTTATTCTTTAATCACAATAATAAATTTTACCATCAATACCCCCTGCTACTACTTTACTCAGTTCTTGAGGATGAAATTTAATATTATTTATCATTTTATCACTTATTTTAAACAGACTAACTAACTTCCCAGAATTCCAGTCCCAAAATAATACATTTCCTTTAGAATCTCCACTCATAAGAATTTTACCATCAGGAGAAATATGAATTTCAATTTTATATCCAGTTATATTAGGATTTTTAAACTGCTTCTTTTTAAATTTATATTTGCCCTCTCCATCAATTACTTGGATAGTATTATTCATATTTTGCATAGCAATATATTTATCATTAGGTGGTAGTGATACCACAGAAGCAATAGCATATTGAGTTGGATGAGTAATGATTTTAACTGGTATATTAATCCCCCAATTCCAAATCCTTACAGATTTATCATCACTAGCTGATAAAAACTTTTGACCATTTTGAACCGGACAAAGACTATTGATTATACTTAAATGATGATCATAAACTTGCAAGGGATTACTAAGATCTTTTATATGGTAATGCTCGATTTTCCCCGTCATTAATCCCACAAGAAATTCATCATCATTATTGGAATTGAAAAGTAATGCAGTTGGGGTAGAATTAAAGGTTAGGGTTTTCAAAATTTCTCCAGTCTTAGTATCCCATAAATGAACTTTTTTATCAAAGGAACTACTAAGAAATCGTTTCCCATCACTATTAAATATTAAATCTTTAATAGGTTGATTATGGCCATAATACTCTCGTATTAACTCTCGTTTATTATATAAATCCCATAATCGTATGATAGAATCATTTCCTCCTGATAATAATAAATGTCCAGATTGGGGGAAAAATTCCAATTTACTTATACCATTTTCATGGCCTGGAAATTTATGGATCACTTTTTTAGGCACAAAACATTCATTTCGAAGGGTTTTGGTAGGAGCATATGCTAAGAAATCACCATTTGGATAGTTAAATGTTGCGAGATACTCAGAAGTAGAATATTGGTCATCTGGTTGATTATCTGGTTGATTATCTGACACTTCTTCCTCTTCTTCTTCCTCTTCTTCTTCCTCTTCTTTTGGCTCAGCCTCATCGTTGGTCTCCTTGGGTGTATTGTGATCATATTCATCATCAAAAGAGGCCCATGGCCCTAAGTAAATATCATCCAAATCTCCTTTATTTCTCTTTTGCTTCTTTCGTTTATTACTTCTGGGTCTTTCGTGGCTCCTTTTAGAGTTTGACATACCTTTCTCCACGTAAACCTTTTCTATTTTACCACCAACAGCATCTTTACCCATGAAATTATTTGTAACGGTTGAATAAACACTATCTGAGTCAATTTTGGGATTTTCAACCACATGTTCACTTAGACGAGATAGTATTCCGTCATTAGCATCTGGTTTAGAATCAGTGCCTGAACCTGAATTTGAATCTGAATCTGAAGAGTACCCTTTAACCAAAGACATAAGATATATTATAACCAATAGAATAATACCCTCTCTCACCATCGCATCGCGATTTAGACAATCGCAACCTTGAGATGAGCAGTGAAAAATTCCCTTGATAACTTTATTATAACAACTTCACAGACTAATATCATCCATGAGTAAAAGAAGAGTAGAAGAACCAGAAGATTCTGACATTGATGTCAGTTCCACAGATTCAGAAAATGAACAAGAATTAGAAGGTGGTGAAGGTGGTGAAGGTGGTGAAGGTGGTGAAGGTGAAGAAGATATTGTTAATGTAGATTTTGATTTTTTTGATCTTAATCCAGAAGTCGACTTCCATGCCACTAAAAACTTTTTAAGACAGCTATTAGGAGATGATGGAATTAAATTCAATGTGTCAGGAATCACTGATTTATTCTTAACCAAGAACAGTGTAGGAACTACCATTAAAACCGATGGGAAAGAAGGAGATCCATTTGCTTTATTATCGATTATTAATTTAACTGACAATAAAAATGATGCCTCATTAAAACCATTAATAGATTATATCATAGAAAAGACCAGTAAAGATCTTGAGTTCAATATGATGTTAAAGAAATTAATTAAAGACAATGGGAAAGTCACTAAGGATTCTTCTAAACAAGCTAAAGTTGGATTAATTATAAGTGAAAGAATCATTAACATGCCAGTTGAAGTTGTACCACCCATGTATAAAATGTTAATACAAGAAATGGACAAAGCCGAAGATGCACATGAAAAATATGAATTTGATTATTTCTTGGTGATTTCAAAAGTATATGAAATGGTAGCTTCTAATATTGATGATGATGAAGATGCTGATCAACAAGATCACAAAAAATCTAAAAGATCTAAACCTTCAGAAACTCCCCAAATTGAAATGGATTATTTCCATTATGAAGATCTTGTATTAGAAGCTAATTCTATGTACCATGGATATTATGATTATACTAATAAATCTCAAGAAACTGATTCAAGAAGAGTATTTACTGAATATGGTATTGATCCAAAATTGAGTGTGATTTTAATTGATAAAAATAACTTAGCTAAATCAGTTCCAGAAATGGAACAAAAATTCCCTCCCTTTTAATTAGATTCTTTATGGTTCTATCTGTATATTAAATAAATGTTACACTTACAACACGGTTCACTTTTTTAGAGTAAACTAATTCTTCCCATTAAAAACTTACATACAAGTACAAATATATATTCCCATATCATAAGCCATATGACCATTCCTGTGATCATAAGACCTATTAGAGCTTTTATCAATCTTATAATCCGGTCTCGTACATACCCAACCACTGAGAACATTAGGAAGTTGTCCCTGATCCGATCCGATCCAATGGGGTGGAATTGGTATAGTATGTGATAGGATTGATGACTGGGAAGGTGGTGGGAGGGCGGGAGTTGATAGGTTTAATCGACCGTTAACTAGCTCTTTTAATGAATGATAAAATTACGTAAAACTATTTGCACTAATCCAGTTTTTCTGCATGTCTGCTGTTAAAGATATTTTTGGCGCGCGCACACGATTCTTATGTGAGAAAAAAAAATTTTCAGAGAATCAAACGATTAAATCGATTCTATTCAAAGAGGTTAAAACAAACTGTTAAAACAACACATTTGGTATAACAGAAATGGCTCCACCTCATAAAAGTCATAACTTCCGTCCGGAAAATGTGTTAAAACGTGCCGAAGATTTGATTGCTGTTGGACAACATGATGCCGCATTAGAAACTCTTTATGAATTAATTACTTCTAAAAGAATTAGATATTTACAAGTTGAAGATTTAGAACCAATCGCTTTATTATTAGTGGAATTATCAGTTGATTTAAGAAGAGGAAAATTAGCTAAAGATGCTTTACATCAATATAAAAAGAATACCCAATTATTAGAAGGTGGATTAGATTCTATTCAAGTGATTTGTAAAAAATTCATTGAATTAGCTGAACAAAAATTAGATGCCGCCCAAGCTAAAGCTGATATTAAAATTGATCAAGATGATGATGATTTAGAAACTTCTCAAACTCCTGAAAGTATTTTATTATCATCAGTTTCTAATACTGATTCAGCTGATCGTACTGAAAGAGAATTAGTTACTCCATGGTTAAGATTTTTATGGGAAGCCTTAAGAGCAGTATTAGATATTTTAAGAAATAATTCAAAATTAGAAATTACTTATTCAACTATTGTTAATCAAGCCTTTCAATTTTGTCTTAAATTCAATAGAAAAGCTGAATTTAGAAGACTATGTGAATTATTAAGAACTCATATGCAATCAGTTACTACTCAATCAGCTAAAACTTCTCAAAGTACTAATGCTATTGATTTATCTGATAGTGAAACCGTTCAACGTTATTTAGATCAAAGATTTTCTCAATTAAACATTGCTGTTAAATTAGAATTATGGCAAGAATCTTTTAGATCAGTTGATGATGTTCATACTTTAATTGTCTCATCAAAAAAATCTCCTAAAGCTGTTATGATGGCTAATTATTATGAAAATTTGGCTAGGATCTTTGCGGTATCAGATAATTCATTATTTCATGCTGCTGCTTGGAATAAATTTTTTAATTTATATTCTCAATCTCCAAATGCTACTGATGAAGAATTAAATCATTATGCTTCAATTTTAGTATTATCTACTTTAGCTATTCCTCAAAAAGCTTTAAATAATAATGAAACTGTAGTGGATGATCATAAAGCTAAAAATGCCAATTTATCGTCATTATTAAATTTATCTCAAATTCCAAGTAGAGAAAGTTTAGTTAAATCAATTATTAATAGAAGTATTTTATGTTTTGTTGATCCTGTTATTAGAAGTTTATTTAATGTATTAGAAGAAGGAGAATTTCATCCATTAACTATCAAACAAAAGGTTTCTGAAGCTTTTAAAATTATTGAACAAGATAAAGATTATAGACATTATATTCCTACCTTAACTGAAGTGATTTTAATTAAATTATATCAACAAGTTAGTCAAGTTTATGAAAGTATTAAATTAGATTATATGGTATCATTAGGGATCTTTGAAAGCGAAAATGATAACAGTGAATTCAAATTACAACCATTAGAAGTTGAAGGATTAATTGTTAATGCCGTTAAAGAAGGACATTTATCATTATCCATTGATCATGAAGCTAATGTTGTATCATTTAGAGCTGATCCATTTGAAGAATCATTAAATGATTCATTAAGTTCTAAATTACAAACTTCACCAACTGAATTAATTAGAACTCAATTAAGTAACTTAGCTTATAATTTAGCTGATTCAGTTAAAATTATAGACCCAGAGTATGAACAAAAAGTTCAAAAAGCTAAAGATATTAGTATGCAAAATGCTATCAGAACCCTTGTAGCTGAACAACAAGAAATTGCTGGTAGAGCTGCCATTCTTGAAGAACGTAAACGTATAGCCGAAAAGAAGAAACGTGAACAAGATGAAGAAGCTGCTAGATTAAGACAAGAAAGATTGGCTGCTGAACAAGTGGCTGAACAAGAAAGATTAGCAGCTGACCAAGTTAAAAAACAAGAAGAAAAATTAGAAAAAGAAAGAGAAAGAGTAAGAGAGGCTGAAAAGAGAAAGATTGCTGAAGAAATTAATGCTAAAGGTATTATTCAACTTGATTTAAATAATTTACAAGATTTAGATGCTGATAAATTACGTCAAATGCAAATTCAACAATTAAATAAAGATAAAAAGGATCTTGAAGAAAGATTAAAAGGGTTGGCTAAAAAGACTGATCATACTGAAAGGGCTTTTAGACGTTATGAGTTACAATATTTAGAAAAAGAAGCCGCTGCTCAAAAACAAAAAGATATGGAAGCTTATGAAGCATTTAAACAATCAAAAATTTCTAAAGCTAAAGCTGATTATGAAAAATCATTAGAATTAAAACAGAGATTAGGAAGAATTTTACCCGAATATAATCAATTCAAATCTAAAATTGAAGATAAAAATAAACAATTGTTACAACAAATTAGACGTGAAGCTAATGAAAAATTAGAAGCGGCTAAACAAGATCGTTTACAACAAGTTAAACAACAACGTATTGAAGAGTTAAAAATTAGACTTGAACAAGAAAAACAACAAGCTGAAGAACAAGCTCGTAAGCAAAAACATGAAGACGACATGGCTAAACTTAAAGAAGAATTAAGAATTCAAAGAGAAAAGGATGCTGAAATGGCTAAAAGAAGACAAGCTATGGAAGCTGAAATTGCTGCTAGAAATAATGGACCTAAATCTTCAAGTCCTGCTGCTCCTGCTCCTGCCAGTCCTGCTACTCCTGCTGCTCCTTCAAGTCCATCTTCTTCGAGTCCTGCTCCTAGTAAACCTCTTACTTTTGCTGAAAAGATGAAATTAAAGAGAGAAGGTAAATTAACTTAATTGAGTGTTGATATACTCTTTAAATAAATAGTTCAGTAATATATAATCGAATATTATCCACCACCACAGTAACTAGTCCACCTATTAGTTTAGGTACCTATTAGTTTAGGTCGCGAAATTCTGCTAGCAATCATTAAAAATTGTTGCACCTTCATTATAAGCATATTAAATAAATATGGGGAATAAAACTATCAGTGTAATTGGATCTTTAAACTATGATTTAGTTACTTATACCAATCGGGTTCCTGATGGAGGAGAAACCACCCAGGCCAATTCCTTTGAAAACCATCTTGGTGGTAAAGGACTTAATGAAGCCATTGCTGTGGCTAGATTATTACCAAATGATTCCAATATTACCATTCGAATGATTGGTAATATCGGAGATGATTCGTTTGGTAAAGAATTAAAGCAAGCCCTTATTGATGCTAAAGTTGATGTTAGTTATATTAAAACCATTGATAATCTTTCTTCAGGAGTGGCAGTAATTATTGTAGAACAAGAATCTGGTGAAAATCGGATTTTAATTACTGCTGGTGCTAATGGAAAATTAAATCCTACTGAACAAGATTATAAGAGATATTTTCCTAATGATGATGAAGAAGGATTTGTTATCTTACAGAATGAATATCCTGATACTGTTAATTCTATCGACTGGATTAAAACTAATCGTCCAAATCTTAATATTTCATATAATCCATCTCCTTTTAAACCAGAAATTATCACCAATGAAATTCTATCCAAAATTGATTTATTAATTGTTAATGAAGGAGAAGCTTTAGACGTAGCTAAATATTTATTAAAATCTCAAGAAATGGATCATTTTAATAGTACTATTAATGACGATAAAGTTAAAGGATTTAAAGATTTAGCTATTAAATTAACAAACTTGATTAATCAAGATAATATTAATGCTATAATCATTACCATGGGGAGTAAAGGAGCAGTCTTTGCTAGTAAACATGAAGGATCAAGATTTGAATCATCAGTTAAAGTAGAATCAGTAATAGATACTACTGGAGCTGGGGATACATTTTTTGGAGGAGTTGTTCTGCAATTATCATTAGGATCAACTATTGATGAATCAATAAAATTTGCTACTAAAGCCAGTAGTTTAGTGATTCAAAAGAAGGGTGCAGTTGAGAGTATTCCAACCATAACAGATGTTAATAATTTATAATGATATAATCTAAACGTTATATAGACCTATTTCAAATATACATATATATAATAAAGTCAAACTAAGCTAGGCTAAGGCATGTAATAATCTAACCCCGTAAGTGTTTTTTTATTTCTTTTCTTTAAGCCTTCTTTCTTGAACGAATTTGAGCTTCAGGAACTGGAGTTGGACTTAATTGTTTATTAGTGGTGTGAACATATTCATTAACTTGAGCAGCAACCCCACCACTAACAGATTTAACTCTTTTTGATCTTCTAGAAGTCTTCTTTCTATAAACTTCAATATAAAAAGAAATAAATAACACCAAATATGAAGATAAAATTGCACAACCAGCATAAGCAGCATTCATAGTACCAGCACATGGACCACAAGTTGGTAATAAAGATTTAGGATAAAGTTCAATAACAATCTTATTATAAGTAGCAAAATAAACAAATCCTAAATCTAAAATAAATTGAAGAATTTGAAATCTTGTAACCCATTCTTTCCACCAAACTCTAATACCTCTAGCAGCTAAGAAATAATAAAAATACATCACTACATGAACCCATAAATTAAGAGTAATTGGAACCCAAGAAATTGAAGTTTTCCCAATTAATTGAGTATAACATAATAAGGCAGTAGCTCCATGATGATAAGTATGTAAAAATGTTAATCTTTTTTGTTTAACTACCAAAAATACCGTATCAATAAATTCAACAAACTTAAAAATATAATTAAAATAATATAATACTTCCATTTCTGAAGTCCAAGCTTTTTTACTACAAATAGCATAATAAATTCCATGATAATAAATCATTGGGTAAATTTGTTCCACCATTAATACTAATAAAGTAAGGGATGATGTAGTTAAAATGATATTATGAACTTGAAATAATCCATTAAGAACTAATGGTTTAAGTTTAAGTTGTTTAAAAATATAATTACCTCCAAAGATTACTAAATAGTAAGTAGCAATAGCACTCAACACTGGATTTAATGTAGAGAGAGGAACTTCTCCTTCAATCCACCGGAATTTCGAGGGAACTAATTGTCCTCCTGTAATGGTTGTTACTAACCAATCAAACCATGGGAATAATTTAATTCCAAATGGAGTTTCTGGAGTTAATAATGGAATCAGCACCATAATGGCAGTAATGGGTAAAAAAAATGCTTATGAATAAATAAAATATAAATAAATAGTCTAGCGTAAAATATAAGCTTCTTCTAACCCTATAGGAATCCACTTATACTTATTTATATAACTTTAAAGGTTTTCCTGAAAGACTCTAAGCAGCAGATTTAAAAAAAAAAAAGATTAAAATAAAAAACTAAACTTGCCCTATTCGACAACAATGCTTTGACGTTTTCTCCACAACTGTTATTTTTGAAAATTTTCAACTTCCTAAAACGCGTTTTTTGCTTTAACAATTTTCACAGTCAGGGTTTGACCCATTAATATGAGTAGTGACTATAGTGATGATGGGAGTGATTATAGTGACAGTTCAAGTGATTCAAATGGTCCTGAATTGTTGAGTAATCCTGTATTTATACGAAAGCCTTCGGGGAAACCCCTGAAAAACCAACCATCTGGATCTCCTTCTCCGTCATCTATTAATGATGTTGGTGTTGGTGCTGGTGTACCTGGACCCAACAATGCTACTAACTCGGACACCAATACCCGTAAACATACTCCTAAACATACCACCGATGGAGATGAAAGAATTCTCAGAAACTTGCAAGTTCATCACCAACATCAGCAATCTCAATCTCCTGATAAATTAGATGTGGTTGATGATACTGATGGGCTTGACCCAGAACAAGAATATATAGCATGGAAAACTCGTGAGTATGAAAGATATATAAGAGATAGACAAGAGGTGGTTGAATTAGAAAAAGAGAAAGCTGATCTAATCAGAAGAAGTAATATGACCGAACAAGAACTTGAAGAAGTTCATAAAGTTGAACAAGAACCACATGTTGATAATGGTGGATCTAAAACTAAGCTCGGGGCATTTTATAATGATGATGATGATGGTGATGATAATGACTTTAAACAGAAACTTCTTGCTAGAGATTATAAACAAGAACGACTGGACCATTCAAGACCAACCCGATTCAAACTGTAAATATCATGATTAATGAACGATACCTTGTAGAAACCCCTAGTGATTTTTGTCCTCTGATAAATTCATGAGTCGCACCAAAATCATCAAGATAGCATCAATTAGACAATTATCACCCAACAGAACCCAATAAGGAATGTCATTAATACCACTCCCGCAATCCTTAATCCCATTCTTAAACCCTTATTTACCCAAACCATTGGATGATCGTACATTTGTCACTCTTACCTATGCCCAATCCTTAGATTCTAGAATCTCCTCAAAACCTGGAGTCCAAACCAAAATTTCCCATCTTGAGACCAAAACTATGACCCATTATTTACGATCTAAACATGATGGGATAATGGTTGGAATTGGTACAGTATTAGCAGATGATCCAAAGTTAAACTGTAGGTTTGAATCTGGTCCCACTAGTAAGTCTCCATCTCCAAGACCAATCATATTAGATCCTCATGGGAAATGGTCATATCATCAATCAAAATTGCGACAAATTTGTGATAACCAGGAAGGATTAGCTCCATTTATAATTATTGATCAAACTATACAACCAAATCACGATGATATAAGAGTATTAGAATCACAAAATGGTAAATATATAAAGTTACCATTACATGAAACTCGAACTAAAAATTGGCATTTAATACTACAATCATTATATGATTTAGAAATAAAATCAGTAATGATTGAAGGAGGGGCTAAAATCATTAATGATTTATTAACTACCAAGAATGATTCAAAATCCATAATAGACAGTTTAATAATCACAATTGGTCCTGTATTCCTAGGTAATGAAGGAGTCCAAGTTAGTCCTGTTAATAATGTAGAATTGATCGACATTAATTGGTGGACAGGAATTCAAGATTCTATCATATGTGCACATATTAAACATTAAACCTATATTACATTTCTATTTATAATTGTTATAAATACTAATTATTTTTTTTTTTTTTATGTTTTTTTTTCTGTCTTGTCTTTTTCTTTCTTGCTCCTGTTGTTGTTTTTATGCTTTGCTTATAAACATATTCTGTAAGAAGCATAACGACCAGAAGTTTCGGATCTTCTAATGATCTTTACCACTTCACCTCTCTTTAAACCTAAATATCTAGCTACGGGATCTTCTCTTTGAATTCTTGGTAATTGAGATTCTTTTAATCTATATCTTTCTAATAACTCCTTCTTTTCTTCTTTGGATAATTTCAAATGCTTAGGAACTAATTCATGATGAGTGATATTAACAATTAAATCATTTTCTTGGAATGTTTCAATGGATGCTGGGGCAACGGTTGGAATTAACTTATTGGCACTTGGAGTTATAGAATTTTGATAAATAAAAATCCCAGTAGAAAAATTCTTTTCACTTATGTGAATACAAAAATTTCTCATGGTTTTAATTCCTACGGATTCTTCATCACAGAATTCAACCCATAAAGTTCCTAAATCAGGGAATTTTTCTAATGATTCTCCAGTTGGATTAGCTTGAAAACACATTAATTTTCTTTGGGGAACATTCATACTATCACATATTTTAGATTTGAATTCATCTAATGACATATCAAGTTCTTCTTGTGAAATGTAATATCCCTAAAATTATTATGTTAGTCTTATAAATTCGATTTGGTTATGATTTGGTTGGATTCGATCCTTAAGGCTTTAAAATGTTGGTGTTAGTTAATTATAACTTGAGATGACTATCATTATTATTTAATATTCATCTCTTCACAACTATCCTATAGAATCACAATCCGGTCGGTCGTTGGGTTTTATAATATACATACTCTATCTTTAACCATTTCTTTTACTGTCTTAAATGACCTCCATAATCTAGAGACATTTCTATCTGCTTCTTCCATCCTGATATGTTTGTTACTACCCTCTCTATAGGCTTGAAATTTTTCACCTTCCTCATCAACAATTTTTTTTTTCTGTTTTGTCAGTCGCACTGGTGGGAGTGCGCTCGGACACTACCTCACACTTATCTTAGTTGGGTTATCAATATATATATACATTTTATATATGATTATCCTATAAAGAATTTCTTCTATAAATTTGAGGTCTATCATGAGGATTTTGAGATCTTACTTTATCTACAATGTTCGGTAATTGACCAGCTTTCTCCCATTGGGCAATCATTTGCTCCCCGTATTCTAATCCTACCTTATAAATCTCTTCAAATTTACCAAAATCTAAAGTTCCATATCCATCAATGGGAGGTCTCATATACATAACTCCAGGAGTTCTCTTGGCGATTTCTAAAGCATTAACACTTGCAACATAAGCCAATCTAGATTGAATATCCATCATATTTGGAATATCAGGATGCTTAGAAAATGGATTCCATCTATTAAATATTACCCATAATCCTGATAAAGTATCCCCATAATTCATAGGACTTCTATCATCTATAGATCCAACATCTACTGCTAAAATATATTTAATCCCTCTTCTTTTCATTTCTAATACTGGTAAGTTATCAAGGTATCCACCATCTAAAAGCATACATCCATTATAAGCAATTGGTGGTAATAATCCTGCTAATGACATGGAAGCTCTAATAAATCTCCACAGATATCCAGTTTCATGAATATCCATGGTAGAATTTGTAATATTAGTGGAATTACAATAAAACTTGATCCAACTATCTTCTAACTCTGCAAATCCAAACACTTTCCAAATTCCTCTATTAAATTCATATCCAGTTAAATATGAAGTTACTGGATAAGTTAAATCTAATAAAGATCTCCAATATGATGAAATTCGTTTAGAAAATTTTTTAACTTTCCCATAAATTGATACAGAATTATATTCAAGTCCATAAAGACCTCCAACAAATGATCCAATTGAAGTTCCTCCAATTATATCTATAGGAATTCCGTGTCTTTCTAAAGCAGTTAAAACTCCGAGATGTGAAATTCCTCTAGCTCCTCCTCCTCCTAATACAATTCCAACTGCTTGATTTGATAATAATCTAGCTAATCTTAAAAAATCATTTTTTTCTGGTTCTGGAGATGACGATGAATTTTCATTATGATTTTTGATTTTTCTTAACGGTAATTTATCAAGAGCTAATCTTGATCTAACTATTTCAATTCTTTGTTTTAATTGAGGATTAGTTATATCAGACAATTTAGCAGCAATATCACCAATAAGTGATTTATTAGATTTTTTAATACTTTCAGTATCGGAAATATTATTAATTGGCATATGGATATGATGATGTCCTTGAACCCAATTTCTATTTTTAAGCCAAATACTAGTAGATCCAAAGGTAACATATTTTTCTGAATGTAATAAACATAAATCGGTTCTAGCAGTACTTTTATATTTAATTAATAATTTTTCAAAATCTCCAATTCCAAATGCTACTTCATAATCATCAGCATTAGCTAATAATAATATACAATCACCTTGACTAATACACGTGGAAGTCCAACTGGATTTTAAAGTACTATCACAAATATATACAACCGTTTCATATTGTTCTTCTAATGTAGCAAAAAATCCCGATAATTTTAACTGAGCTAAACTATCATCAAATGCATGTCTTCCTAAATGAGTTAAAATTGATGCTTGATCTAATGCAATTACATTTCTGCCAATAATTTTTAAACTATCAATTAATCTAGAAGCAAATTCTCTAACTGGTAATCCATTCACCGTTGGTAAAACGGTAATGGTTTTATAATTCCCTGATACATGAGACACTGGTGATTGAAATGGTGAAGAATTATTAATTTGAGGTGATGCAATAGTTGATGATAACCTTTCCATATTCCTAATATCATTATGAGCAGATGCGACTTTACTAGCAACAATTCTTGAAACTTTTACCATAATGGAAGGATTTTGTGATGATAAAATTTCAAATAAAGTTCTAGGAATTCTAGCAGTTTCAGAATCTCTTACAGCTATTAAAGAAGTCGTTCTTTTTGCTGCTGTTAATACTTCTACTTCTCCAATTGATTCCCCGTGGCCATATTCACCTAAAACTCTAAAATCATCCCCTTCAATCTTCCCATTATCATTAACAAGTCGTTTATGCTTATCACCTGTACTTTGTAATACTCTAAATCTTCCACTTAATATAATATGGAATCCATTAGCTTGATCTCCTTCAGCTGCTAAAACTTCACTAGCAGGAATATGACACCATTCTAATGCAAAATCTATAGTAAGAATTTGCTTAGATAATAATCTTTTAAATTTTATAGCTAAAGGTAATTGTAATTGATAATATTTATCAATAAGATTATTCCAACTATTTGTAGAAATATGTGCTAAAATTACACCATTTCCATGTAATGATGATTTAATAGTACTTAAAGATTTAATTCCTAACATACTTGATAAATATCCGGCGATTCCTCCTTGAGGTATAAATCCTCTTTTTTTAGTAATATTCTTTTGATCTGGTAAAGTACTAGTGGTGGTATATTCAATTTCTAAATTCCCATGAATCACATAATATAATCCGGAATTAAATGAATTTTGTTCAATTACTACTTTTCCTGGTTCATAATATTGAATAGATAGATTTTTAGCATAATCATCTTTAACAGTATTAAAATCAAATTGATTGAAATGCTTATTCTTTATACTATTTTCAAATATATTATCCATATTATTAGTATCACCACTGGCAGTATTAGTAGTAGTAGTAGTTGAATAACCACCAACATTATGATTATTATAATTTCTTAATTGGGATTGATTAATGGTATTATAAATCTTGGGACTACTAGCTCTACTAATAGATCCTGATCTTGATCCAGGTCCTGACCCTGATCCAGACCCAATACTTGAAATTGAATCAAATCTAGCTCTATTGGTATAACTTTCATAAATCTTATTACGATTTACATATCCCAGTAATCCTGGGCTCCCAGGGATTTCAGAATTCCCATTTCCCATTAAACTAGTTAATCCAACAACTGAAGAAGATGTTGATAATGAACCAAATCCACTAGATGGTTGGTTAGTAAGTTTTTTAAAAATAGGTGAATTTTCATTGACTCCTAATAATTTAAAGATATTTTCTACTATAGCAATTCTACTAGAAGTTTCTTCAGTTTCTTCACGTTCATCTGAAAACGTGGTTTCAGTAGAATTCAAAGTTTTACCAGAAAATGGATTTGGATTACTAGTATTACTGGCATTATAAGTATCTAGATTAAAAATGGATTTTCTAGATATGGGTACAGATGATAATAAATCTCCTGGATGACTGGGTTTTTTCACTGAACTTAATGATACTAATCTAGAAGAAGATTTTCTGGAATTTGGTGGTTGGTTAAGGGATCTTAAATTAAGAGGAGTTTTCTTTCTTGATAATTTTTCTAAAGAATTATTTGAATCCACATGAGTTATAGAATTTGAGTGAGAATTCAGTTTACTAACTATTCCCTCATTACTAACCCCACCATTACCACTACTACTACCACCACCATTACCACCATTCCCACCATTCACAATAACAGAATTACCCCCCTTAGAGTTATTGGAAGTGAAATCATCAGAATTTGATTTCGGAGTATATCTATCAAGTAAAATATCATATAAATAATTAGGTAAATTAGATTCAATTTTTGAATTCAATTTAACTTCACTATCAATGATTTCATCTGATAATCCTAAATAATTATGAATAGTATTCATGGTAACTTTGAATAATCGATTCTTCACCATAGTAACAATATGAGCAGTATCTTTAGGGTATTTATATTGAATTCTTTGAAATGCCAGGGCTGGTATAATAGCTATAGTAGCCCCATTTCTATTGTTATTCAGAGACTTTGGTCTTGCTATAACTTCAGGATAAATGGTATTGATATTTTCATATTCATCATTAAGTTTAGGTTTATCGTGAGGGCCATAATTATTTCTATTCGATTGAGCTGTAGGGGTAGCACCAACACCAGCACCAACACCAGATGGAGAATTTGTACTCAAATCTAATGATGATGATGATGACACTGGTACTGAATCAGCCATATAATTCTCTGATTCATCTACTGGATTAAATAAATCCAAAGTACTATTTAATGAAGATAATGGAACCCCACTTTTGATCTCATTTAATAATTGATATTTTTGATTCCCAATAATCAAAATTTCATCCTTCTCATAATCTATATCTTCAAGATCACTCAACACCATATTATTATCAACCCGATTAGTACTGTTATAATTTTCATCAATTTTTAAAAATACTTGAACACATCCATCTACCACAATCAGAAATCCTAATTTTTCATCTAAATATAAAATTTCATCCCAAGATAATTTTTGAGTAGTCATATTTTTAGTTAATTCATGAAATACATGTCTATCTAAATAACCAAATATTTTAATAGCACTTAAAAATTCATCTAAATAATTAGACGTAGAACTGAAATTTTTCCGTTTCTTCTTATTGATTGAATCAACTATTTCATCTTGTTTAACATCATTATTAATAATATTACTATTAGGATCATCAGAATATTTTGTTAAATATTTGTATCTAATAAAGAGTAAGGTTGATCCAATAAGACATACGGTAAGGATTAATAAGGATGAAAATGATAAGGTGATTTGATAATGGATGGACAATAGTTCTGTTAACGTAGTGATCATGATGAGGAAGATCAATGAATAATTAGGAAAGGGTTATGGATGTCTAATGTTATTGTCCTTAAATAAGGAGCTGGATAGGACGGGGACAATTGGGCTCATCACTGCTTTGAGGTAGTGAGAGATGTGGAGTCCTCGTGCGTGCGCCAAAGGGTGCGCTCAAAGGGTGCACCAAAGGGTGCGCTCAAATTAACCCATCTCTAAGAGCTTAGAGGCTTAAAGAGTAAATATTTCAGGAAATTATTATATTCCGCTAACTACATAGAAACAAAAATAAACCATCCCAAAAACCATCCCAAATCAAACATGTAACAATGATCCTGTGAATGATAATAATGATAATCTTTAGACTTAATAATTTAAACACTTCAGGGTTATCATTTTGATAAGAGTGAGGTTAACAACTTACATACTCTTCTTCCCCACGTTCGTATGATTCCTTCATTTCAGCAACTCCTAATGAATCATTGTCACGATTATGACGGTTTAGATTCGATGCCCTCCCAAAATCAATAATAAAGAGTCGCTTATTATCATCGTATAGAATATTCCTTGAAGCAATATCATTATGGGAAATTCCATTGTCATGAATTATCGCTAGCTGTTCATCAAGTTTCTTATACATTTTATCATCATGGGGTAACCGATTGAATTTAACAAACTTACTTATAATACACTTCCCATGAAGAAACTGCTCAGGATCTAACTTCATATTTATCACTAACTCATCGTGATCAATAAAGCAGCTATTAAACCTTTTATCATGAGATAATTTTCTTGTACAATATCTTTCTTGTTCATAGGTTTGCTTCACTTTTTCAGGGGCACTGATGGTACTAAAGACGTCAAAGACGTACAATTCTTCCCAATAGATAGTGTTTGGATCAAATACTTTAATTACCAATGTTTCCTCTAAATTTGTGTTTGAAGGAAGGAATTGTTTCAATTTAATGGCAGGTATCATAAAAATATAGAATGGGGCTGAGCCCTTAGCAATGAATTCAGCATCATCATAGTTTAAATTGGTAACCGGGATTTTGTTTTCAATAGTAATACCTGGAGGCACTTCATCCCCTGTTCCATCTTCATCCCCTGTTCCATCTTCATCCCCTGTTCCATCTTCATCCCCTGTTCCATCTTCATCCCCTGTTCCATCTTCATCCCCTGTTCCATCTTCATCTTTACTTGTCGGATTATTTACACCTTCCATTTCATAATATTGGTTCACCTTAAGCTTTTTCATTTTTTTATGCCTATCGTATGCGGTCCTAATTGATTGACTGAGATATTTCATCATTAATCTTATCAGGTAAGGTTCTCTCAAATTTGCCAAAAAACATTTTAGTGGCATCTTAAACAGCTTGTGGTCAGTATCTTTTGTGGATAAAATGTCACGTTCAAAAGCCTCTAAATCAAATTCGAATCCTACAAAACAATCCACGACTGCTAAAAATCCATGAGAGCAATTTTTAGTTAATAAGTAACACAATAGTGGAATCATGGTTTCTTTCAACCCATTTTCAAGAACATCATGAAACAAACTTGGATCTTTCAAAATATCTGTATTCAATAAATCCCCTGCTTTGAAATCCCCCATTAACACTGGTATCATCTCATCTCCTATAAACACAGAATAGTCGGGCCGTATCATCAGTGACTTGTGATTAACAGTTCTTTGGGGCACTTTAATGCCTTTTTCCTGGATTATTTGTAATTTCCATTTATTATTACACTTCCACAAAGTGTCGAAAAGTATTTCCAATATCTTCAACACGAATCTTGATACCCGTGTTTCATTCAGATTCTCGGGTACATCTAATATATCCTTAAATATTCTACTAAATTCTTTGATGGTTTCACCATCAGCTTGAGAAATTGACTCGTGTAGAAAGGAATCATCCAATTTCCAATTCTTTATGTGTGTTCCTGAGAACTCAAATTTATATGCATTTGTTGCTGCATTTTTGAATCCTCGAAGATGAATAGGCCGATTGTTGTATGTTTCAAGCTGGTGTATGTAGACGGCGTTAATCAAACCCAGAAGAATTGTACTCTCAGATCCAACGAAAGCTTGTGAATGATAATTATTCATGGTATCCAAGGCTTTTAGAAATTCGTCAAATCCAAATCCAAATGAGGAAGTAAAGAAATCCCCGTTTTTTCCATTGTTTTTTTGTCCGCTAATAGACCTCGCTATCTTAAGAATATTCAATATAAATCTAGTCATTTCATCTTCTGAAAGGTTATCTGACTTGACATATTGCATTTCGAGGTTTCGGGATTGTTCATATTTTTCATTGATTTTTTTTATTTCGAAGTTTGTGACTTCATCATTTTTTTGTTGTTTGACAGCATGGATTTCTTTGATCTTTTCATTGATTTCTTTGTTCTTTTCATCATTTTTTTGTTCTACGATAGCATGGATTGCTTTCATCTGTTCACCATTTTTTTGTTGTTCGATAGCATGGATTTGTAAATTGATTTCATTGATTTTTTCATTCTTTTCAGCAAGACTTTGTGTTTGGAAATCTTGGACCTCCTGGCCCTTTTGTCTTTGTATATCTTTTGGTTGTAACTCAAGTTCCTGCTCTCTTGGTATCAGGTCAGACCTAGTTACAATCTTCTGTGATTTATTACTAATATCTGTATCATCTGCCCCATGGGTTACCTCATTCATAGCTTCTTTAGTTAACTGGTTTGATGGTCGTCTCTTTCTTCGTTCTGTTTCTGATACCTCTTTAGGTGGTGGATCCTTACCTGTTCCAGCTTCTTCTGGTGTCTCTTCTACAGTATTAAGAATATCTTTCTTGACTCTCTTAGCCTTGGACTTCTTCATTGCTCTAAAGTTGTTTTATGTGTACAAAGGATAAGGTATGAACTTTTTGCGGCCAAAATAAATATATGCAGAATGCTGCAAGGTGATTACGAGAGGGGGTGGAAGTGTATTAACCACCAATACTAGATAATAGAAACTATTGAGTACAATTATCCATTTCATGTTAGTTATATTCATGGTCCTATATTAAATACCTCTACTAATTTATAGAATATGGTAAACAATCAAATCTATTCAATATTCTCTCAATTCCATCCATACCTTTTTCTAATTGATGTAATTCAGGTCCATAACTAAGTCTTACGTAATGATACCAAATTACATCTTCTAAATTTGATAAATTTTGAGGATTGATTAAAAAGAAAAATCCTGGCACCACAATAACTTTTTCATGTAAACATTCATGGAAAAATCCTAAACAATTTGATAATTTAGTAGGTAAATGTGAGAGATTTAACCATAAATAAAAGGTAGAATTAGGAATATTAGTATCATTTAAATCAAATCCCATTTTAATTAATCGATTAATCACATAATCTCTTTTCATTTTAAAATGAATTTGTAAAGCCTTCATTTCTAATTTAACTTTAGAAGGATTTAATAAATCCACCGCTGCAAGTTGAAAAGGATTATTTGATCCTCCATCTAAATAAGACCCAGCAGAACTTAAAGCATTAATATAATCTTCAGGTCCTAAAATCCAACAAGTTCTCCAACCGGGTAATCTAAAGCTTTTAGTTAATCCATTTAGAATTAATACTGGATCTTTATTAACATCATCAATAAATTCAGCAGAACTAATTGATGATCCACTACAATTATCATCATAATAATAATGAGAATAAAATTCATCCATAATTAATAAACATTTTTCTCGACATAATTTATGTAATTGATATAATTGATGTCTTGATAAACATTTCCCCGTAGGATTTCTAGGATTTGAAGTTAACAAGGCACTAACTCCTCGATTTAATTCATTTTTAATTAAATTTAAATGGAAATTATAATGATCATTTTCATATAATGGCACTGGAATGGGACTAAAATTTTTAAATAATGATAACATTTCGGCATAAGCAGTATAATCTGGTAAAAAAAATGATAAGTAACAATCTTTAATAATCGAAGCAATTCTAGTTAATCCAGCTCTTCCTCCTGGTACAATACAAACATTTTTCCAAGTATATTTAGATGGTTTACTTTGTCGATATGTCTCATTATAATAATTAGCTACTGCTTCTCTTAAAGGTTTAATCCCAGCAGTTGGGGCATAGGCTTTTGAAGTATCGGGTATTGGAATTGAACTAGGTCTTTTAAATGATCCAGGAATCGTATCACCATGTTCTGGAGCCCCTTGTCCTAAATTGGCCCAATTTTCATCTTCTTCCTCCGATTGTCCAAACCCATATTCATTAGCTCTTTCAGTTACCCATAATACTCCTGTTGATGATTGTTTCACATTCATAGCGGGTTTATGAATATCTTCATTGAATTTAGGTTTGGGAATTGGTACTGGGGATGATTCTCTACCTTTATCGTCCCTTGATAGTTTATTATATAATTGTGTTCTTAAAGCATCTCTTGGATATCTTAAATTAGATGGTTGAGAAGCTTCATTATTTTGTAATAAATCGATTAATGAACTACTGGATTTTTTTAATCCATCAGGTAAGGTACTTTCTAATCTTTCAAATTCACTAGTGCTATCATCGTCACTTAATTGACTCAGTGATGCGGTTTTGGGAAGAGTAAAGCCAGACATATTGCAATTAATTTAATTTATATTTAGTTAAAAATTAAAGGGTGTGAGGGAAGAGGAAGACCCTTGCTAATCCGGGGATGTTTTGAGACATCATGGGTGAACGGGTGTGAGTGAATAATATACCTTTTAGGTTAGAATCAGCTTATATAACCGTATATATGACCCGGGTGTAAACTTACAATCTCTAGTTATGGCACATAATCCCTCCTTTTTATTTTGTTTGGTTGTTATCTATCCCCAATCATAGTACTGCCACTCCATGTTCGTCAAGTAACTGATCTGATCTTACTGGTTAGTTACTGCTTATGTAAGCATGACTGGCAATTTGTTTTTAACAATACGCTACTCCGATTATCGGATGGAAGTATGGGTATATTTGTTTTTTTGTTTCCCATCATAAGTTTACCCTAAGATTAAACATCCATACGAATACTTCGGTGCTTATATCCTATCTATAGTAGTTGCTTCCTCCTTAATAAGTATCATTCTGTTAGCATCTTGGTCTCTGTCAAACTTAAACTTGATCTACCGTTGTTTTCTGTTCTCCCTCCATTTTTCAATTTTTCCTACCCCGTTTTTATATACAGTAACTCCGGAAACCTCATCACTTCTCACAAAAAGCTACAAAAGGAACTGATCAAGGAGAATTGATCATTTAAGTCTTTTTTAAAGAGAGAGCTAGTTGATATATATAACAAGGTAACTAAAAACCACTTCAGATCCTCAGCTGCTAGATCCTTTCACCTACTCTCCTCATATCAAAGAGTATCACATAATAAAGAATAAATCTTGTGGGGTTTAAGGGTTTTGTTTTATTTTATTTTTTCCCTTATAAACGATCTCATTTAATCACATAATTCATACAGCAGCTTTTTGGTGCTTATGTTTAAGAAATTTTATAGCTCCGTAACTTCATCAAGAAGACAGAATCAGGATAATAGTGATGATAATCAAAATAATCTATATGAACAAGATGTTCTGATGACTCCAGAAGAATCGTCATCATTTAATGATGATGATCCTGATCGGTGTCGGACCCTTCAACAAGATCCTAATCAAATCCCAGAATATGGATATTCTGAACCAGAAAAGTTCATATGTTCTGATGATTATAACGGTCCGTATACTGGGAAATTTGATGGGGTGATTCTTTCACCTCAAACTTCAAATAATAGAGATAAATTACTTAATCTGATATATCCACAGTCTCAACATCAAAGTCAACCACAATCTCAACCTCATGGTCAGCTTCAACCACATGGCCAACTTCAACCTAGCCATAATGATAATGATCAAAATTATCCAGTTGTAGTAGATAACGATGATGATGATGAACCACCAATGCTTTTATCACCTATAACATCTATGGAATCATATAATCAAGTATTTTCAAAAGTATCGATTCATCATAAAGCTAATGATGTTAAATTAACAAGCATCACTGATCTACCCATGGAAATATTGGTACAAATTATTGAAAACCTTTATTTTGATGAAAATGGAGATTTTAATTCAATCAATAGAATCTTGGAAAATTTTACTAAAATTACTTTTATTAATAAACTATTTCATCTTTTATCATTGAAGTTTTTATATAAATATGCCATATTTAACCGGCCACATTCATTTCAGAAATTTTGTCATAATTTAAATAATAATAATGATTTAGGGAATTTTGTACAATTTATTGACTTTGAAACATTTACATCAATTGGATTAGGAAGAACTGGGAAAATGAATCAAGAAATTCAAATGGTAACATCGCAAACGATTTTAAATTGTCTAATGAAAACCCCAAATTTAATTGAATTCTTAGCTAGTGAAAATATTCAAGATGATTTAAGTGTTAAAGTATTGGATCATTTATTTAATAATTTAAGTAATCTACAAAGTTTAGATTTTTGTGGAGCATCATCACAAGATTTTTTCAATGCATTTAATAATTTAACGATTAATAAACCATTAAAAAAATTATTTAAAATATCATTTCATGATTGTTCAAATTTATCCCTTGATATTTTTAAAAATATCTTACCAAATTTAATAAATTTAAGAAGATTAGATTTAACTCATACATCAATTACTTCGTCAGTATTATTAGAATATTTACCTAGTACTTGTAATTTAACTCATTTATCATTATCAAGATGTTCAAAATTAACTACTAGAGATTTAATAAATTTTTTAATTAATCATCCCTCAGTTAATAATCATCAATTAAAATGGCTTAATTTATCAATTGATTCAAATGTGGTTAGTCCTTTAAATTCAAATTATTTATTTTTCACGTTAAATCATCTTCAAGCTAATAATTTACAATATTTAAATTTAAAAGGATTACCAATAAATGAAAAAATCTTATATTTAATTAATATTAAATTTAAACATTTGATTACTTTATCCATTGGTTATTCATCAGTAGATTTTGATTATTTATATGAATTTTTATTAAATAATCAAACCATTTCCAATATTGATTTAACTGGTTGTAAATTAAATAAATCAAATATTATTCAATTAATGAAATTATCAAATTTAAAGTCAATTGAATTTGATTCTAAAACTTTACAAAATTTGACTAATAATACTGGTCAATTCATTAAACTCGAAAAAGAATTGATTTGGAAATATTTTGATAATAATGGTAGAAGATCTTGGGTTTATAAATTAAATGAAAAAGATCCAGAATATAATCAAATCATTCAATTTGGTAAAGTATTAAATTTAAATTTAACTTATTATGATATTAATACTGGTGAAAAAATTGAAATTAAATCAAGAAAACCAAGATTTTTAAGATATGTTGGTAAAAAAATCAATTGTTCAATTGGATTTAAAAATTTAAATCAATGTAAGCATAAACAATATCTTAATAATTTTGATCTGGAGGATATATGGCCTGGGGAATTCTGTGAACGAGGGATATATAATTATTATTCCTTGAATATATGATGATTCAACCATGAGAGGATATGTGTGTATATATATAGAGTATAGAGAGTAGTAGAATAGGGCATGAATAGGGTATGTATTTAATATGTTAATAATGGGTTTTTCTCTCTCTCTCTCTCTCTCTCTCTCTCTCTCTCTTTCTCTCGTTGCTCGCTCTTTTTTTGCAGCCTGTGAAATAAATGATATTGTGGGGACACAATCCTTTGTCATATGAGATGAAAAGTTCAACATCCTTTCAATTTTTTAACTTGTAACCACACTTTCATTTTTCCTTACCCCAACATGAATAGTGATATTGAAAAGTCTTTAACTGAAATAAGAAATAAATTCGATACCGATTCTTTAACTCGATTCTTAACTGATCAATCTGCTATAAAAGCTAATCAAAAAGTATCCCTCGGATTATCAATTCCTTCATTACAAGCTCCTTTAACTATAAAACAGTTTGTATTTGGACAATCTAATCCTACCTATTTAATCATCGATAAAAATAATAAGTTAGTAGTTCTTAGACGTAAACCATTTCCTAATGATAAATTAGTATCAAAACTGGCCCATGCTATTGAACGAGAATTTTTTATCATAAATGGAATCAATCAATTAAACCAATCTACTGATAAAAAAGTTCCAGTTCCTGATACTTATTTATTATGTGAAGATGAATCAATTATCGGATATTGTTTTTATATTATGGAATTTATTGATGGAGTTCTGATTAAGAATCCTGAAATGCCTAAATTGTCTAATCAAGTCCGGGATAGATTATGGAAGTCTATAATGGATACTATTACTGCTATTCATAGTTTAAATGCTACTGCTTTAATTGAGTTGTTACCTGAAAAACACTTTCCTCAATTTAAATCTGCTAAAACTTCAAATGGTAGTAGTAGTTCGTATTTTGAACGTCAAATGAAGACTTTAACTGGAGTATCTAAAAGACAAAGTGAAGTGGTAGATCCAATTCCTGATTTTGATCAAATTGTTAACTATATTTTAAAGGCTGCTCCTAAAGATCCGGCTAAAATGACTTTAATCCATGGGGATTGTAAAATTGATAATATGTTATTTGATAAAGACCTTACCAAAGTCTCGGCAGTATTAGATTGGGAATTATGTACTTTTGGTCATCCATTATTTGATCTTGGTAATTTCTTACAACCTTTCCAATTCCCTAATCAATTAAATGCTGTTATTGTAAAACCAGAGAAGACAGAAATGGGTAGAGAAAATCCTGATTCAATACAATTAATTAAAGATAAATTACAATTATATTATGATAGATTAGGCTATAAATGGGATCCTGCTGATGATTCAAATAATCCTTTGGATAAATGGCAAGTAGGGTTTGTATTTGGATTGGCTAGGTTATGTGTTATATCCCAAGGTGTTGCTATGAGAGTAGAGAAAGGTTCTGCTTCTTCTGGTAATGCTAGAGCGGTAGCAGGATTATACTTTCTATTGTCATCTTTAATTATGAAAGATATTCCATCCGAATATAAATTGTGATGTGAATATCCACTATCCAATAGCCTACTTTTGAATGTGTATCTTAAATATGTAGATATAGATAATTTTTATGGTTTTATCTCTTTATCCACTACTATAAGTCCAAAGCATGAATCAATGAATCAATGAACAATGAATCAATGAAATCAAAGATTTATTTAAATTCGCATCTTTTCAGAGTTTTTTTTTTAAATTCCCTTTTCATATATATTGTAACTATATGGAATTCGATCACGTTAAAGACTCAACCGGTCACATTAAGTGTCCGTTTCCTAACTGTAATACTAAAATCATACCATACACTGAAACCCTTAAAGAATCCATAATATCAATCGAAAATGCTCCATCAATGGTGAATATTGATCAATCTACTCTTGATAAAATTGACTTTTTTAGAGTTGGTGACATGTGGGATTTTGATAATATTGGAGTTTCTAGACCATTACAAGAGAATAAAGATTTTAAAATTGATGATAAAGTGTTTGATATAGAGAGAATATTAATATGTTCTGAATGTGATAAAGGTCCTATTGGATTTGCTGGTCATTTCAATAATGATGAAAATAAATCTCCGCAAAATCTTTTATATTTCTTAAGTTGCAAAAGCATGAAATATCAAGTATAAAAACTTTGAAAGTATTTATTAAAATCATGTGCCTATGTATATAAATAATAATAATAATAACAATAATAAATCGGATCATAATATAAAGATATAAATAAAAAATCTTGCCATTTTCCACCTAAAGTCTTGGTTTATCTTTCAACTCTTTAGCCACATCTAAAGCAATATGTCTGGCCATTGCCATGGTAGATATCATTGGATTAGCACCACTAGCAGTAGGTAAAACACTCGCATCAGCCACATGAATATTTTGACATTCATATAATCTACCTTTAAGGTCAACAGCCCCATCTTTTGGCCCTTTTCCAGACATTCTACATGAAGACATTTGATGAGCAGATCCATAAGCAATTCCATAACTAGAAATTCCCGCTTTTTTAGCAAATTGACGCCATTGTTGATAATCTTCATCATTAATATTACGTTCATGTTTTGGTTTAATAGATTTAAATCTTGGAATCCAATTTTGAGGATGAATAATTTCAACAGCCCCATACATATATAACATATCAGCAGCCGTCAATAATCCTTCATTTAAGGCATTAATATCATATTTATGAACATTATAATCCACCAAACATTTACCAGGTCTTCTTGGATCACTATAAACTTTCCCACTTCCATAATCTCTAGTTAATATCAACATACATGACATATTATTATATCTAATCAAATCATTTCTAAATTCAGCTCCTCCACTCCAAGGAAGAAATGCTGACTCTGCAAATGGGGCATGTAACATTGCTTCGATTTTAGGACCATGAGCTTTTCCATCAAGATCAGCTACTTGATTACTAACAGCAGTCATAATTGGATGATGGAAAGGATCGAGCTTGTTTTCTGGTTTATGATAAGCATTTAAACAAATCACTGGATGTAATTTTAAATTATTTCCAATATGTTTATTTTTAAATCCAGAATCTTTTAATAATAAGGGAGTATGTAAAGAGCCTCCACTAACAATTATTCTTTTAGGTCCAGTGATTTTAAATTTATGACCAGTGACATGATCAATACAATTAACTCCTATAGCTTTACCACCTTTATGGATTATATCAGTAACTCTAACTTGATCTAAAAATTGACACCCTTTTTCAGCAGCATCTCTTAACCAACAAGCTTGACTACCTTGCTTAATTCCATATTTACAACCAAGATAACAAAAACCACAATCATGATTTTCATGAATCCCATTATTTTGATGAACTTCAGCAGCATGATATCCTAAAGATTCAGCACTTTCTAAAATAACTCTATTTGTTTGTGAATGATCTATATTATTATGATTAACTCCCATTTGTTGAAATACATAATCTTGACAAGAATCATAAGAATCATTAGCAACAAATTCAACTCCATGATCATCATACCATTCTTTACGAACTTTAAATGGGGTTTTAATACAAGCAGACCAATTAACAGTAGTTCCACCACCAAAGGTTGATCCTGCCAATACAAATAAATCTTGTGATTGATTAATAAGTTTCCCTTGATTTTCATATAATTGTTTTAATCCATCAACTTCATTAAAAGAAAATTCTTGTGGGGAATAATATTTTCCCTTTTCTAATACTAAACAATTAATTCCTTGATCTTGTAAAGTATGTGCCATAACTCCTGCTCCTGCCCCAGATCCAATAATTAAAGCATCAACATTTGGAAAATATAATTCAGATCCATCAGATCTGGCTCTTTCAATCATTTTATATCTATAATCATCAATGGATTGACCTTCATATAAATTGGTTCTTAAATCCCTCCCAGGATGATCAATAGCTAAATAATGTAAATCTCCTGCCATAGTACAATAATTTGTAGTTACTAATGTATACATACTCCTAAATAATAATCTTTTAGGAGCAATAGGTGAATCTCTCCAACTTTTTAATACTTCTTGTCTTTGTTCTATAGTCATATCTGTGAGTAATGTAGTAGATCCAGTTAAGACTGGGGCTGCAATTCTTGATGATAATAACGACATGATTATAACAAATTTTCTAGCAGCATCAATTCCATTATTATTAATTGTTTCTACCACGCTACTTTTAAACCCTGCTATTCTACTAGGAATTAATTTACAATACTCTTCAAGTCTTTCCATAGGAAATCTTGCTGGCATTTTATCTCTGACAGATTCAGGATCTAATTCACAAATAAAGGCATCTGCTAATGCCATAAGTGGGTCTAAATGTTTTTCTTCTGCTACGAGCTCTAACATGTTGAATCGATGTTTGAAAAATTAGTAACGTTTTTGTAAATGGAGAAGGAAATAAGGGGTTATATATGAATGGTTTTTCTGTCTTCTTTTTTTTTTTGTTTTCGTGTTCCCCGGTTAATTTTATTTATAACAGAATATGTGTCTTTTTATTAATTTTGGGTAAAATAGTATGACTTTTCAATCAAACCATATCAACGCTCCTCAATTACTATGCATATGATTTTCGCAGCTGCTGGGGTCAAGTGTTCTCTGGAGGAGCGATAACCCACTCGAAAAATTTGATGATGAATGCGATTCCGGGGGGGGCTTTAGGCTTATTCTCCGTCCTATTCTCCGCCCTAGCCATCATGTACCCCTACCGTCGCATTTATCTGTTGCATTTTACATATGCTTATTATGTTAGAAATCAGCTGTTTTGATCATTAAGCCCGATCGGTATTGGAATTTAGTTTTGAGCCACTATAATTATAATAAATTCATCGGACTTTATTGACATGTGGTGTTTTGTGGAGTGAAGTGTCATGATCGGGTTTCTTGTATCTCTCCTTTTCAAACCCTTTCCTGGGCCATCTTTTGCTCTATTGACCTGGCCTCTCGTGAGCTCCATCAAATTTCCGGAGATTATGCGTGGAATCATAAAACCTAATTCCATCGGAGATAATAAAAGTTACCTATATTAATTACAATAACAGCTGATACTTCTCTTGTTTTTTTTTTTTTTTATTTTTGCTCTGGGAAGGTTCAGATTACTCCTGGCAGCAAAACAATTAAGAGGTTTCCTACAGATTCCTTGATTATAAAATTATTATTTATTAAAATTATATATAGTTATTATTCATTAAGACATTATTAGTTTAACAATTGTACTATTTACATGAGGTCTTTATCTAATCTAATGGAGTTGATTCAATCTCTTCATCTTCTTCTTCACTATCTTGCCAGTCATTAACTTCAACATCAGCCATTTCTATATCTTCAATATCATGATTAGGTAAGATCTCTAATCCTTTGGAACCTAATCTTATTTTGGCAGTTTCTTTATCTTTAATTTGTCCCTTTAATAAGAATACTGCTAATCTATTCAAAATTTCATTTTGTATTAATCTGTTCAATGGTCTAGCACCAAGATCTGAGGAATATCCATTTTTGCATAAATATTCTAAAGCAGCATCATCAATATCTAATGATAATTGTTTACCATTAGCAGCAAATCTTTGTTGAATTTCATCTAATCTAATCTTAACAATCTTACCAATAGCTTTCTTTGATAATCTGTTAAAGATTACTGTACTTGAGATTCTATTCAAGAATTCTGGTCTAAAATGACCTCTAACAGTATTCATGACTAATTCTTTAGTGGTTTCATCAACTTTAGCTCCTTTAGAAGCATTGATATATTCAGCTCCTAAATTAGAAGTCATGATAACAATAGCATTAGAACAATTAACTAATTTCCCTTGAGATGAAGTAATTCTACCGTCATCTAACATTTGTAATAATACTGTTAATACTTCAGGAGCAGCTTTTTCGACTTCATCGAATAATATAACTGTATAAGGACGACGTAATAATGGTTCGGTTAAAATACCTCCTTCTTCATATCCAACATAACCAGGAGCTGCCCCTAATAATTTAGATGCTGACCATTTATCTCCTAATTCTGAACAATCAATTCTAATCATTGCTTTTTCATCAGCAAATAAAAATCCTGCAACTTTTTTAGCTAACTCGGTTTTACCTGATCCTGATAATCCTAAAAACAAAAATGATGCTGGTTGATTAGGATTAGCTAAACCAGATCTTTGTAATCTAATAGCATTAGATACTGATTTAACGGCTTCAGATTGTCCTACAACCTCTGAACTCAATTCTCTTTCCATATTAATCAATTTAGAATTTTCTGCTTGAGTTAATTTAGTTACAGGGATACCAGTTAATCTAGCAGCAGTTTCAGCAACTTGTTCAGTACCTACAGCATTTCTTAATAATGCATCAGGTCCAGCATTTTGTTCTTCTTCTTGGACTTTGATTTCCAAATCTTTAATTTGTTTTTCAACATCTGGAATAGCAAAATATCTTAAATCAGCTGCTGTAGCAGTATCATGTCTTCTTTCAGCATCTTGAGCTTTAATTTCTAATTCATCTAATTTACGTTTAGCAGTAATTAATTGTTCATGACCAGCTCTTTCTTGTTGGAATCTTTCTCTTAATGGACCCAATTTTTCTTCGATTTCTTCCTTCTTTTTTCTAGCAAGTTGAAGACGATCTTTAGAATCTTCATCAGTTTCAACATCTCTTTCTAATGCATTAATTTCCACTTCAACCAAATGTAATTGTCTTTCTAAATTATCCAATTCTTCTGGTTTTGAATCTCTAGCTACTGCTACTGCAGCAGCAGTTTCATCAATTAAATCAACGGCTGAATCAGGTAAACTTCTATAGGTTAAATATCTTGATGCTAATTGAGCAGCTGTTACTAAGGCACTATCCAAAATACGAACTCCGTGATGAATTTCATATCTGGGTTGTAAACCTCTTAAGATTGCTACTGTTTCATTAACAGTTGAAGCAGGAACATCAATTTTTTGAAATCTTCTTTCAAAAGCTCCATCTTTAGAAATAAATTTTCTATATTCAGCAAAGGTAGTAGCACCAATACAATGTAAAGTACCTCTAGCTAACATTGGTTTTAAAAGATTAGCAGCATCCAGTTTACCATCACCCATTAACATATGAATTTCATCAATAAATAAAATAATCATTTCATTTGATTTTTCAATTTCTCCTAATACTCCTTTAATTCTTTCTTCAAATTCACCTTTATATTTAGCACCAGCAGTTAAAGCTCCTAAATCTAAAGCAAATAATCTAGAATTTGCTAAGACATTAGGAACATCACCATCAATAATTCTTTGAGCAACTCCTTCTACTATAGAAGTTTTACCAACACCGGCTTCACCGATTAATACAGAATTAGATTTGGTTCTTCTTGCTAAAACTCTAATGACCCTTCTAATTTCTTCTTCTCTACCTATAACTGGATCAATTCTACCTTCTCTTGCCTTTTCAGTTAAATCTTCACAATATTTTCCTAAAAATTCATAAGATGAAGAAGAATCTGCTTGTCTTGAATCAATTCTTTGGCTACCTCTTAATTCAATAGCTTGAGTTTTTATGGCATCAACTTGTATACCACTTTCTTTGAAAATATCTTTAATAGAATTATCTTCTAATAATGCTAATAATATATGATCTTGAGCAATATAATTATCTTTTTGTTGAGATTTAATTTTAGTAGCATTAGTTAATACTTGACCAGTAGCATAACTTGGTCTAATATCTTCAGGTGGAGGATTTTGACTTGGAAGTCTAACTAAATGTTTATTGACTACTCTTTCAAAATCACCCCATTCATATCTAGCCTTTTGAATTAAAGTCTTTAAGTAAGGAACTGAATTTTCTTCATCAGTTGGTACCATTGCTGCTAAAAAATGCAATGGTAACAATTGACTATGAGAATTTTCCTTGGCTAAATTGGTAGCATTGGTTATAATCTTTAAAGCGTTGTCTGTGAATTGACTTTCATCCATTTTTTCAAAAACCTTAGACTTTGTTGATCGTAAAAAGAAATGAAAATAGTGTAAACTTGTGGTTAATTTATACTCATGCTACAATCACCTTAGCACCACTGATCCTCCTGTAGACCCATGCGCGACACATCATCAGACGTTTCTAGTAGTTGCTGGAATACGGTAGAATTATCTAGAACTTCGCTGAAACTCGGGCTTGAGTTGAGGTCGCGCGGACTCATTGAAAAGCAAAAAAAGCCTTGACGGATTTCGATAACATAGTTACTTCTATCAAGGCAACTTGCTGAAACAAAAAAGATCCTCTACTGAATTAATAGTTTAATAGTTACTAAATATAATCTAAAAGCGATTTGGAATTTATTATATCAACAAATCTTTCTGGAAAGGTATCTCTTTTTAAACTATCTCTTAATTCATTTAACAAGGTAATAAACTATAACCTTGGCTCATGGCCATAATAATATGTGAGAGATTTTGAGAATCTCTCTATATATATGTATATATAGAAATGAATCATGGACAAATTGTCGATTTTAACAGTGTTATATACAACTGATTGTTAAGGACTAAGCACAAAACTGATCTGTCTGTCCTAATTTTTCGCAACCGCTGCTGCAGATTGAAAACCTATGCGATCAAAAGATTCTTGTTTGGCTGCAAAAAAAAAAACCTCAAGGAACCAAGGAAACTTGGAGAAGGAGTATACACAAATGTACGATATGGTTCTCGTACATATATTTACTCTAGTTTAATGAATTATAATATAGTTTCAACTAATTCTATATTTTGTTTATCAAATAGATCTCTTTTTATTTTTCTGTGATATTACCACCTAATTATCCCGCCACGACCTTATATAGGCCTAATAATGAATTTTATTTAATCGAATTAGTTCTAGTAGGATTTTTATCAAATAATAATAGTTTATGTAATTATGATGGACTGAGTATTATATCCACTATTTGCTTCTTTATTTCGTCATGTTTTCACCCTTAAAAAAGAATATGTATTGCAATGTTCGCAAATGTTGCAAATTTTACTTTTTATTGAGAAGATTAAAGAGAAAACCAATGGAAATTGAACAAATTTTATACCGTTTATGTGTTTAAAAACAAAATAACTATATTTTTCTAAAAACACTACTTATATTTATATACTAAAGTGTTCCCAAAGTTTGCTACAAATACAGATTAGGGTATTCTATTTAAACTTATGTAGAAACAGTACATCTATAGGGTTATCATTGGTGACAAAGTTGTTCAATTCGTCACGAAGTTTTTCAGGATTACGTTTGGCAGCTTTGGCGAACTTTAGCATGGTAGAGTTCAAATAATCGGTGTAACCCTGGAAAAGTTCAGCAAGCTCTTCAATAGACTTGCCTTGGAATGCAGGAGAACTGTCTTCTCTTGCAAAATCAAGAAAATCAATGATTGGTTTCCGTTTATTTGCAAAGTAACTATCAGGAGGCTGTGATCTCCAGGCTATTTCTCCATTCAGCTCCATCTCAGCAATAGACTTTGTCAATGGCGTTTTTTGGTACCACTCACGAAAAAATTCAGAAAAAGTTTTGGTTTGTCTATTCAAAAGGAATCCATTGTCCCCTGAAGGCAGAGAGACCCGGCGTTTCTTTTTTGAGACTTTTTCACTGGTGGCTCCTGTATTATTGGTACTGTTTTCTTGTATTTGACGTTCTCGCTTCCGATGCATTCTATTTTCATATTGTGATTGCCTCATTACCTCAAACACATCAGCTACCTGTGACATTAATCCAGTCACCAGGTCTTTTAATTCTTTAGTTTCCGTTTCAAGGTTTTTAAAGCGACAACTGAAATAATTGTTATCAATCTTGATGCTTTCCTCAAATGAGTGTAAACTGGTTGAAATAACTGGGGCAATAAAGTCTAAAGCATCTTCTGGTGTATCAAAGGATTCAGAAATATTATCAAATTCAGATAGTTCAAGTATTTTTGCTTCAAATTCCTTGAATTCAGGATCATTCAAAATATCACTATCACAAAATACGCATTCAGGTGCTACCTGCTTGATATAAACAACATCTTGTAAGATAATGTCCCTGAACTTCTCCAACATATCAAAGAAGTATACTGCAGTATAATCGGTATCAATGTTAGAGGTTGTTCGAGTTCCTGCTTCTTTATTCTTTTCCAATGCTTCTTGATGCTTTTTAGCATAAACTTTAGCATGGTTTTCCCGAACCTTTTCTAACCAGGGAAATATCATTTTGGAAAGCCTTTCTGGTGGCTTTATGATAGACCTAGGAATAATGTACCTTTCTTCTGGTTTAAAATAAGCTGCGTGATGAATGAATTGAAATGGAAGCCCTGTCAAATAATGCTTTTCTAATACACTATTTGTCCAATTTCCTGCTCTTTGAATTTGTTCTAATGATAAAGCTGCAGCATCGGCTCTTCTTGCTTCGTTTACTCGTCCCAAGTGAGTCTTTTTGGTTGCAAAGGATTCAATACTTTCTAAACAATCCATTACCAAATCTCGCTCATAACTATAACTGATTTTTTTCCTTGATCCGCTTTGGGTTGAATACAACGCCTTGATGTCATACCAATCGGATTTCTCAGTAAAATCTGGTAGATTATCTCCTGATAAATCCCCATCCTTATGATCAAATCTAAACCAAAGCGACATAGCGTACATCCCTACCAAACACATCAATGGATGTTTGCTTCTCGCAGCACCAACTGTCCGGGTTCCTGCTCCTGGTTTCATGGTCTTTTCCTCCAGAATACCTACCCTTAAGATTGGAATGGTTCCATGTGGTGTCTCGTCTTCCCTCATGAACGTATCAGACAATTCAATGGCTCTTTTATTGTCTCCTCTCAATAAAAGAAGATGCCCCATTAAAACCTCAAGAATCGCATTAATCCCCTTACACTTATTACTCTTTTTATCACTATCGGTTCTTTTAAGTTGATCAACCACCATCTGCTGCATATTCTCTCTCGTATAATGACTAGATACCACTGAAGATCCAAGCTTGTCAACGTATGCTGTTTTCTTAATTCTAACTTGATCTTGTTTAACAATCTGAATGAAATTCTCTAAAATATGACTATTGGGATAGGATACTTTATCAATCTCACACAGAGTACCTGCTTGATCGTGTTTGTAAGTCAAAATGATCTTATGAAGAAGTGACATCGCTGCCTTGAAATGAACAAATGTTGCGTGCAAAGTTTTTCCAGAATCTTTAGCAACCTCATACCTTTCTTTCATGAATTGTAATGCAAGCTTCCCGTCTATTATAATAGTATCGTGTCCATTCCTAGCCAAATACCTTAAGTATCCAGATATTTCCGGTGAATATTTCCCTAAACTTTTGCTCAACTTGAAACTGAGATGTTGTGTTGAACTGTCAAAACTCATTTTATGGAATTCATCAAAAAGAACCCTCTCTGCATCATCCATAACTCCATATCCATACACCACACTATTCTTTCCTATCTTACTAGGTCCCTTATAAGTCGGAAATCTAGCTATAGGATATTGTTCAACATCAAATTCAATTTTATTGCGTCTTCTTTGAGTTCTTGCTGAATTTCCCCTTTCAGTAGGTGTCTTATCTTTTGACCTATTCATATCTAATTCCCTGATGGTTTCTTCTGTAAGTCGCTTATGAGTTTCTATCGCCAGTTCTCTCTGAGGTTGAACCCTGTTAGTGGTTGTAGAATTATGCGACAAGTTTATAAATCTTTCAACTGCTCTGGTCTCGAGCCAACTCTCGTCTCCCTCCAATGGGTTTAATTCATCCATTTCACCTATTTCTTCTGGCATATCATCAGCAAATTCTTCCTCATCATCATCTTCTCCATCATCTCTTTCTCCTTCCACTTCATCTTCTCCTGGATTCTCATCTTCTCCACGGCCCACTCTCAAAGCAGATGAGCCCTCTTTACGATTATGTCCTAGTCCCAATAAATCTATAATCATTCCTGCTTGTCAACTAGCTTGTTCATACCTAAAAAAATTGGGCTAAAAAATGTGCGGCCATGAGCGCACAAAATTCAGCTGTGCGCGCGAAAGAGCACCATAGTTAACGCCTTTATGGCCAAGTTGGTAAGGCACCTCACTAGTAATGAGGAGATCGTCAGTTCGAATCTGGCTGAAGGCATTTAATTTTTTTTTTATTCAACAAGCCTAATCAATACTTCAGAACCATAATCCAACACTCCTAAGTATCCAATTATAAGTATCACCTACTAGACACCCATTCCTAAGAACCCAATGCCAACTATTAACTACTGAATATCCACTTCTAAGTATCCACAAATATTTAAATAGTGAGATTATTTTCTTCTCTCAACTGCATAAAAGCGAATTTCTAGCGCGAACATTTAAACACATTAATAACTAACGATAACCATCAATACCAACCATGTCAACAAACAAGAAGCTAGCAGCACATCATTCTATGGATATCCCCCATATGACGGCTGTAGAAATGCCACTAATAGTTAACAATAACCAACGAGCCATTGATATGTTAGGAGGGAAACAAAAGATTTCTCAAGTGATTAATGTTAATAATACCAATAAATCAATTCAAGGGATTAAACCAGAAGATGAAAAACCATTAGAATTAAGATTAAGGAATAATCCATATCACCATCCCATACAAAGTATTTCTAATTCTCGAGAAAAAGTGGTGTTAAAAGTTTCAATTCCTAAAAATAAATTACCATCAGATTATAAACAACCACTGAAAAATTATACCATTAGACAATTATTAATTCATAATAATCAACAAGGTGGTGATTATCAAGTAATACCTATAGGAATAATTGATAAAACCCATTCATTTAAAACTATGACAGATTTCCAAATGAGTACAAAAAATAATCAACTGGCTCAACAAACTAAAAATATGTTTCAAGTTAATAATTTTAATCAATTTGAACAACAATTTTCCGGGGACCCCAAAACTGAAGGGACTCCATTTTTAAATAATAAAGATTTTCAAGATGCTAAAAATTATGAAAACAGTGATAAACATTTACCACCACCACCATTATTTAGTAACATTAAGTTTCCATTTGATTATCAATATGAAAAGAATCCTCATAGTGTTATCATTAAAGATCCTACTAGTGGGAATTTACAAGTAGTTAAAAAGAAAGCTGATGTTAAATTACATACTCAAGTGATTGATTTTAATAAATCATTAGCTGTACCCGAAAAACCAGATCCAAGATTAATTGAAAATTATAACCAATTAGAAGGATCAGTAAAATCAGGAGAAACCATTCCTGAATCTTATAATTATGATTTATTTTATTGTATTGATTGGTTACATTCAGTATTTAAAATAAAACCAATTTGGTTAAGAAAACATCTTGAAAATGTGGTTCCACCAGTATTTAAACGGGTATTAAAACAAGCATTACCATATGTGACATATATTTATAAAAATGGTCCTTGGAGATTTTGTAATGTAAAATATGGGATTAATCCAGTCTTAGATAAAAGTTATTGGAAATTCCAGAGTGAATATTTTAGAATGTCTACTACTAATAATTCTGATGGTATTGGAAATAAATCCAATGAAACAAACGTCAAAGAAGTCCTGAAAGTTTTACCTAAAACTATTGAACCTATTAATGTTATATCAAACGATGAAATTCCCGATAATGTTATGATTGATCAACTTAAAGTTTCAAGGAATTTAATCTTTCATGGTGATGAAATTCCCAATAGTGTAACCTTTCAAGTAGGTGATATAGTTGATCCAGAAATTACTTTTTTTCTTAATAACCATCAGAATGGGAATTCTCTTTTACGTGATCAATTAGATTATCAAGATGGTTGGATTAATAAACAAGTCATTGAAACCGTTAGAAGGATTGTTAAATATAAATTAAATCAATTGGTTCATGAACAGGAGATTAATTCTGATAAAATTGATAAGATTATTCATACCAATTATGATAAAGATGACATGGAAAATGAGTCAGACGAATCAAATGATGTTGGTAATTTAACAAAAGATTCAGAAATTGACCCAGAACTTCGGGCTAGTGATATAATTAAACAGGAAAATCCTGGATCAGAGATTGGACTTGATGATAATGCTAACCCTAAGAAATCTCCATCAAAAACCAAATTGAAATCAAGAAGAGATATGGATGACAGAAACGAACCTTATATGGAAGAGGAAGAAATGTCTGATCCAGAAGATGCAGAAGAGCAAGCAAATATAGAAGCGGAAGCAGAGGCAGATGTTGACATAGATGCAGAAAATTCTGATTCTGAATTTATAAATTCTACCGAACCAGAGTTAATAAGTAAAGTTAAGCAATATGATTCAGTAGCAGCCAAAAAATTGAATGATATTTCCGAAATCCTCAAACAAGAAGCTTTCATGTAATTGTATAGTAATAAGATAGTCATTTAGCAGCCATTTTTTTTTTCTCTCTCTTCCTTTGAATCACCGCGATCAGTGCGAGTACATAAAAATGAGAAACAAAAAACACGTACATTTAATTGAAAATTGAACACAACCCCATCATTATAGACCATGACTAAAGCTACCGACACCTTGTTAACATTATTTGCCATTTCATCAATTTATTTTGCTTTATACGCTAAGCTCATTCCAACCCCACAAATATTCTATAGTGAAATCTTGCCTTACTTACCATTCTGGGGGATTGTTACTTTAGGAGCTTATGTTTTATCTACTTTAGGATATAGAATTTTAACTTTTAAAGATAAACCAGAGAAACATCAAGAGTTATTAAAACAAATAAAAGAAGCCAAAGAGTTTTATAAATCCAAAGGAATCGATTTAGATGAATAAATTAGGGGTTTGGATGGAAATCCTACAAGTATATAAAGAATAAGTATGTTTAAATGTACAATTTTTGTCTATATTGATGATAAAATGATAAAATGCATGAATGAATATAAAGCACAGGAATAAA
Organism: Yamadazyma taylorii; assembly: GCA_030583035.1. Lineage (NCBI taxonomy): Eukaryota > Fungi > Ascomycota > Pichiomycetes > Serinales > Debaryomycetaceae > Yamadazyma > Yamadazyma taylorii. The sequence goes on along the minus strand of JAJMHJ010000010.1, from coordinate 166,017 downwards.
TAAAATATCATAGCAAACGCAACATGATAATAAATAAATCGTTAATAAATTATAAGGAAATGTCGTAAATGGGTATATTAGAAGAAAAAGATAAAAAAAAGGTGTGGCATCAAAAACAATTTCAAGAGTCTGATAATATCTGATAGCCTATCACACTAATTGGAAGATTGTTGTCTTTCCTTTTGTCTTGCTTTAATCTTCTTCTCTGCTTCAGCAAATACCCTAATAGCTATAGGAACGTTTTGCCAACTATCATCATCTTTAGTGGTACCACTAGTATTAGGATCCTTAGAGTTCTTAGAATCTTTCTTCTTTTGTAAAAGGTCAGCAGGAATATGTGAATCATCTAAATATTTTAAAGGAGGATGAAAATCTTTAGGCCATATATAATCAGATAAATTAGAATCTTGATTAATTTTTATAGCAGCTTCACGTCTTTTATTATCCCAATCTTTTATATCATCCCTAAATAATTCCCAAACACAATTTATACAACCACTCATACAACAATTATCCGGTTCAGGAGGTCTATCCGGAACAGTAATACCAGCGATTTTTCTAGGTTCACCTCTAGTTAATCTACTGGAACTAGACCTTTGATCACCTCTTATCCTACCACCAAAAACCCTTTCTATGCCTTCTAATGGAGACTCCAGCAATGCATAGTTTCCTTCAAATGTAGTTTTGGATGTAGCTTTTAATTTTCGTAAATCTTTAGAAGTCATTAATGCTGCTTCTAGTGGTTCTTTAGGCTTGGTTGGAGTACTTCTTACGAGATCATAAAATTTATACGGATTACTTGAACTAAATCTTTTAAATGCTCTTATCATATTCACCTTGTTCTATTATTGTACTAGCGAAAAACTCAGAGTTAACTGATATATTTGAATGACTGTTATGAGTAAGGTCTCAGGTTTCTATATACTTATGATTTTTTTTTTTGCTGTTTGCTTTGATGAATCAGTGCGAAATTCTCACTATAGGCTGCACAAATTTTGAGCAAATGAGGAAATGTTTGCGACGCTAACAAAATTTGCAACCATCTATGGATTTTGAAATACATGCAACAACGGTTTATTTTTTTTTCAGAATGGGTTCACATAATAATAATTACTTCACCATGTGGGAACAATTAATGTGAATACTGTAAGAAAGCAACACGGCGATTGAAGTCATTAAGCTCACATGGGAAGAAAAATAGTTGCAGCAGGACCTGCAACACATGGGTTTAACAGCAGAGGTTTATTGAATAGCTACAAAGCATCAATTGCAACTAACAGAACTAATTATAACAGTACTAGACTACGACAACCCTATTTGGAATTATTAACCTCTAGGAAATATACGAAACAATTAACTGTCAGGTAAAAATGTCCTAATACAACAGAGGCGATCGGATTGTTCATTATTAAAACAATCAGGTTAAAGTGTATGCATGGCTCTATTAAAATTATACGATTGCAAGTATTTACTCGCTTATTCGATAGGCGTCGCCTAAGAGAACAGGCTTCTACACGTGGGAAATCTTGAAATACGTCAAACGGCAAATGTCAAAAATGACACAAAAGAGATTGTAAGGACTACCGGTATCTGTACATACGAAGGGCCATCTACTAATTTGTTAATTAGCATCAGGTTGTCCCTCCTAATAGGACCTCCTTCCTTATCGGACCTCACCCCCATGGCCATTTCCTTCCATGGCCAAACCCGCACACTTTAAACTAACCTAAGCCCCACGAGGAAGGGTACCTTATGGTTATAATTTATTCATATCCTGCTAAGCCCTGTTAAATTTGCAGCCATTTTTGAACCCATGGGTTTCGGTTCAATGGGGCAGTTAATTCTGGCCAGTTGTTGTCGTACTACTATAACCAAATTAACTCTTTAGTTAGTTAAGTAATATAGTAACAGGTCCAGGACTGTCACAGTTTTTGTCACCATCCCATCAAGGTGCTTACTAGGTGTTACTATTGTATGAACCCACACGTGGGTACCTTTTACTTCTTGGTATTAATTAATTAATGATTTTATGGGTGCCAAGATAATCTTGATTCCGTATATACATAACTCGCTGCAAGCATTGGCGCACACGAGGGTTAACAAGAAAAAAAAATCCTAAGCCAAAAAATGAGGGCCTAACTGGCAGTAACATTTCCCCTAAGCCTCCCGCCACATTGGTCAGTTCGCGGGCGTAATTTCTTTGAACAATACTAGTTTGGTATATAGTTGAGATATATGTTTATATACCAGTAAACGGCTCGAACGTTTGCAACCTCATTACTCAATTCAGAGATGAAAACTCGTTAGTTACTGGCAAAAAGCCAAGCCAGAAATGCTCTTAAGGGTGTAATCTTATGTTAAAATTTCTGGGTAAAGTACTAAACATGGCCCGATTCTATACCAACTCTGTCCCCCATTTATACCAGTCCTGAATTTATCCTAACCAATCCTGTAGATTTTTAAGAAATTCTTATGCACATTAAACCCGTTTGCCTTAAGTTTAGGACTTTTCTTTTAATCAATATAATGAAATAAAAAAAAAAAAACGCCATTGAAATCATGGCCCACATGTTTGAAAGATCTGATTTCTTTTATGAGCTTTTGGCTCATTATAAAACTATATAAGTTGGGGTAAAAATTTCAATTTCGTAGAAAACTTTTTTTTTCATTATTCATTCTTCAACCAATAAAAGAGAAAAAGAATAACAACATAATCAATAATGATTGCAGTTCACCAATTTAACTATGTGTTTGCAATTGCAATGATTTTTGCATTCTTAGATGCATTTAATATTGGGGCCAATGATTGTGCTAATTCATGGGCTTCCTCAATTTCTTCAAGAGCTTTAAGATATTGGCAAGCTATGATTTTAGCTGCTGCTTGTGAAACTTTAGGAGCTTGTTTAGTAGGTTCAAGAGTTTCTGACACCATCAGAAAAGGGATTTTTGATGTTCACTTATTTGATGATGACCCAACTGTTCTTATGTTAACCATGACTTGTGCCTTAGTTGGTTCATCAATTTGGTTAACTATTGCTACTTCAATTGGTATGCCATGTTCTACTACCCATTCTATTGTTGGTGGGGTTGTAGGTGCTGGTATTGCTGCTAAAGGTGGTGATGCTATCGTATGGGGTTGGGGCGGTATTGCTAAAATTATTGCTTCTTGGTTTATTGCTCCATTATTAACTGGGGTAATAGCTGCTATAATCTTTTTAATTTCTAAATTTGGGGTCTTAGAAGTTAAAAGTTTTGATAGATCTTTAAGAAATGCTTTATATTTAGGTCCTATTTTAACTTTTGTTACTTTTGCCATTTTAACTATGTTAATCGTCTGGAAAGGTTCTCCAAGATTAGGATTAGCTGATTTATCTGACGGAGCTACTGCTGGTTCTATTATTGGAGTTGGTGGGGTTGCTATGGTTATTTATCTTTTATTCTTCCATCCTTATTATAGAAGAAAATTAATTTATAAAGATTGGACCTTGAAATTTTATGATGTTTTTAGAGGACCAATGTTTTACTTTATGTCTACCGATAATATTCCTCCAATGCCTGAAGGTCATCAATTAGTTATTGATTATTATGAAGGTAGAAGACATGTTGAAGAAGCTATTGCTAATCCAGATATTTTAGATGAAGAAGCTAAAGGTGAATCATCTGGTAATTCTACCAATGAAGGTAAAGAAGAAGAATTCACTCAAGAAGTTCATAAAGTTAATGCTGGTACTACTGGTTCTAATTATGATAATAGAGAAAAATCTACCCTTGAATATTATGTTACTGATGGTTGTCCTCCAGGAATGAAAACTTCTACTTTCTGGAAATCTTTAGTTGTTCAACCAAGTAAATGGCCATATTTATTCTGTCAATTCATTTGTCATGGTTGGAATAGAGATATTATTTCTGACCAAGTTAACTCTACAGATATGTTATCTGGTAATATTAAAGATATGCATATGAGTTCTAAATTTTATGATAATAGAATTGAACATTTCTATTCTTTCTTACAAGGTATGACTGCTGGTACTATGTCTTTTGCTCATGGTGCTAATGATATCGCTAATGCCACTGGTCCTTTATCGGCTGTCTATCTTATTTTCACCACTAATACTACTGGTAATGAAGCTTCTGTTCCTACTTGGATTTTAGGTTATGCTTCTGTTGCTTTAGTTATTGGTGTTTGGACTTTTGGTTACAGAATCATGAGAGTTTTAGGTAACAAATTAATTTTACAATCTCCTTCAAGAGGGTTTGCCATTGAATTAGGGGCCGCTATCACTGTTATTATGGCTACTAGATTAGGTATTCCTGTTTCTACTACTCAATGTGCCACTGGTGGTATTGTTTTTGTTGGTTTATGTAACAGAGATTTAAAATCTGTCAATTGGAGAATTGTTATCTGGTGTTATGCTGGTTGGATCTTAACTTTACCAATTGCCGGTTTAATTGCTGGTTTACTTAATGGTATCATCTTATACTCTCCTACTTATGGTGGTGGTCCATATGAATTAGGGCCATAGATAAGTCATCAGCCAAACCAAATAAACATAATATGGAAAGAAAAAAAGCTACTTGGAATAATAATAGGTTTTATTTATATACGTAATGAATATTAATTTGATTTATGGTTCGTGCAATTCTCTAATAAATTTCCTCTAATCATTGGTTTATGCTAATTTTTTGCAGTCATTTTTATTGAGAAATATCGAAAGTATCAAAGAACGTGTACACACCATCGCACTCCAAGGTTGTTGAACTAAATTGATTTTATTAAAACAAGTTATTTAGTAGACAAAATAGCATGACTTACGATCAAAAATTCGACAATTCTTTAGATTTATTAAGAAGATTGGACCCTAAACATATCACCGTCAACTTAAATAACTTATGTACAATTCTACAGAACAATGGATCTTCTGGATCTGGTGCTGACGAAGAAGAAAACATAGAATTGACCCAAGATTTATTATCATCAATTGATACCCCATTGACAATTACAGTTGACGCATCTAACAAGAAAGAATACTTATGTTGTGATTATAATAGAGATGGTGATTCATATAGATCTCCTTGGACTAACAATTATTACCCTGTTAACAATGACCCACAAGATGATGATGATTTACCCCCATATCCAACTCCTGAATTAAGACAATTGGAGATTAAAGCTAATGAAAGTTTTGATATTTATAGAGATTTATATTATGAAAATTCTGGGATTTCATCTGTTTATTTCTGGGATACTGCTGAAGATGAAACTGCTTCTTCATTGTTGGAAGGATTTGCTGGAGTAATTTTATTAAAAAAAGAAATCGATAATGGTGAAGGTAAATGGGATGCTATTCATGTATTTGAAGTTAATAAAGAAGCTTCTGATACTTATGAATATAAATTAACCAGTTCTGTCATTTTAAACTTGAATAACAATAGTAATTTATCGGTATCTGGTAATTTAACCAGACAAAATTCCATTAGTAAAAAATTCAATCCTGAGATAAGTAATAATTTAGAAACATTTCATTTAATCAATTTAGGTCAATTGGTTGAAAATTCTGAATATAATATTAGAAATTTATTACAAGAAGTTTATTTTGATAAGTTGAAAGATATTATATTGAAAGATTTAAGAAACTTGGGGAATAATTCTGATGCTAGTAGTCAATTATCGGAGAAACAATCGGAGTTAATTAAAGGGTTACAGAGTTTATAGGACCATTGAGGGTATGATAAGAGTTTACAAGACCATAGAGGTTCTGGACTTTTTGATTTTAATATAGCTTTTAAATAAAATAAAAAAATAGTTGATAAGTATTCGGTACACACACGAAAATAACTGACACTACCACTTGTACCCATTACCACTTGTACCACCTCTCCAGCAGTCATTATTTCTTCTATCTATACAACTTATACCTATACCACCCAAACCATTTACATAAATGATCATAGACCGAAATTACCCCTACTGTACACCTATAGCTCCTACCCTCTCACCAAGGAGCATACGAACCTCCTCAGACTCTCAGGATCCTAATGGCTGTTATCGACTCATGCCCCTCACTTTGAAACAAATGTGCAGCTCTCTAAAAATTTGGCTGCAACACATTTGTTTCAAAATTTTGTTTCAAATTTGTTTAAGAACCCACACAACCATGATTATTTAATTGGCTGAGTTTCCTTCATTATGGATTTCTTCTTGAATCCACATGAGCCTAGATACCACTATTCACCTCACTATAACTTCAACTAAGACCATGGACTTCTTGAATAACGACCCAACTTATTCAAACTTTTTACCTCTCCAAGCTGCTACACGTACTGAAGCTACCACTTCTGATCCAACAAAGGATCCAGAAACATCAACCAGTAGAGAAAAAGACACACCAGAGACTGAACTCACACCAGATCTGGATATTTTATCAAGTTCCCATACTATTACCACATCTGCTAGTTCCCATACTATTACCACATCTTCACCTATCAGCACTAGCACTAGCACCACCACCAGCAGCAATTATCAAACATCTGCCACTACAACAAACTCCCAAGTAGCCACTTCAAGTGGTTCTTTAGATAAGTTGATACATTATAAATCAAATGATTCTGCTACTTTAGGAATGGCTATTGGAATTCCTGTAGGGGTTGTACTTCTTTTACTTATATCTATTGGGACCTGGTATTATTTAAAGACAAAGAAAGCCACCAATAAAACCATCTTACCCCTGATTAATAACCAAAGGTTTTTCCATAATCATGATTCAACTTCAGAAATCCTGTCATTTAACGAAAAACAAAACCCTTACTTGACTTATTATAATCATTCTAGCGATCAGAATCCTCCCCAAAATTCATTACAGAAATCTTTCAAAAACCCCTTGGGATTGGATTTAGAACTTGAAAATCATCATGGAAATAAATTTAGAAGATCTTTATTAACTCCTATTAATTTTAAATCTGTACCTGCTAAAATTAACACCAAATCTCAAAATTGGTTCAATAGATTAAGCAGAGTAGTTAGAATTGATAACTCTGATTCTATTGTTAAAGATGAAGAAGCAGAAGTCGACACAAGAACTTCACCATTATTTCTTAAGAGATTTAATTTGAATAAACCGTTGACCCCTAAAACACCAAATTTGAAAGCGAAAAATAAATTCGATAATGAGGATTATAAAAGACCTTTACCCAAATTACCATCTTTAATTCAAATGGAAAATGTCAAGGAAGATTTAAAGTTTATGGTGATAGAGCCATATGCTAAAAGTTTAGATGATGAAGTGACCATTTCTATTGGGGATGAGGTTCGTTTAATCAAGAACTATCCTGATCATTGGTGTTTAATTAAGAATCTTTCTAGTGGTAAAACTGGAATGATTCCTAGACAATGTCTACAAAAGGTTCAATTGTAAGGTTTAGATTTGTTACATAGTTAAATACATACATAGTATACAAGGGTATGAGAAAATATTGATTTGAGTCAACATCACGTGTGTAAAATATTCCTAGTAGTATCTAGTATATGGATTAGGATTTTGCTGTGGTGGTTGATTTTGTTGATGAGGAGGACGACCAAATCCTTGAGGACCTTGAGGCCCTTGAGGGCCTTGAGGGTGAGGGTGAGGTTGAGGTTGAGGTTGAGGTTGATATTGATATTGATATTGTTGATATTGACCGGAATTTCCGTAATTCCTTAAAGTATTAGAGCTTTGAGATTGTGGAGGATACTGTCTTGGATAATTCGATGGGTTTTGTGGATGTTGATTTCCTGGTCTATTCATAGGTGGTGGGTTCCTATATTGAGGACGATTAGTGTTAAAGCTAGCAGAAGGAGGAATTCCAGTATTAACTGAGGGAGGGATTCCAGAACCAGAAGGAGGAACTTCTCCATATTGTTGTGGAGGAGGACGTCTATGTGGTTGATGATGATGTGACATCTGTTGAGGTTGCATTTGTTGAGGGGGAATTTGTTGACGACCCATTTGTTGTTGAGGAGGAATTTGTTGCATTGGTGGGGGTTGAGGTTTTGTTTGATACCCAAATTTTGGTTGTTGAGTTCCACCAGTATTATAAGAATTCTGACTCAATGGTTGAACTGGTTGTTGAACTGGCTGTTGAACTGGTTGTTGTACTGGTTGTTGTTGGGGATATGATGGTGGCATTGATCTTTGATTTTGATTAACATTCATAGATTGGGATGATTGTAAATGCGGTGAATGTGGTTGAATTTTAGGTGGAGTCTGTTGATAACCAGTTAATGGAGCATCGACATCATCATGTTTAAATGTTGGCACTTGGTTTTGAGAAATATTAGGTGAAGTGATATACTTAGGTTTATGGATTCTACTTTGACTATTATTGTTATGAATGGAAATAGATGAAGCATTAGGACTTCCGTCCATTCTTTGTTGCTGAGCATAAGAATGAGATGGAACTGGAGGTGGAGATTCTAATTCATCAGAACCCGAGTCAGAAAAATTTCTAAAATTTTGATTTACTGCTTTTGCTCCAACAGGTGAAGTCACATTATTAAATTTTTCATTAAATTCGTGATATTGAGTCATTGGAGATTGAACAGAAGAGTAAGAACTGTTTCTATTATTGTAAGGTGGAACCACAAGACCAGGATTCGAAGAACTGGAACCGTCTGAAAGGAGACCAATTTTTCTAGAATCAACCCTATCACTAGCACTAGAATCATCATCATCATCCCCTTCGCCTTCATCATCATCACTAAATAATTCATGATCATCTGTCGGATATACATTTTCACTCAAATTAATCTTACGAATGTTATGAGGTAATTCATCTTCAATAAACTCTTCAGATTCTCCATTTAATAATTGATTTCTATCACTATTAAATTGATCAGAAGGTGATTTAATATCAGAATATTTCTGATAAATATCAGATAATTCCATTGATCTATGATTATCTCTATTGTTAGAATCAATTCGAAGATTATTAACATTCTTATTGGCATTAGGATTATGAACTACAGAATCGTTAGAAACATTTCTGTATCCCACACCAGCAGCACCAGCAGCAGCACCAACAGCAGTTGGGGGAGGTAATCTAGTATTATTAGATGACTGTTGTAATTTATTATTAAGATTTGGATTTGGAGGTTGAGGTTTATTCATTGATTTATTAGGAGACCCACCACTTGGATTTCTAAAATTACCAGATGAAGGAGTAGAAGGACTATTTAAAGAAGAAATAGCCCCTTGGAAACCTCTAGAACTACCACAACCTTCATAACCTCTATCTATTTTAGATTTTAAAATTCCTTTAAAATTTTCCGTCCAAGTTTTAACATCCCAACTTAAAAAATCCGGACGATTTATAAACGGTTGTAAATCATTTAATTCCAAATAATGGACATGAGGTAAAGTTGGTAAACCAAATAATAAAGATTGAGGATCTTGTCTTTCAGCTCTTAATTTTTTAGGTCTTCCATATAATCCAAACGAATCCAATAAAGGAATTAAAAATCGAATTAAAGTATCAAAACCTGGAACTGAACTATGTTGTTCAGGCATTAAAAAGATTGAAGTATTTTTAAAATCTTCAATAGATTTTTTAGAAATTTTAGTTGATAAAGAAGGAGATTTAAAATTTATAAACCCTTCTAATTTTAACATGGTACTATGATCAATTAATAAATGAGATTGAGGATAAACAGCACTAACCACCGAAGCATTAGTAACTACAGCCATTAATTGTTTCTTCTTTTTTTGGTCATTTTCAAAAAATAAAATTCTTCCAGGAGTGAACTTATTTTTTTTACTAACTGAAGGTTCAACCACTGCATAACATCTTTTCCAAGCCATACCAGATCCATATCTAATACTAACCCAATCTTCATGATCAAATCTTTTTTCAGCTAAAATTGTTCTAATATCAGATAACCTAGATCCTCTAGCACTTAATAAAGCCCCGGTATAAGCTTGTTGTAAAGATTGATATTCAAAATTTGATAATCTTAAAGCTAAATACCAATTATTCAAATCATTAATAGATTTTAATTGAATAATATACCGGTTTTTTAAAGTTGTGGATACAATTATAACATTATCCAAGTTTTGTTTAGCAGCAGGTAAAGTTTTCATAGCATTATAAACCGAATCAGTAAAATTAATATAATTAGGTTTTGAACTATTTTCCAATAAAGCACTAGGATTATTTTTAAATTCAGCTAAATTTGCTGCGTCCCAATAAGCTAATTGATTCCCGGTTAAAATCCCATACACTTCTTTCCATTCTCTATCAGCCGGTTTCCCATCCCCATTTAAATCATAATATAACATAAAGATACCTTCATGATATCTTCTATGTGATTGTGATGATAATAATGTAACAATAGGTACCAATTCTGGAGATAAATCTTGCAAATTTTGAGCATTAGGATTACTAGAAGGTCTTAGATCATCTTTTGTAGGTGACCCTCCATGTGAACCCGAATGGAATCTTTTTTTAACTGCTTGCATCGTTTTTCAAGGGAATTCAACGAATGACAAAAATAAAACAAGGGATAAAAATGAATGACAAAAAAATTATTAAGAAAGGAACAGAATAGCAACAGACTAGTAATAAAATGGGCAACACAATGGCAACAGTCACAAGCGCTCAAACACACACAAATAGTCAAATTCAGCAAGACTGTAACACGTTCACCAATACTTATATATATATTATGAACGGGTCCAGTTATTAGATCCTTTTTGGGGTTGTTGTTTTCTTGAAAAATAAATGAGTGAGAAAGATTTGAGATTTATGATTTTCCTGATCCAGAAATAAAAGCATCCGCACACCCACAGTAACGTTTTTTTTTTTTTTTTTTTTTTTAAGATTTAGATCTCTGCACTAGCTGACACATAACCAACACGAAAGAGAAGAGGCTGTAACAGAATTGGGTTGAGCGGCTGGTGAAGTATAATCTATAGAACCTTATGTCCACCATACAAGGCTTGAATTCAATCGATACGGGAACATGCTTTAGAGAGGGAAATATAGAAAGAATATTACGGGGGAGGGCCAAGATGAGAGCTGATTTGAGGATGAGACGACATTGATTTAGGCTAAACAGAAGTGCCGAAAGCCAAGGGCCAAGGGCCAAGACCAAGACCAAGCAACAACTAGTCAAGAAGACTACTCACAATTTATTAGTGGCTATTGCAAACTATATAACGAACTAGAATGATATCAACTCACATGTAGGCTATGAGGGATAACCCTTGTTGACCCCTCTTTATAGGGGTTACGTTGATAGATATATACTGATTACTTAATTGAGAAAGGCCATGTTTATTTAGTCGATGCAGCATCGCACATTGTTTTGGCGTACCCGAATGAAAACTGAGCATATGAAGCGTATACCCGAAACAAGGAAAATATATCCGAACAAGGCCCATAGGCTGAGTCAAGTGACTATGGGTATTCAATGGGTTTATAATTATTGTTGCTGAAGGAGTTTGATCATTTGTAAACTTTCAGTTAATTCTCGTTCAGCAGTAGTCAAGTCTTCATAGTTTAATGCTGAAATTGCAAATTTGCAATGCTTTTGAACTTTGGCAATCAGCTCTTGTTTATCAAGAATGATATTGAGGTTTTCTTTAGTAACAGGAGGGGTGATTGGTTTGGATGTAGATACTTTTCTGGATGAAGGGCCACTTGTAGGGCCACCAGTAGGGCCACCAGGACCTGGTGCTGGTGCTGGACCTGGTGCTGATGGGGGAGTTGTACCATCTTTGGAATTGTTAGCACCAGAATCACCTGGAGCGAATACATGGATGGATGAGTTCTTATTAATATGACTTAGATCATCATCTGGTAAAAACTTAGGAGCACCTGGTAATTTAATATCATTATCTTCATCAGGATCAAAATGAGGAGCACCTGGTAGTTTCACTTCATCGTTTTCATTATCTATGAACTTTGGAGTTTCAGGCATTTTTGGATCATCATCAATAAACTTAGGAGCTTCTGGCATCTTTTCATCATCATCAATAAACTTAGGAGCCTCTGGCATCTTTACTTCATTATCATCATCCCTCTCATTATCTATGAACTTGGGAGTATCTACTTGTGACAAATCATCACTCTCCTGTTTAAATTCTTCATCATTATGATCCTTGACCTCATCGAATTCTTGATTATTTTCTGACTGCTCAGTAGAAAGTTTCTCCAATTCTTTATCTAATTCATCAGAATCACCTCTTATCTCATCTTTAATTAATTTACTTAAATTATACTTTAATGTTTTCATTCGTTCTTTATTAACCTTATTAAACTGGTCAAAATCTTGCAATTTCCCATTAGATATCTTACCAAAATCAATAGTATCATTCTTAAACACTTCTAAGACTTTAAGGAAATTTAAACATGCTTTAAATTTATTTATCAATTTAATTTTTTGATAATTATTATCACCAGAATATTGGTTTAATTCAGTTAAACTTTCATTAAAGATTTTTAAAGTAAAGTTCAAAACCACGCTAATGGACAAATTCTTATCGATCAAGATTTTATTAATTGACTCATCAGTAGAATTTTTAATTGATTCTGTGGCATCTAATAATTGAATTGTAAATTGTTCAATTGATTTTGATTGTTGGTGTAATTTATTGTTTAAGATGAATTCGAGGGCATATAGTTTACAATAATAACTAACAATGGGATTAATTTCTTCTAATTCATTGGATCTATTGATATAAGGAATTAAATCCTTATTTGATTTGACTTCTTGGGGAATATCTTGAATCATGTCTCCTTAAATGGGGTTGCAAGTAGGAAGAGTTGAAGTCGCGAGAATCGCAATAAGAGGGAGATAGTGAGAGAGAGAGGGAGATAGTGAGAGAGAGAGAGAGAGAGAGAGAGAGAGAGAGAGAGAGAGAGAGAGAGAGAGAGAAACAGCGAGAAACAGCGAGGGAGGCCACAAGCCATGGTGGTAGCGCAGACGTGGAGATGGGCCTGGAAATACACCCATACCCTCGCCCATACCACCACCTTACCTCTACCCTATAATAATAAATCTTGTTTAATAAATAACTATATACAACTATAAATCAGGCATTCTTAAAATTTCTCGTTCCTTATTCTTAGCATCTTCTTGCAACATACCTAAAACCTTTGAATTCTCCCATTTTTCCGGTAATGGAGTCACGTCAAAATTTTTAGTAGCCCAATAATAAATATCCCAATCAGGTTCATCTAATAATTGATCATACTCTTTTAATTGTTCCATGTCAAAAGTTTGTAAATACCGTTTAGCAAATCTAGACAACAATAAATCAGTTTCTAAAATCCCTCTTTTTCTACTTTGATAAAGTAATCTAGCTCTCATAGTTTGAAGATCTTCACCAGTTCTTTTGATAGGTAAAATCTTCATCCGAACTTCTTCATTATACTCTGGGTTTTGAGGTTTCCCATTATTTAAATACCGAACAGATAGGGATAGGGATGAAATACAAGGGGATGTGGTGATGGCGGTGGTTGTGGATTTAGCAGCAGGACTAATTATTCTTGACCCAAATGGTCCAGTTTTAGTACCTAATCTAATCATGATTATTGTCTGTACTGTTAATGATTATTCACTCACTGGCTGATGTTTTCAAGTCGCACTCACTCACTCACTCACTGACGCACTCACTGTATTTTAGAAAATAAGACCACAACACCTGAACTCTCAATTATTTATATCATCACCATTACCATTACCATATTATCATGGGTAAGGCGGTGTCTAAATTATCCAAAGATGATTTGAAATCTCTAAGGGAAGCCACATACTTCGATAAACGAGAGCTACAACAATGGTATAAAGGATTTATAAGAGATTGTCCATCAGGTCAATTATCAGAAGAAGAATTTATTAAAATTTTTAAACAATTTTTCCCATTTGGTGATCCCATAGATTACTGTCACTTTTTATTTAAAGTATTCGATATAGATAAATCTAAATATATCGATTTCAAAGAATTTATCATTGCATTATCCATCACATCTCGAGGTTCTATTGAACAAAAAGTTAATTGGAGTTTTAAATTATATGATCAAAATAAGCTGGGTCGGATAAATTATAAAGAAGTATTAACTATTGTTACAGCGGTTTATAAAATGATTGGTAATATGGTAGCTTTACCACCAGACGAGAAAACTCCCGAGTTAAGAAGTCAAAAATTCTTTAATTTATTAAATAAAGATTATGAATCGGATACCATAAATCTTGATGAATTTAAAAAATTGGTTAAATTAGATCCTGCAATTATGAATTCAATAGAATCATTTGATGGGTTAATATAGTAATAGGTTTATTCAATTCTTTTAATCTTTTGGCATTATTTATTAAATCTTTACATGGCAAGGTTTTATTTCTTTACATATAGTTTTACATAAATTTACATAAACAAAAAAAATTATTTTCTTTTGGATTACTATACTTTAATCCATGAATATCAATACAAAGCACCAATAAGAAGTAAAAGTACCAACCGTTAAAATCATAAAATCCTAAAATCATAAACCCTCTCCCTCCCCCCCCCAAAAAAAAAACCCTAAACCCCCCCAAAAAAAATCCAATTATCATTCTCTTTACAGTTGACTTTCTACTGCTTCCAATAATCCATCCAATAATTCATCAACTTCATTAATATTAACACCAGTACAGAAACTAACGACTTTTTTAAATTTAGCCGTTAAGACATTATAATCACTAAGGTGATTTAATTCTGTTTCAATGTTATCATTCAATTCCTTATAAGCATGTATACGAGCTTTTAAAATCGAACTATTGGGTAAATTTTTCATTAATGATTGATTGGAAAGAAGGTCTTTTGGATCAATTGGTTCTCCATTTATCAATTTATCATAAATAATATTAATTCTAAATGGTTCATCAGCATCAAATGTATTTTGATAAGATTCCGAATCTTCTTGAGATAAATTATCTCGGTCTTCTTGTGGTAAGTCTTGTTTTAATAATTCTAATTTTTCAGTAATATTAGACATTTGTAATTTTAAATTATCTAATTCATAAAATTTTTCATTAATTTTTGTATGTAAAAATTTATTATTAGTGGTAATAAGGGTGGTATCAAATAATTGTTTATTTAATTCATTAATTTCTTGTCTTTTATTATTCATAATATTTTCATATTCTTTATTAGTATTACTCAATAATTCATTAATACTATTGAATAATTTATTAGTAGGAGTTAATTGATCATTATTATTATCATTATTTTTAGAAGAGTCATTACCAGTTTTAACGAGTTCTTCATCTTCTAAAATTTCATTGCTAATTTCTAATTTTTCATTTAAAAATTCAACATTAGTCTTGATTAATTCAATTAAATAAGAATCGTTATGATTAAAATAATCATTTTTTATTCCCAATTTTTTAAAATTCACCACTTCTTTAACAATATCATAATCTATTGGTTTAATGCCAATTTTATTAGCAATAGATAAATCTGCTTGTAATTCAATTAAAATATCAATAAACCATTTATTTTCTTGTTCAGCTGCATGATGTAAACAGGTATTCCCAGTATTAGATGCTTGTAAATTTATAATTTCTTTAATAAATTTATATAAAAACATTTGATGATTATTAGATTTCATAATAAATTGTAAGATTTTTTCAAAATAATATTTACCACTTTGTAATTTTTTAATTGATTGATTAGTTAAATAATGTAAAAATGACCAATTATCATTATTAATTAAAAAGATATTTGGATATAACCAATTTTCTAATAATGGTTGAAATTTATTAGTTTCCATAGAATTGGTAACTAACATAGTAGAAATTAATGGAGATTCACCAGTATTAGATCCTCTAATAGGGGAATTAAGATTTAATCCAATAAAACTTTCAACTAAATTAATTGATCCTAAAGTAGATGCAAAATGTAACGCAGTTTTCCCCTCATTATCTAAAGGTATATCGGTAATATTAATTAAATTATTTCCGTGTGACGTTATCAAATCTTTGAAAATTGATTTAATATCTTTGGTAGTTAAATCTACCGTTTCATTCTTTTTAAATATTTGTCCAAATTTAGATCTAACATCATTCATTAATTCAGAATCTTTATCATTAATTGAAATTGGTGATAAACTAAAGGGATAATTAGAATTCAGACTCATGATTTGTTTATAGTTTTTATAACTAATCCGACTATTCATATCATTCATATCATCTTTAGATTTTTTCTGGCCATGTTTATCACCAGAATAATCATTAGAATCTAATTTCCGCTTTTTAATTGGTGATCCTTTATCTTTATCAGAGTCATTATTATTACTATTGATATCATTATTATTTGTGATTGACTCTTTATTAATTTTATCACCATCATCATCATCACCATCACCACCACCATTAACTTCACCATCACCACCAACATCACCATCACCTTCACCACTATTACCACCAACCTTCTGTTCAAGATCTTTTTCTTGATAAATATCCTGTTGATCATTATCAATTAATTTAGGTAATTCATCAAAATCATGAACGTCTATCAAAAAAATCTTCTTTGCAAATTCATAGATATCAAAAGTACTAGCCCAGTTAACAGCTCTATCAAAAGAAATCCAAATCCCTCTAATAAATTTATTATTATGATTCAGTAAATCATTAACTTCCGGGGTATAGCCTTCAGGGCTTTGGTATTGTAAATTATGGATAATTTCATTATCAATGAATTTAGTGACTTGTTGATCGGTTAAATGGTTTAAAGCAACCAATAATTCCATTAATTGGTTGATATTAATGTAAGAATCTTGAACTCTTCTTAAGATAATTACCTTCTTTTGTGGATTAAAATCCTTTAAAGTAACCGTCAATTGAATGCATTTTTCCCCGGAATACACAACGGAATTGACCGTAGAAGTCCAGGTGGTGTTTAAGTGGGTATTAAGCAATCGATTATTTATGGAGTTGGTGGTTGTATCACCCATATGTATTGGAGATTCCATTGCCCTTGATGGATATATAATTATACTAGTAATTCAAAGACGTCGCCCTGGATTTTTTTTTTTTTGAATTCCCTTTCTCGTTGGAGAAAAAAAAAAAAACCCCAAGGTGACGCGCTTGGTCAGGTGACTCTCACAAGAACAAGATATTATCAGCCATATTTGGCTCATCTCATGAAAAAAAAAAGACCAGACCTCAAGCATAAAATATCACAACCCTATTGAGTACTCTAATAGTAAACATGGATTATTCCGATCGAGTAAATTCTAAAAAAGGAGCCGGTGGTATAGCAGACCAACAAGAAGTCAACGTCCATCGAAGAAAAAGAGTCAAAGAATTATTAACCGAGTCAATATTAAATCTTGATAAAGATCCATATGTATTTAAGAATCATTTAGGAATACTAGAATGTAAGTTATGTTTAACCACCCATGTAAATGAAACATCATATCTTTCCCATATGGGAGGAAAGAAGCATCAATTGAATCTTGAGAAAAGACGATTGTTGGATGAAAGGGCCAACCAATTACCTAAGAATATTAACAATATTGTATCAATAAGTAATATTCCTAAGAAGAAATGGGATAAAATTGGTAAACCAGAATATAAAGTTACAAAGATACGAGACATGGATAAATATCAAATGGGGCTTTTAGTTAATGTGAAGTATCCAGAAATCACCTCAAATGTTGAACCATTATTTCGGTTTCAAAATTATTATGAATTATCATCCAAGAATCAGAATATGATGATATCATGGTTAGATCAAAATCATCCCGATGATGATGCTAATGAGTTAGAGAATCATCAATATTTGGTAATATCCGCTGAACCATATGAAAATATATGTATAATAATACCAGGGGATAAACCAATTGATAAGTTTGGAGATGAGATGTCTGATAGTTATTGGTGGTATTGGGATAAGGATATAAAGGAATTTTACTTACAGTTTTTGTATGAGAAGTGAGAGAAGGAGAGAAGGAGAGAAGGAGAGATGAGAGAAGGGACTGGGGAGAGACTGGGGAGAGACTGGGGAGAGACTGGAGAGAGGCTGGGTAGGAGATGTGACAGGTGATAGTAGGATGTGTATAATTAGATGTGTATAGATATAACTAGATTTGGTAATGTAATGAATAATGATATAAGTTCTCACTAACTGTAGAATCTCATGACTCAAGTCCATAGCACACACACACACAGACACAACCACACACACCTCCAATCTCTCCTTCTCCTTACCATACCCTCCTTACCCCAACCTCCAATCTCTACTTCTCCTTACCCCAACATCCTTACCCTATCCTCCTTCTCCTATCTCTTCCCGGCTTCCTTATCTCATACCTCTCGGATTCGGCCTTTTTCATTATTGGCTATTATTTGCAGCCTTAGTGAGTCTCACTCGCATAAATCAAACCCCAAATTTCATAAGACTTTTTACTATCATCATCATCATCATCATTATCCTTATATAAATCATGACCCAAGATTTTTATAGTAGATGTAAAGAATCCTATGAACTTGTACAGCATTATTTGAATGATTCACTACCTTGGGGCCATATCCCATCTGATAAAAATGACTATAAATTTCAACAATCATTACGAACGTCCATTAAACCAAAAATCATTAAAACCATCAATATTTTAAAATCAAGTTTCCAAAGTTATGAATTACATGAAATTGCTTTAAGTTATAATGGGGGGAAGGATTGTTTGGTCATGCTAATAATTTTTTTATCGACCATCTATGAAATGTCTTTAGATCCTAATGATGATCGATATAATCAACAAAAATTGATTAATTTTAAATTAGACTCAATTTATATTAATAGTGAATTACCATTTCCAGAATTATCACAATTCATTAAACAATCAACCGATTATTATCATTTAAATCCTATTATTATCAAACTGTCTTTAAAACAAGGATTTGAACAATACTTGAATCTGAATCCTCAAGTTAAAGCTATAGTAGTAGGAATTAGATATACGGATCCATACGGATCAAACTTAGAACCAGTTCAATTAACTGATCATAATTGGCCTACATTCATGAGAGTTCATCCTATACTACATTGGAATTATATAGATATTTGGGATTTCATTCTTGGTTGTAATTTAAACTATTGTCATATGTATGATTTAGGGTATACTAGTTTAGGGGGAGTTAATAATACTTTACCAAATCCATTTCTTAAGACCAAGGATGGTCAATATTTACCAGCATATATGTTAACTAGTGAAGCAGATGATCGTGAACGTCTTGGAAGAGAACAATCATAAAGAACAAAAGAACAGTTGTATAGATCTTAGAATATAGATATTAAATCAATACAAAATTACTACTACTACAAGTACAACTATAAGTACAACCACAACAACTCTTGTTATTATTACTCTCATGACAAACTACCCCTTCGTTGAGAAGACTTATTAGAATTAGCACTCAGAACCAATACTTTTTTAAAATATTCATTCGATAATGGTCCTACTCCAATTTGACCCAAGGCTTTTTCTGCACTGGTACGACCTACTTGTAACTGAGGATTTTGCACTTGTGATGACGATGTTGATGATGTCCCTTGTTGTTGATTAAGTTCCAATTGTTTAAGTTTTAAAGATAATTCCACTTCTTTCCGATTATTTTCATCAATTAAATTTTGTAAATATTGAATATATTCAACTGATTTTGTTAAGATTTGTCCTTTATTAGGTTTACCATCTTTAGTACCAGAATTTCTAACGGCCAATTCTTCTTCTTCTTCTTGAGTTCTAACTCTATTAGGGTCTTCATTATTATTAGCATTAGCTTGAAAGAACTCTTTAGGTACTAAAGTTAATAATTGTTGAATTCTATCATTAATATTATCTCTTCTTTTTCTTTCATTATTTTGGTCATCATCATCATCATCATCGTCATCACCACCACCAGCACCACCACCAGCCCCACCAGCACTAGAGCTATTATGATCATCATCACCATCATTCAGTCTTATAGGAATCAATGAACCTCTTCTACTTTGTGGTTTAGATATTCCTCCATGAGACCCGGGATTATTATTAGCATTTAAAGATTGCGAGAGTTGACGTTTAATATCTAATGAATTAGATAAGAATTCTGGAGGCTCTGTTTTAACATTGATATTGGGAATTGGTGATGGGGAGCTACTATTAGAAAATTTACCTGAACCAGGACTTAAATATTCATCTTTAGACATGGTAATAAGGAATGAATAATGTAGGTATGGGGATGGAGGGGTGGATGGGTGAGGGTTTGTTTGAGGTGAGGATCGCAATATGGGGAAAGACACGACTTGTTAATAGCAGTGGCTAACATTAATTTCTTTATGTCTATTATGCTAATGCTATACAATATATACACCCTCTTCCACCCTCTTCCACCCTTTCCACCCTTTCCACCCTTTTCTACATCCCTTGCTTAATATTAAAGGATATCCCCTTTAATCTTCTCTCTAAATTAACCACTCGTTTATCATCTTCTTGGTTCCATATCGGTAAATTGTTATTAATCAATGAATGATTATTCATCTTCAAATTGTAATAATCTAAGATAATCTTCTTAATTATATTAAACGTTAAAACATTGCCCTGGAACCCATTATTTAACATCTCAGTAACTATGAGTTCAATTTGATATAAATTGGATTTCCCATAAAATATCCATATGGTTTTCAAGATTTCATTATAAGTATCTTGATTACAAATGACCAAGTATAAATATAATCGATTCTTTAAATAATTAAACAAACTAATTGTTAATTGACCATCTTTAAACTTACCATTGTTAACTTTTAAGAACTCATTGAAAATCATTGGTAAAGTAATGATGTTTAAAAGTTGATCTTGTGGACAAGTTTTATCACTAATAGTTTTAAATAATTCATCAAAAGTTGATTCAGTCATATTTGGTAGAAACATTTCATCATAAATTTCACTTGAAGTTTCTGTCATTTGTAAGATATTTGAGGTTTTTAATAAGATATTATTGACTTGTTTGATCAATTCGATTTGATTATCAATATTATTGATGAACTCTAACGTGGGGGTTAACCCTTGTTTAATTTTAGATAATTGTTCTTCTTGGGTAGTTAAATCATTTTGAGTTTTGAAACTTTTATAATTCATTAAATTATCATAAATTCGTTTATGACTAGTTTCGGTTCTGTTAACAGCTTTAGTATTTAACGATTGGAAGATATCATCAAATAAGGCTTTTTCCTGTGCTATTATATCTCTATCGGTGTTTCTATAATGATCTTTTGAGGATGCTGATGGTGATTGGTACGAAGGGTTGGATGGTGATCTTTCATCAATATCATCACGTAAGTTTAGGGATTCTAGTAATGAATTTAATGGTCCATCTTCTTCAGAATTTGGGGTTAGCTCTGGGTTTGATGGGTCTGGTCCTTCTGGATACAACTGTAATCGTTCTTGATCCCCTTCTTTTGGATCACTAACTTCTGAAAGAATAGAATAAAGCCCCAACGGATCATCTTCATGTTGATGCTGATGTTGAGCCTCTTCTTCATCAATCGGTTTATTATTTTGTCCACCATTGGAATCAAAAGATTTAGCCAGTTCTTCATCATTTGTGTGTCTCATCTCACTTAAAATATCGTTTAATCCTAATGGATCCTTAGACTTATTGTGTTGGAACCGAATTGATTGCTTTGAATATGTCACCACCAACGGGTTAAACCTATTTACATTGTCAAACTGTCTTATCTGTCTTATCTGTGTTATACTCCTTAGTGGCTTTATACTTCTGGGTGTCATATTCTTTACTATTACACTCATGCTGTATATATGAATTTTTCAAAAACTTGATTTTAGTGATGAGATTGAGATTGAGAAATGAGAAAATATTATTATGATAATTCATCAACCTTTCCCTCATTAACATATTATTATATACATGTAATCTATATATTTATATTACATAGGAGGTATAATCTACGAACCAAGTTAATGAGAAGACGCCTTATGATCTTTCTGACCAGCTTTACAGTTTATACACTGATAGCCTATAGGCCATGGAGGTTATCAAAACTCATCAATTTCATTTAATTTCATTTCATTTCATTCATGTTCAGCTTCTTGACGTTTTCGTGCAAGCTCTTGTTCTCTTATTTTATTAGAAACCAGATAAAGCCCATCATTTTCATTCAAACAACTGCAAGTTAAATTTTCACCATTTGAACCCAATATGGTCTTATAATCTTTATGTTCTAAATCCCAATTTAATTGATCACATAGATAAGCAGCTACATCATCACAATACCCTAAAAATGATACATCAAATACCAAATGATGGATCATATCTTTATTAATTAAAATTTGTGGAACCGATTCGGGAACTTTTTTAACAATATCAGCTACTGGAGACACTTCTAATGAAGTACCAATACAAATTACTAAATCACAATTTATCAAATCATCTCTAATAGAATTATGAAATTTACTAGGTAAACTTTCACCAAAAAACGTAACATCAGGTTTAAGAACTCCAAAAGATTCAGGAAATTCAATTTCTTTTTGTTCAAGTTTTATTCTTTTCTTAATACATTGAGGACAAAAACTTGGAGTTTTTTGTAAAATATCTTTTCGAATATGGTTACCATCAACCTTAAATCCACAAGTAATACACGAGGCAGTTGCAAAAGACCCATGACATTGAATTACTTTATCACTTGGTATACCAGCATTAGCTTCTAAATTATCAATATTTTGAGTATAATTTCTTAATAATTTATTCTTGGAATTTAATAATTTGATAAAACTATGCAATGGAGTAAATGAATCACTTGGGGGTAAAATCATATGAGCAATTGAATAAAATATTGAAGGATCGGCTTTAAAATATTCTAAATCAAATACCTCTTGAGGATCTGATAATCCTAAGCTACTTAATCGGGAGTAAAATCCTTTAGATGATCTAAAATCAGGAATTCCTAAACTAGTTGAAATCCCAGCTCCCGTTATTACCAAAATCTTATCACAACTTTGAATTTTAGAAATTACATGAGAAACCAAATAGAAATCACTTAACCGAATTCTTTTTTTAAGAACATCTTTAAAAATCCCTCCTAATAAATCTACCAATGCTCTTATTGATACTTCTGTCCCAATATTTTCGAGATCAACTTTATAACCTAAAACTTCTATTGCTCGAATTATATCTGATTGTTGTGCAGTTTTTGGTAAATAATGATGAATAAATGCAACAGTTCCGTATTCCTTTAAAAAATATCTAGCTGCGTATATGGATTCTCTAGTTATATCACCGCCTAGAACTGGTATCTCTGATAAAATTTGTGGATATTCTTCTGAGTCTACTAAGGAACTACTAGGCAGCAGCGGAAAACTGGAGACATAATATGGTTCTGGTAAATCAGGATGTGTAATGATATCTGGGTCATCATCATCATCCTCATCCTCATCCTCATCATCAGTGTCGTCATCGTCATTATCATTATTATTTTGCTCTCCGCTACCGCTTGAGATGTTATTCAATACATCTTTATTAGTATTATCATTATCAACTTTCTCATCATCATCATCTGCGTCCGCTTCTGAAGATGATGAAGACGAAGAAGATGAAGAAGACGAAGATGATGTAGAAGCGGATGACGATGATGAAGCACCAGCAAATGGTTTAGTGACTAGTTTCTTAGAAGCAGGCTCACCATTCTTCGTTCTCAGCCTATTATTCAGATCCAGACTCTCATCCAGACTCAGACTATGGTCCAGGTCCAAGGTCCCAGAAAGAGATCTTTTCGAACCGTTGGATTTTATGTCATTAGAATTAGTTCTCTTCGAAGTGCCTTTCTGACCAGTCAGGGAATGGGGGTTAGTTTCCAGGGACACCCTTTTGGGAGGTAGTTGAGATTGGGATTGAGACTGAGATTGGGATTGAGAATGAACCCGATGTCGAGAAGAACGAGGACGGGGGTCATTATTGGGGGTTTTTAAAGCATCAGGACCTTTATCATTATCGGACTCAGATGTAAAGTCTACCAAAATTACTTCATTTGGGTCGGCAGACATTTACGTCTTGTAGGGAAGCAAACAACAACTGGTTAGATTAGTAGATGGGTTCGCGTCCAACCATAAGATTATTGGCGCCGACCACAAGGATATTCGCGCTAACGAGACGATGGTAGTAGAGACAGCAAGGAAAGCGATTGGAGCGAGGCACCAATATCAGGTACGAGGCACCAACGAGGCACCAGTCTATCTGGTACGAGGCACCAATATCAGTGAGGCACCAGCAGAGGGAAGAAACAAAGTGAAGCAATAAGCAACAGAAGTAGGCAATGAGATTAACTAATAGACGATGGGATAGATCTCTTGATGGATAGATCTCTTGATGGATAGATCTCTTGATGGATAGATCTCTTGATTTATAGATCAGTAGATAAATAACCCCACCACCATAATGAATCCCATAGCCGGTAGTAATAACACCATTAGCTCTCACCAGGGGCCAGGGGCTGTGGAAGCCGCACCCGTAACCAGAAAGAAAGAAAAAAAAATCCCACCACCCAGCGATGAGCAATACACGTCCACGTCCCTCGTCGTCGTCGGCTTAGGGACAAGTCAGTGGAAAAAAAAGATATATATTTGATCGTGGTTACCCATTGAGTTAAAATCAATTAACATTCATGTCTACCATTCACGACGTTGAGTTTATTAAAACTCCTAAACAAGGACCAATTGCTCCTAGTAGTGATAAATGTGGGGTTAAAACCACTGAAAGCCCCACTATTTATAACGCCCCATTACCAGCTGATGGGCCTGGTAGTAAACATTTTTCTAATTTAATATTAGCAGCTATTCTAATTTTAATTCCTTGGTTTATTACTAGAAAGATTGGATTAGGATTTAAAACATGGGTGTTTTTCTTCTTAGTCTTATTGATTCCTCTTTTAATGGCTTATTGGACTTTAATGTCAAGTTTTTCTCCAAGAATCAATGAAAAAGTCAAATTACCAAATAAACCAATCAGTGAATATTTAGAATTTCACGATGAAGAATTGACCAACAAATATATTAAATCTAACAATGGACAAGGAACTAAAATTCCAATGGAAACCTTCCATGAATTATATTTTGACGGTAAAGTTAGTTTCAAAGGAGATTGTTTAGATATTTTAGAATATAGACATGATTGGTGTAAATTTTCATTTACTTTATCATTATATAGATTTTTCTTATTAGGAATGATTCCAGAAGTTATTTTACATTCTAAATCACAAGATGAAGAACAAGTTAGAGATCATTATGATAGAGGTGATGACTTTTATACTTGGTTTTTAGGACCAAGAATGATCTATACTAGTGGAGTTATTAGTGATATTAATAAAGAAGAAACCTTAGAAGAATTACAAGATAATAAATTAAAAGTGGTTGCCGAAAAAATCCAATTAAAAGATTCTGATAATGTATTAGATTTAGGATGTGGATGGGGGACTTTTGCCACGTTTGCTTCTAGTCAATACAATGCTAATGTTACTGGAGTTACTTTAGGGAGAAATCAAACTAAATGGGGTAACAATTTATTACAAACTTATAATATTGATCCAAAACAATCTGAAATTGTTTGTTGTGATTATAGAGATACTCCTCCATCTAAAAAACCAAATGGGAAATATGATAAAATCACTTGTATAGAAATGTGTGAACACGTTGGGATTAGAAGATTTGGAACTTTTTTACAATTTCTTTATGATGCTTTAGATGATGATGGAATGTTATTTTTACAATATAGTGGATTAAGAAAACCTTGGCAATATGAAGATTTAATTTGGGGATTATTTATGAATAAATATATTTTCCCTGGTGCTGATGCTTCAACTCCTTTAGGATTTGTTGCTAATTCTTTGGAATCAGTTGGATTTGAAATTGTTTCCGTTGATAATGTTGGGGTTCATTATTCGGCTACTTTATGGAGATGGTATAGAAATTGGATTGGTAATAAAGCTAAAGTCTTGGATGGTTATGGAATTAGATGGTTTAGAATCTGGGAATACTTTTTGGCTTCTTCAACCATTACTTCAAGACAAGGAGGTGCTACTTGTTACCAATTTGTGTTAAGAAAGAATATTAATTCTTATCATAGAATTAATTACGTGCCTGCTCAAGAAGGGCTTCAAGGTCCTGTTAGTAGAGGTACTAAATGGTTCAAATAAATGGACCATGGTCTTTAATTTAGGAAATATATATGTACATAATTAATCTTTGAAAATAATATATACAATGATTTCCAGTCATGTTAGTTAACTATACCTTAACTCCATTATTGAGTCAGATGACTCCTGATGACTATTGAGATTTTGAATATTACACGAGTGCTCCTGCGACCACCACCCCCCACAAATCATTGGTGATAATTTCCTCGGAGGTAAAAGAATTATCAATAGTCGGGGACATCCGATCGACCGAACGATTCTGTCATTCACATTGACTCTTACCATATGACTCTTTAAACGTTGTACTGTTGCTTTGTTACAGGACCCGGTATCGGTGACTTCTTTAACCCTGGACTTTATTATCCTTACGTCCAATTGAACTCATTACTACTGGCCACTGCTCACTATTAATGACTACTAGTGACTATCTCTATGACTCTCAAAACGACTCAGACTCTCGCATGAATGGAACTTTTCTTTTTTTCGGTCTACCTTATTGCTTATCGTACTATAGGCAATGATCGATTATAGTTAATCCAATTGACCTATAGTCCACTAGATCTGGATATAGCTATACCCATTAGACCCGGTAGAGCCATCTATATAGGTATATAGCCTCTATCGATTGTATACCTCCGTCAATGGATATACGGATATGTCTGATTGAAATCCTGACTCTTGACTCTCTTTGCGTCTCTGGTACCGGTTTTCTCACATGTGGATTTTTTTTTTATCAGCCAGTGGAATCCTGGGGTATGCAACAACGGAAAAAAAAAACTATAAATTAGATTGCTTTCCCAGGGATTTTTTTGTTGTAAATCAAATTTGATTAGGAAATAAATCACTACTAATACAAAGTAAAAATGTCAAACCCATTCCCCCAAACTATTGATAAGGTTAAAGGAGTTGAAATCTTAGCTCCAATTCCTGAGCAATCTAAACATTTATTTAATATTGAAGCATTAGGATTATTAGCTACTTTACATAGAAATTTCAATGGACAAAGAAAACAATTATTAGCTAATAGAAAAATCCAACAAGATAAAAGAGATGCTGGAGAATTGCCAGATTTCTTACCAGAAACTAAAAATATCAGAGAAAATCCTGCTTGGACTGGACCACCATTAGGTAAAGGATTAGAAGATAGAAGAGTTGAAATTACTGGACCAACTGATAGAAAAATGGTTATTAATGCTTTAAATTCTCAAGTTGCTTGCTATATGGCTGATTTTGAAGATTCATTAACTCCAAGTTGGTTTAATGTCACTGATGGTCAAGCTAATTTATACGATGGAGTTAGAAGAAATTTAGCTTTTAAACAAGGATCCAAAGAATATAAATTGAATCAAGATCCAAGTAGACATATTCCTACCTTAATTGTAAGACCAAGAGGTTGGCATTTAGATGAAAAACATGTGTTAATTGATGGTGAACCTGTTAGTGGAGGAATTTTTGATTTTGCCATTTATTTCTATAATAACGCTTTTGAAACTTTAAAACAAGGATTCGGTCCATACTTTTATTTACCAAAAATGGAACATCATTTAGAAGCTAAATTATGGAATGATATCTTTTGTCAAGCCCAAGATTATATTGGCATGCCAAGAGGTACCATTAGAGGATCAGTATTAATTGAAACCTTACCAGCAGCTTTCCAAATGGATGAAATCATTTATCAATTAAGACAACATATCGGTGGATTAAATTGTGGTAGATGGGATTATATCTTTTCTTATATTAAAAGTTTAAGAAGACATCCAGAATTTATCTTACCAGATAGATCTCAAGTTACTATGTCTGCTCCATTTATGAGTAGTTATGTCAAATTATTAGTTAATACTTGTCATAAAAGACAAGTTCATGCTTTAGGAGGGATGGCTGCTCAAATTCCTATTAAAAATGATGAAGCTAGAAATAAAGCTGCTTTAGAAAATGTTGCCAAAGATAAATTAAGAGAAGTTCAAGCTGGTTGTGATTCTTGTTGGGTGGCTCATCCTGCTTTAGTTCCAGTGGTATTAAAAGTATTTAATGAACATATGAAAGGTCCAAATCAAATTAATGTCCCACCAAAAGTTCCTTATACTCCAGTAACTGCTAGAGATTTATTATCTCCATATGTTCCAAATGCTAAAGTTACTGAACAAGGTATTAGAGCTAATATCATTATTGGATTATCTTATATCGAAGCTTGGTTAAGAAATATTGGTTGTGTTCCAATTAATTATTTAATGGAAGATGCTGCTACTGCTGAAGTTTCAAGAACTCAATTATGGCAATGGGTTACTCATGGAGTTAAAACCGATCAAGGAGTTACTATTACTAAGGATTATGTTAATAAATTATTAAACGAAGAATATGCTAAATTAGATAAATCTGCTCCATCTGGTAATAAATTTAAACCAGCTTTAGATTATTTTAGACCAGAAGGTACTGGTGAAAAATATTCTGATTTTGTTACTACTTTAATTTATGATGATGTTACTACCATTGGTAGACCAACTGCTGCTGAAAAATTATAAGCTAATTTTTGTAAGTAAGTTTATTTATAACGGGTTATTTATTGGAAAATTTTATAGTCAATTATGAAATGAATCGTTTAAGGAAGTGTAGACATTTGTAAAGAAGTAGACCCTAATCTAGACCTAGTGTAGACCCTGAATAATATTGGTGCGAGTGAAAAGTTGATAAGCTTAGTCTCCTGTAAGTTGATCTGCCATACTCTCGCCAAAGGGCCAGGATCTGGATGAGGATTGGGATCAAGGCCGGAACCAGGACCCGCACCAAGGCCCAGACCACACTAAGACCCACTCCTGTTAGTACGTTTCCGACCAATTTCCTACGCGCAACCAGACCCCTTGCTTCTTCGTCTCGTACTCAAAATACTCGCAAATATATTTCACAAGTGTTTATTTCCTTTACCAAGAGTTAATAATGGGGTTAAACAATAGACAACTTCGGTTACTTGGGTTAACTGGATTAACAGTCTTCTTAATCATTCTCTTCGTTAATTCATCATCCAGTAGTTTCAGAGAATTAACCGATGGGGAAGGTACCAATAAAATCCTTGATTCAACCACTAATGCTCAACAAGATGAAGCTATTAATAAGGAAATTGGTAGAGTTATGCATGGTGATGATGATGACGTTGAACCTGATAGTGGGAAAGTAGATGATGGTAAAAAAATAGATTTGGAACTTGAACCTGATTTAGCAGGTGATGCTGATTTTGATCCAGTTAAAGAATTAATTCAAATTAGATCATTAGCACCAATGGTGGTATTTTCTAAAAGTTATTGTCCATATTCTAAAAGATTGAAAAAATTATTAACAGATCATTATGTAATTACTCCTCCATTTTCAGTAGTAGAATTAGATAAACATAAATATGGGCTGATTTTACAAGACCATTTGGGGAAAATATCTGGTAGAAATACGGTTCCAAATGTATTAATAGGACCTTCAAGTGATAGTAAAGGTGGATGTGATGATTTTCTTAACTTACATGAGTCAGGAAAATTGGAAACCTTATTAAATGAATGGGGTAATAAGAAATTATCAGTTAAGAAGCTTGAAACTCCATCAAATTTGTAAATTAGATCAAATGACTTTAATAAACGAAACAATTGGCCAATCAACCAATCAACGAATCGATCAAATAATCAAATAATCAAATAGATACAAAATCTTAAACCACAACGTCTCTTTTACTCTTCAATTTATGGTTTACTTTTACTTTGTACAGACTAATGTAACATTAAGTATTTAAACTATATATTCATTTTATAGAAGAAAAAAATTTCACCCCTGATTTATATATGTATATATATTTAAAAAAACGGGATTAAAATTTAGAAAATTGTTTGGATTTGGAGATAGAAGCAGCAATTCTTAAAACGTTGAATCTAACAGTTTTAGAGATTGGTCTACATTGACCAACAACAACGGTATCACCTTCTTGAACTCTAAAAGCTGGAGAAACGTGAGCAGCTACATTTTTATGTCTTTTTTCATATCTGTTATATTTTGGAATGTAATGTAAGTAATCTCTTCTGATAATGATAGTTCTGTGCATTTTAGTGGAAACAACAGTACCAGTTAAAATTCTACCTCTAATGGAAACGGTACCGACAAATGGACATTTTTTATCGATATAAGTACCTTCGATAGCGGTTT
This sequence comes from Yamadazyma taylorii, assembly GCA_030583035.1. Taxonomy (NCBI): domain Eukaryota; kingdom Fungi; phylum Ascomycota; class Pichiomycetes; order Serinales; family Debaryomycetaceae; genus Yamadazyma; species Yamadazyma taylorii. The sequence continues at coordinate 135,646 of JAJMHJ010000010.1, read as the reverse complement.
TTGGGGTTTTGAATCCTAATCCAACATCTTTATACCATCTTTTGGTTCTTCTGTTAGCTCTAGCTTTTGGATTGGTAAAGATATGTGGTTGCTATAAGAAAAATTTGTTAGTACATTATTCAATGATGGGATAGAGGTTAATGGAATGAATCTGGTTGTACTTGAACTCAAATCTCTCAACTGGTATTATTGGATTATATTTGGGTTCCGACTGAATGATTTCTTTCGAGGTTAACATTCAAGTCTGTTCCCAATAATCGATTAACAGTAACCTTAATGTCTTCATCAATGTTCATATTAATGTCCACATTTTCATGACTTCACGTTCATGTGTTGTAGTTATGGGAGTGCTAGTTTCATTCAAGTTGATTTCATTCATTATAGAAAGTTATACAAACCTTTTGGAAAGCTCTTTCAGATTGAACAGTTAATTCGGTAGCCATTCTTTAATTAAAAACTAATATATGAAAAAGATTTAAAACTGAAAAATTTTCTTTTAAGTGTGAGAAACTTGAACGAGATGAAAAAAAAAAAAAAAAAAAAATTTTATTGATATTAGTGTACAGGAGAGGTAATGTTGGTGCGAACATTTGGTACTATAGGGACCATAATGGTGCGAATAGGTCCAAGGGTAGATAATACTTGGTGCGAGTATAGGTAGTGTGAGGTATAGATGGTCTGTGAGTATAACCCTGTGACTGTTTTTAATACCTTGCAATAATATGCGATATTACTGTTAACAGTTGCAAATAGTCTCTGATACTGTAGGGTTATCAGAATAGAGCATGTCATATACAAGTGGTATATAGAGGTAAAGGGTGTGTGTAGGGATAATGTAGCAAGCTGAATGCCATGTGCTATGTACTGTGTGCTAGTGCTGATAAGTTGTGAACTGTGCTATTGACTACATGCTGTGTGCTGCTGCTGCTGCTGCTGTGTGCGGCTGCTCTGCTGTCTGCGTATGAATGGCTACTTACTTAATGGTATCAGACATTACTATTAGGACTATAGTTACAGTCTACAGTTTCAGATATACTTGATACCCAATGGCCTGATACCATAGCCTCTACAGGTTATAATCATCTGCTACATAACACTACACACCATTACACACCATTACACACCATTACATCCTTATACTCGTTATATTCATATACCCAAGTATTTAGCTATACTCCGTCTCTTCCTCACCTTATCTTTACTGATTCTCTCTCGCCCCACCCATCGAGAACTGAAGCATTGGTTTTGTGCGAGTGCGACAATTCAAATGTGGTTTGTTATTGTGTTAAAGGATAACTTAATTTGTATTAGTTGTGTGATCTCATTTTATGGTAAACCATGAACTATAGAAGAATCTTATCCCATAGTAATCAGGGAGATCAATCGTTTTTTAATGCCAATGATTCTTCTTTGGCCAATCAGTCTACTCGTTCCATTTCGTCATCGTCTTCCATGATAAGTACCCCTAGCAATAACATTCGAAAACAACAACAACAACAACAGCAGCAGCAGCAATCACAACAATCACAATCACAATCACAATCACAACAATCACAATGTTCTACCACAGACCCAGAAGCTATTAATAATCTGTATGGACTAGCGGCTAATACTCACGGTCATGGTCTTGCCCCCACAGGTGTTCACGGTCAAGGAGTTCAAGGTATACAAGCATCAGGAGTAGATGGAGATGATAATGGTCATGATAGTTTAGGATCATCGTTTAATCAAAGCCATTCCAGTACTATTGATTCAGGAAATGATACTTTCCATAGACGGTCTAATCGAATAAGGCAATTAAAAGGACACCATAGTCATAATCATTCACATCCACATTCACATCCACATTCACAAAATAATTCTAGTCATAATCATCATCATTTAAAACCCAAAAAGTCCACTAATGTTAATTTAGTAAAAAACAAATTATTAAACCTTCAAAAATCCCTGAAAATATATGCTAAATCTAAAGATGATGATAAAGAATTGAAAAGTACATCACCTAATCTTAATAGTAATAAGAACTTTATCCTTCGTAAACCTATTAATATGAATTCTTATGATTATTCGGTGTTTGCCAATTATCCTAATGGACTAAAGGCTTCTGATACAGTGCCTCCAAATATAAAAGAATCTCAAATAAAAGCATGGGAATCTGCAGAAAAAATCACCAATAATTTAATTTTTGATAATGATAGTGATTTATCAGATGATGATCCAATAGAAGGTGAAACTAATGAAGAAATTAATCCAAATCAATCGGTTCCTTATAATAATAATAATGGGGTTAATGAAGATAATTTATCTGGATTTCAAAATGATCCAGTGTTTAATATAATTAAAGCAATTCCTGGAATTATCCCTAGTCAAGCACATATAATATTTAATAGTTTCAAACAATTACAACAAAGAAGTATACTTGATAAGTATAATGATTTAAATCAATTACTTGACTCGGAAGAAGATTTACTTTGGAAAGAAAGTCGGGAACAACAATTAAAACGAGAAAAATTATTTAAACAATACCTGTCACTAGCTAATAAGAGAAAACTTCAAATTTCTCAAAAGAAGGAAATATTATTTAAAATATTTGGAACTAATAATACTTTGAATAGAGATTATGTTACTAATAATACCACATATTCTTCATTAGATAATGTGATGAATATTTCCAAAACCTTTCATGAAGATAATGATGAAATTAAACAAATGTTATTTGAAGATAGAGAATTTGAACTTAGTTTACAAGAAACCAGAAATAATTTAGTTCATTTGAAAGATTCTCTTTTACTTGATTTAAAGAATAATTTTAATCTTTGTAATTCTACTTTAAATTCTCCAAAACATTTAGAAAATTCTCCTAATAATTCATCTGATTTAAATCATGAAAAATTTCAAGGATTAATTGCTAATAAAATTACAAAATTATATGAAGAGTTTGATGGTAATAATTCCTCTAATCAATTTACTTCGAAAGCAAGTAGTATAATTAATGATGAATTTAATAATTTTGCTTTAACATATTTGAGAAAGTGTATTAAATTTGATGATTTTAATGATGACATTAATAACAATGGTTATGGTAGCTAAGAGTGGGATGATAAGGTAGAGTGGTGAAAGGATGTTATGTGGGCGAATATAATGGTTTATAGATTTGTAATATTACGAGTAATGATTTACCAAGGTATTAGTGACAGACTTTAGTGAGAGTGCGTAAAGAGGGATATCAGCTATACTATATTGGATTGAACTCTAGGCTATATTCTATAATGTAATGCTATTAAAAATCCTCTGGATCATCATCATTTTCATCATCATTTTCATTATCATCACTATTATAATTATGCAATGCATCAATCTTTGTTAATAAACTCTTGGTAATATCCTTCTTAAATTCATCCTTAGTAATTTTACTTCCTAGACTTATCAAGGTTAATTTATTGTTCACCATGATTTCTTGAAGGAAGTGAGCAACTAAGAAAATATCCTCACCTGCAAGTGGTCCTTCTTTATCAGTAACTTTCATTATAAACTTTATAATCGGTGATCTCTTGAAATAATAGGATTCGTCCTTTCTCTCTTTTCTCCAAGCATTCCCATACCTTTTATTTTTTTCAATAACCAGCATTGATGTAGAAAATGATAAAAACCAAGATTCAACAAGTGATTCTACGTCATAGATATGTCTATTAATCCGAAGCTCTGGATGTAACTCTAACAAATTAGATGGGACATTTGGTTTCCTACTTTTCCGTGGTGAAGGTTCTTGGGGTTCCTTTCTTTTCCTTCCCCCTTTTCCAGGATTTGAAGACAAATCATCTTCATTGCGATTACCAGAATCATCAGGATTTGAAGACAAACCATCTTCATTGCGATTACCAGAATCATCTTCATTGCGATTACCAGAATCATCTTCATTGCGATTACCAGAATCATCTTCATTGCGATTACCAGAATCAGCTTCATTGCAATTACCAGAATCATCTTCATTGCGATTACCAGAATCATCTTCATTGCAATTACCAGAATCATCTTCATTGCAATTACCAGAATCATCTTCATTGCGATTACCAGAATCATCTTCATTGCAATTACCAGAACTAGTTACTTGGTTCTGAATTTCTTCTTCTTCAACAACCGGACAATTCTGCACACCTTCCGATAAGTTTTGAGATGCTTCAAAGTTCAGTTGCAATGGATTGGGGTTTGAAGCAAATGATATTTGAACCGGAGTAGTGGGGATCTTAGAGACCATCTCAATTAATTGGTCTATTTTTTTGTTCATCCGTCCCAACTCTTTTTTCGTTTCCTTCACATCATTTTTCGTTTCCTCCAATGTATTTTTCATTTCTTCCACTTCATCTTTCGTGTCCTCGTGTTTATTCTCATTTACAATGGAAGCATCTTGTATGGCACTAACAAGCCTTGAATAAACATCCGAGAAAACTGGATTTATAGCTTCAAGTACTTTAGCTCTATTTGCCTGACTTCGAGATCCCCCATAATCCATAACTATCTGTTTCCTTTCTTCTAACCAGAAGAATATCTTCTTTCTTAATTACTCCAGCAGTTTATGGAATTCTCTTGGAATCGAATAGATTTCTCCTAGAGTTAAATAGATTTGTGAAATTAAGAGAAGATGTAAAAGTGCGCGGGTGCGTGGAGGTGAGTAAGCATGGTCGCACTAGAGATCATATAAAACGGATATCTTGCCATTCATTATCTAATAATTCGTCAATAAATTAATGAATAACTCATTATTCAAACAGCCTATTAGAAGATTACAAAATTTAAGTAGGCAATTTTCATCAACCCCTTCAACAATGGCTCCTGTAAGTGCATCTAAACATTATGATTATTTAGTAATTGGTGGTGGATCTGGTGGAGTAGCATCAGCTAGAAGAGCCGCTTCTTATGGTAAAAAAGTATTATTAATTGAATCAAAATTTCATAAAATGGGAGGTACTTGTGTCAATGTAGGTTGTGTCCCTAAGAAAGTTATGTGGTATGCCGCTGACTTGGCTGAAAAGAGACATCATTTGTCTAAATATGGATTATCAAACAATTCTTTACAAACTGATGAAGTTAAATATGGAGATTTTAATTGGCCATATTTTAAAGAAAAAAGAGACGCTTATATCACTAGATTAAATGGGATTTATGAAAGAAATTTAACTAATGAAGGGGTAGAATATTTATTTGGATTTGCTAAATTTTTAAATAATAATGGTGATGTTGAAGTAACATTATCAGCTAATCAAGAAATTCCATTTTTAGGAACTTCAGAATTTAAAAAAGATGAAAAATTGGTATTCAGTTCTGATAATATATTAATTGCCACTGGAGGACAACCAATTGTTCCACCAGATGTTGAAGGAGCAGAATTAGGTATTACATCTGATGGATTTTTTGAATTAAATCATCAACCAAAATCTGTAGCTATTGTAGGAGCTGGATATATTGGAGTTGAATTAGCTGGGGTATTCCAAAGTTTAGGATCTGAAACTCATTTAGTAATTAGAGGTGATACTGTATTAAGATCTTTTGATACTTCTATTCAAGATACTATAACCGATCATTATAGTAATAAATTAGGAGTTAATGTTATTAAACAATCTGGTAGTGTTACCAAGGTTGAAAAATTAAACAATGGATTGAAAAAAGTCTATTTAGGAAATGGTAATGTTCTTGAAGTTGAAGAATTAGTTTGGACTGTTGGTAGAAAATCTTTAGTTGATATTGGATTAGATTTAGTAGGGGTTGAAACTAATAAGAGAGATCAAGTGATTGTTGATGATTATCAGCAAAGTTCTAATCCAAAAATCTTTTCATTAGGTGATGTTGTTGGTAAAGTAGAATTAACCCCTGTAGCTATTGCTGCTGGTCGTAGATTATCTAATAGATTATTTTCTGGTAAAAAAGAATTTGCTAATGATCATTTAGATTATAATAATGTTCCATCGGTTATATTTTCTCATCCTGAAGCTGGTTCTATTGGATTATCTGAATCAGAAGCTATTGAAAAATTTGGTAAAGATGATATTAAAATTTATAAATCTAAATTTGTGGCCATGTATAATGCCATGTTAGAATTGGATGAATTAAAAGCTCCTACATCATATAAAATTGTAGTTCAAGGTGAAAATGAAAAAGTTGTTGGTCTTCATATTGTTGGAGAAGCTAGTGCTGAAATTTTACAAGGATTTGGGGTTGCTATTAAAATGGGAGCCACTAAGGCTGATTTTGATAATTGTGTAGCTATTCATCCAACTTCTGCTGAAGAATTAGTTACTATGAAATAGAGACCAAGAGTATAGATATATTTATATACGTTAAAATATCTTGTTATGAAATATAGTAAACTTTTATTGAATTATTTGTATGGTACAATCTATTTGAATTTTTTTATTATGGTTCTTTTATTATATCGTTATAAATGTAACAGTTCATTAACGTAACATGTGTCATTAATGTTTTACTCTCTTTGGTGGAGGTCCTCTCACTGGTGGTCTGGGCTTATCACTTGGCTTCATGAAAAACATTGGGGCATTCTTCAATATTTCCGGTACACTTATAAACCTTATCATAGAACCTCTTACAAACACTTGATTCATATGTGATGTAGAACCAGTTCTTCCTTTGGTTATTATAACATCATACATCGATAAATTCATACTATCTTCATTTTCAAGTAACTTTCCTTTGTATGTATCACCTGTAATCAATTCTACGGTTATTTGATGGCCTTGGGCTTCATTTAATAGCCTTACTGGTATCCCTGTCGACATGCTATTCTTATAAGGTATGTTTGATATATTTACAGACTAGTCAAATTTTTGGTGCGAAATAAAATGAGTGAGGGAGTGAGAGAGAGAGAAGAGAAGAGTAGCAGTGAGAAGAGTAACAGTGAGGTAGCAGTGAGAGTGAGAATATCATGAGAAGACAGTTGCAACCAAAATTTAACTTGAAGCACATATATCTCGCTACTTAATGGACGATAATAATAGACAGAGGAAACGGGTACCAATATCCTGCTTGAACTGTAAAAGGAGAAAGGTCAAATGTGATAGACAAAAACCTTCATGCGGTGGTTGTATAAAGAATGGGGTGGGTCATTTATGTGAATACCTTGAGCCCCATTGGACTAATAATCCTACTAATAGTTTTAAAGGTAAAGACCAAATGGCTAAAGTTTCCCAGTCAGCCATAATCGATTCAGAGAAAACTAAGCAATTAGATGAATTAAGGCAAATCCGATTGAATCATGAACGGATCATAGGTAATCAGAGGAAAGAAATCGATGATTTAAAACGTCAATTATCATTTAATAGTCAATTAGCTACGGATCATAAAGAATATGACGATAAAACTAGTAATCATTCAATAACGATGCTATTGAAATTGAACCCGCTAATGGTCGATCCTAAGGAAGGATTGAAATTACATGACATTTCTTCCTATTTCATAGAATTGAATAACCATGATAATTCCAAATTTGGTCTAAGAGATTTATATAGCTGGACTAGTATAATCAAGTTAGATCATAAATTATCTGGATTATGGCTCAAGGTAACTAACATGCAAAAAATATATTATTTATATAAATGTAATTTGAGACAAGAGCATCGGAAAGTTCAAAATCTGAAGATTACTGAAATTGATTTCACATCTACTAATTCTTCAAAGACAAACATTGGTAATTCTAGATGTCCAGTGATTCTGTGTGATTTAAATTTTATGAATGAAAATGATTCTCCTAATAATACTGACAAATCTCCAAATGATAAACTTAAATGTCCATTTGAAAATGGTAATAATCGTGTATCGGATTCTGTTTCCTCAGAAATTAATAAATTATGGAATCTATGTGAACATAGTTTAAGAGGGGATCAACTTTTAAATTCAACTCAATTGAAGTTTTTATTGAGTTTTTATTTCAGTGATGGGATCATCAATAGTATTTCAAAGAATTTATTATTAACTTTTAAAGATGAAATATATAATACATTTATTATTAATGATGATCAAACATTTATAGTCAAGATGGAAAATCTGGTTTCGGTACATCTGAATAAAGTACAAGGAATTTATATTTCATTTCTTGGGATTATAATTGAAGAAACTTTGGGAATTCTCAGATCAAAATTAAGGAATAATATAAATGATGATTCTACTATTAAGTTCCAAAGTTTATTCCCAAATGAAATTGCGTATATCAGACATTATGGTTCCAATGACATCGATGATAGCTTTGGTGATGGGAACATTAATGACAAGATCTATAAGTATCTTAACACTTATGTGGATATTGGGAACTCCAAATCTGTTTTTAGTAGATCTTTACCAACATTAACCTGTCTACTATTATTATCAATAAGAGACATCGAAAGATATCCTAGTTCGGATTATATGAAGAAAGGTTCTTGTAAATTCCAATCATTGTTTATGCTTTTAAAGCTCTTATTTGATGATGATAATAGACCGTTAGAGATTTGGAAAAACCCTAGTCATATTGGATTCCCTAGCATTGAATCTAAGAAAAAAGTTAAAGATATTAGAATCCATTTTTGTCATTTATGGAATGAGCTTTTAAGATGTTTGAATATTATATCATTTTCCTTGGTATCTTATAAACAAGATAAAGAATTAAATGAATTATTGATTAAAGCTTATAATAAAATAGAAGCAGTACTGATAAATGATGATCATGTTAAATATATTCAAAGTTTAAAATCAAGTCATTTCAATGATGTTAGCATTTCTTTTCAAATTAATTATTTATTAGCTAAAGTTCAAGTATTCATGTTTAGAGCCAGTCAAAATTTATTAGGACCCAAATTGACTATTGAAGAATTAGACAATATAATTGGAGGTTGTGGTAGTTGGCTTGAAGATCTGTCATTAACTAGACTTCCCTTTGTTAAAGCTTTTGAGTTCAAGACCATACTTAATTTTTGTAATATTTATGTAACCTATATCATTTTTTTGCAAGCTGAAGAAGATAAACTTGAAGATTTAAAAGAGGATTTAACCGTTACTTTATTTATAAAATTGGATAGTTTCTTCAAATTTGTTGATTCTAGCTTAAACGGACCAGGACCAGAAACAATTAAACAACATGAACAATATTTATACACAATATTATCTGAAGTATTTGTTTCTATAGTCCAGATATTGATTGCTATTTTATTCAGAGTTTGTCAACGTCCTAAAGAGAAAAATGAAAACTTATTAAGACAATTATCAACAATTTATTATTCAATGTCATCATCTGTATTGAATAAAGAAAGAAATGTTTCAAACATATTAAGAGGACAATTATCACAATTTGTAACTTCATTGATAAAGACTTTATATCTGAGACTTCGGTATAATAAAACTCATACTTTAAAGCTTCTTAAGCTTTGGGAATTTTATTTGACCATATTAGATGGTGCCAATAAGCTTGATTTCAATTATGCTAAATTGCATACAAATGTACCTGAGTTTACAAAAATGATGAATACTAAAACCACAACCACTCCTACAACCACCTCCACCATCAGTTCAAAAAGTTTTGATAAATGTCCAATTGCGAATGTTAATCCCAAGAATTCTACTGGGAATGAGATTAATATAGATCTTAATAATACGGCTAACAGTAATTCTAATGGAATCAATAGTGGTAAATGTCCAATAGATCATACTAAATTGATGAAAAAACACCCAAAGAGAACCCTTGATAATCATATGACTCAAGAAGAGGCCACAAAGAGGCCCAAATTAGAAAATCATGCACAATCTAATGATGGGGACCTTCCTAAAAGTCTACAACTTCCTATGACAGAGAAACTATCTACACTTTCAAACGAAAGTATTCCTACTACACCATCGCTTGCTGGTTATCCAACTATAGACTTTGACTTTAATGCTAGTGCCCTCTCAAATTTAAACCTTGATTTTCTTCAAGACTACTCGATTTTCGAAACTTATCAAGATTCGAACCAAAAAGGTATCGAGGATCTATTCCAATAATATATATATGTCTATATATGTCTATGACCCCCGGGTATTTCTTCATATATAACCTTTGTACATAGTTAATGTTAATGATTTATACGATAATTCGATTGCGGACCCATATGATTAAATAGCAGGTGTTGCGAAATGAGATCGGAAATTTTTCGGCAACAACGTTTTATGATTGAAATTATTTGCAACTGTAATGATGTTTAACCTACGATACTTCAGAGGAGTAAATTCCATTACTCGTAGAAACCGTAATATAATTAATCCAACCCGAACATTAAGCTTACGTCAAAATTTACTGACTAAAGCTAATGGTGCACCCAACAAAGCACCTCGTTTACTGAAATTCTTTCAAGTAGGGTTAGGGATTGGAGTTATTGGAGGGGTGTTATATTCTACAAATGATGATATTCGTCAGAATATGAGACATGGATTCTTTGCCTTTGAAAGGATTGGTGTTGTGACTATTGCTACCTTTAGATGTTTTAAGTTATATAAAGATGTGTTAGATGTTGACTATGAAAGTCCTAGAGAAAGATCAATGGCATTAAAAAGAACTCATAAAAGAGCGGCCAACATTACCTTGAAAGCACTAGAAACTAACGGGGGGATATATATAAAGCTTGGTCAACATATTACTGCTTTAACATATTTATTACCAGAAGAATGGACTAGTACTATGATTCCATTACAGGATAGATGCCCTAAATCAACCGTTGAAGATATTAAAAAAATGTTTGAATCTGATATGAAAATTTCATTAGATGAAATATTTAGTGAATTTGATCCAGAACCATCAGGAGTAGCTTCATTAGCACAAGTCCACATGGCTACATTAAGACAAACTGGTGAACGAGTAGCAGTTAAAGTTCAACACCCTTCATTAAAAGAATTTGTGCCATTAGATGTTAAAATGACCAAGATTGTATTTAATTTGATGCATAAAGTATTTCCAGAATATCCAATGACTTGGCTTGGTGATGAATTACAAAGTTCCATCTATGTAGAATTAGATTTTACTAAAGAAGCAGAAAATGCTCAAAATACTGAAATGTTTTTTAAAGATCGGAAACGTTTAACTGCTTTAAGAATTCCTAAAATAGTAGAAGCGTTTCCAAGAATATTAATTATGGAATGTGTTAGTGGTTCAAGACTTGATAATATTCAATATTTAAAGGATCATAATATTAATCCTGCTCAAGTTTCATCTTGTTTATCACATATATTTAACAGTATGATTTTTGAACCAGGAGCTCCATTACATTGTGATCCTCATGGGGGGAATCTTGCTATTAGAGCTATTCCAAAACACCAATCAAAAAATGGACATAATTTTGAAATCATTTTATATGATCATGGATTATATAGATATATTCCAATTGAATTAAAACGTGATTATTCTCATTTTTGGTTAGCAGTTTTAGATAAAGATTTACCAAGTATGAAATATTATTCAGAAAAAATTGCTGGAATTAAAGGAGATCAAAAATTTAGAATATTTTTAGCAGCTATTACCGGTAGAGATCCTAATATGGCTCTTAAACATGATATAACTACTCGTAGAAGTAAAGAAGAATCTAAAAATATTCAAGCTCAACTTCAATCAACTGATGGAGCATTAGAAGATTTAATGACAATTTTAAGTACTATGCCTAGAATGGTATTATTAATTTTAAAAACTAATGATTTAACTAGAAATTTGGATGAAAATCTTGATAATCCTTTAGGCCCTGAAAGAACATTTTTAATCCTTGCTAGATATTGTGCCGAAACTCTTTATGATGAAACTAAACAAGTTGTAAATTCAACTACTAGTAAATATTCTTTAAAATGGGTAAGTCAAAATGTAATCGCTTGGTGGTCATATCAAAAACGGGTAAACTCACTTATGGTTTATGATCTTTATATGATTTTCAGGAACTTTATCAATTCTTTCACTCATTGATTAATTACTGTCCCCTTATAGATAACCATGTTCTGTAAATATGTATATTTAGATATTAATATATAAAGATAAAAATAAAAATAAAAATAAAGATAAAAATAAAAATGAAAATAAAAATGAAAATGAATTTAGTATAAATTTAGTAGTCCCCATATATTTAGTTTGCTTGATCTTTTTTGATTTTGTCTAGTAAATTATTTATCCTTGGCCCCATTAATGGTTGCCCATACTTGGTTTTTTGATTAAGTCTTTCTCTTTCTCTTTCACGATCAGCTTTACTCTTATCTATCTGTTTTCTCTTTTGTTGAACCAACTCAAGAGCTTCTTTACGTTTTTGTTCTTTTCTTTCTTTGATTAGCTTGGCTCTTTCGGAATAAGATAAGGGTTTTTGTGAAGTTCTTGAAGATTTCAAATCCTTTGAATGTTGTGGGGCTACGGAGTTAGACGAATCAGGTTGGTCAGATGGTTCATTATCACTGGATCTATCATGATGATTATCAGGTTCAGGTATGTCATTATCATTGGGGGTATTTTTCTGCTCCTTTTCAAGTAATTTGAAATAATTTTTTCTTATACGAGCTCTATGCGTCAAAGATCTTTTAATTTCTTTATTTTTAAAGTCCCTAAGGTCTTTATATTTCTTCTTGTCAAACTTTCTTCCTCCACTCATGGTTAATAGTCTATTTTCACGATGAGCATCACCATGAGTATTTGAGGTCGCAAAAAATGTGAGCGTCGTGCGGGTCGGTCTATAATCTGAATTGGTGCTTAGAGATGAAGTGCTGCTTAAGGAAGAGGTTATCAAGAATGATAGAGTTAAGTCACATTAACTATGGGAATGATAAGTTAGAATTCTCCTATTTCATGAGATTTCCTAGTGTTTATTGGTACTTTCACCAGTCTTATAAGGCTATTCTATACTTCTTTTAAATATAACCGTGCTTTGTAAGACCAAAATGCGCTTTAAGCAATTTCTCGATAAGTGATGGTTGCAAAAATCAGATTAAAAGAAAAACATAAAACTTCGAGTATACTTCGTTTAATTTTCCATAGTAGTGAGTTAGAACACACATATATATTCTGGAATGAATTAAGAGCCATATCATCTAAATAAACAGCCTTCTTCAGGGCTTATTCCCATTAAACTCTTCATATCATTAGACCCAACAAGTAACCATATTTCCTCTCGGGTTTGACCAAAACCCCAAGTTTAGTTTTCACGCGAATAACTATCAAAGATAAAAAAGAACTAAAAAAAAAAAAAAAGTTCACCATATTAATTATGGGTGAAACAGGTAATAACCGACAGTATTCTTCTGTACCGCAAGACCCCAGACCTCAAACATTAGGATCTCAAGATAACAATCGATTGAGAGCTCTGGGAGATGAGTTAATGCCAGAAGAAGAATTTGAACTTAGTTCAGTAGAATCATTAGATTATGAAAATACCAACATTGAGATCGAAGATCAAACAGCCGTTGATAGTAATAATGACAAGGGAAAATCCAATATGAAAATGGCATTTATGAACATGGCTAATTCTATCTTAGGAGCAGGGATTATAGGACAACCATTCGCTTTCAAAAATTGTGGACTTGTTGGAGGAATATTCATATTATTTCTTTTAACATTCTTAATTGATTGGACATTAAGATTAATAGTTATAAATGCTAATATGGCTAGAGTCAAATCTTACCAGGATGTAGCTGCTAAATGTTTTGGTAAATATGGGAGAATCCTATTATTATTTTCAGTTGGTTCTTTTGCTTATGGTGGATGTATGGCATTTTGTGTTATTATTGGTGATACGATTCCTCATGTTTTAAAAGCATTTATTCCCAAATCCATAACCGAATCAGATGTGGTTGGTTGGTTATTCAAAAGAAATATTATTATAACCTTATTCACCACATGTATTTCTTATCCATTATCATTGAATAAAGATATTTCTAAACTTGCAAAAGCATCAGGATTTGCTCTTTTTGGAATGTCTATCATTGTTATTATCACGGCTATAAGAGGTCCATTCGTAGACTCAAGTTTAAAAGCACCATTAACTAAAGCTGAATGGACCATTAATTATAATATTTTCCAAGGGATTTCTGTCATTTCATTTGCATTGGTATGTCATCATAATACCACCTTTATTTATAATTCTTTAAAATCTAAGGTTAAACAACAATTTGATAAATTGACTCATATTGTATGTGTGATTTCAATGATATTCTGTCTTATTATGGCAGTAAATGGTCTATTAAACTTTGGTAGTAATACAAAGGGAAATATATTAAATAATTTTAAAAGTGATGATAATTGGATTAATGTTGCCAGATTTTGTTTTGGAACAAATATGTTAACTACTTTCCCATTGGAAATCTTTGTTATTAGAGATGTGGTTAGAGATATTGTATATTTCTATGGTCATGACAATGATAATGATAATGATAGTTCTCATTTTGAATTAAGTTCTAAACAACATTTTTTCATTACTACTATATTGGTCTTTTCTAGTATGAGTGTGGCATTATTCACTTGTAATTTGGGGATTATCTTGGAGATTATTGGTGCTACTTCAGCATCATTAATGGCTTATATAATTCCTCCATTATGCTTTTTAAAATTATCTTGGGATCAAATTGATTATAAAAGTTTGACTTTTGGAGATAAAAGACTGTTTCATTTACTTAAAACACTCCCAAGTCTTGCTTGTTCTTTATTTGGTCTTATAGTAATGATTATTAGTTTATTTATGAGTATTCGTAATACTTTGAAAAATCCTGGTGATACTGAACATTGTGTAGAGGACTAGAATTACTATTAGAGACTTACTGGTGAAGTCATTTAGATATTAAGATATATTACCTAGACATTATATACAAATATGCAAAAGGTGCTGTTCACTCATTCACTCACTCACTTACTCACTTACTCACTTACTCATCATCATCATCATCATCAAATAAAGTAGGCTTCTTTCTTGGTCTGGAAGGAACATCTGTAGCACTTACGAATGTGGCATTTTCAGTATCACTATCATCCTCATCATCACTAAATATCTTTTGTCTCTTTCTAGTGTTAGTAACGTCTTGAGAACTATTAGGGGTTTCATTCTCCTTATTCTCTCCAGAAATTGTTGATTCACTTTCATTTCCAGATTCCACATTAGATTCAGAGTTCAGATCTTGATCATCATCAGAATCAGAAAATGTTAACCTCGTGGAGTTGTTACGATCTCCTTCTTCACCTTGGTCATCATCATCTTCATTATTTACCGAAAGAGGTAAGCTACCGGCATTTAAATTCTGAGATTGTGATTGTGACAGGAAACTTCCCCCTAAATAATCATCAAAACCTTGAGAATCACCTTGAGAATCACCTTGAGAGGCTCTAAGATGTTTAGTAGCTGTCTCCACAGCTTTATTTACTGACAGATCAATATCTTTTTCTGAATCCTTTGCTAATCTTCGCCATACATTCTTGAACTCTTCTAATTGTTTTGGATTTACAATACCACCTGATTCTTGTAATAAACGACGCAACTTCTCTTCTCTAGCAAAGAAAGCTGATTCCTTTTCATCATCAGAATCATCATCAGAATCATGAATAAATTCACTAGACTTAATAGGCCGCTCAGGTTCAACAGCTTGTGGACCATTAGAGATTCTTGGTCCTCTTGTACCCACTTTACTATTCTTTTTGGAAGATTTTTTAGCAGCAGTTGCAGAATTTTTCTTCTTTCTAGCAACTCCAGCTGGGTGTGAAGTCTTTGATATCAGTGATTCCAATTGATCTAATCTATCCAATTCCAACATATAATGTGATTTGGTTTGATTTCCTTCTGTTTCAAATGCTATATTTTCTTCATCTTCATTATCATTAAAGAAGCCTCCTAAATCATCTTCATAATTATCATTATAGTCACGATCATTATTATAACTATCATAATAGGAATCCTTAGTTCTGAAATGAAAGAAAACATCCTTGCCATCTTCAAAAGTAACTGGTTGTTGATTAATCCAATTCTTAATAGATTCCAATAATTCTACCAATTTGTTGGATGGTACAGAACTAGGTAATTCACAATTTTCTTCAAGTATATCAGGAAGTTCGAATTGTACCAATGACAATAGACATCTCATATATGGATTATTGATAAGTAATCGGCGATACTGTTCTGGAGGATATAATGTTACGGATCTAGAATTAACAGCGTTTCCATTAGCTACCTCTGACAATCGTTGTTTAACAATAGAATCCAATGCGGATATTAACCATGAAATGAAGCGTTCTTTTTCTTGAACATATAAGGCAGTTATCAAAAGTTTTACTTTGGTGTCAAATGAAAAGTCATTAATGAACTCAATTTCTTTAGCTAACCGTGGTTGTGACTTTTTCTCTGATGACTTCATGAATATATCACCGTGACTTAGATAAGCTTTATATTCTTGTTCTTCAAATCTAGGAAATAAAATTTCAACTGGATTAGGGAATCGAACAAAAGCTTGTTTGAACTTTTTCATGAAATAAACAGTAAATTCATCAACATGATTCCTTATAGAAGTGGATCTGGGCAAAGAATTCCTTAATTTGTGAATTATATACATAAAATCCAAACGAAACAAACTGTTATAATCTTTTTTAACCACAAATAATCTATGGAAATAAGATAAACATCTTTTAATTTCTTCATGGGTCAAATCTTCATACTGTGATAAATAATCAATATACGAAGATATAGTAGCAGTGTGGAAAAATCTAATTTCAGTATTGATTAAATCTAATTCTCTAACCATTTTTTCCAGCTTCGCTCCTTCTTCATCCATATCTTCACCATCAGAATGATCTAAAACATCACCTAACCTTTCATTAAGTCTGGATTCCATATCATGATGAGTGTTTTTGGATCTATTTTTTCTTCTTCTCTTTTGAATATAAAGCTTGATATTTTCCTTAGCAAATGATTCAAACGACTTTAATAAGATATGGACAATGTGAACAGTTGTCTTCAAATAATCTGGGGAATGATTTGAAGCCGTTTGGGGAACTGAGATTAACACATTCAAAAAGTCGTGAGATGTAAATAAATTCCGAATTACACCTTCACCTAATTCTTTATCTACTTCTTCTTGGGATTCTTCATCTTGATTACCAGAATCTTTCTGATTATCCAGGGATGGTTTTGATATAAAAAGCTGATGAGAAATTAATAATAATTGAAGGAAACAATTCATTGCTACATGAAGTGAAGACCATTGTTTAGTAGTAAAAGAAGTTCTAAAGTAATTCAAGATTAATATAAAGTTTGTTTGACTCAAGCCTGCATTGATAGACCCGAAGTCAATGGAATCATCATCGTCAGTCAATTTTGCTAATTTTCCAGGATTAGCTTTGAAGAATTGATTTCTTTCACGCTTATAGTCTAAAAACCATGAGATTGTCAAAAAATATACAGCCCTTTCATAAGGATCGACAGACAATAAATCATCAGCACTAGACATTAAGCTACTGACGCTAGAAATTAAATTGTTAAAACAGTCTCCTACCAAAAATTGATTAACAAACTCTTGTAATATGAGTAAAGAATTAGCATTTAAATATACTTTTTCATGCTTTAAAAATTCATCAGAATCATATTTGAAAGTAGGAGCTTTTTTCCATTTCTTAGATTTATCCAATTTATCAAGTGTCAGACTAGTATTAATTAATGCTTCTTGTCCTGAAATCACATAGGATTGCTCATCACCTTGAATTGATAACAATGAACCAAATCTTCCATGTCGTGTGGATAAATTTTGTGTTTGGTATTTTTTACGTTTATTTTCCTCTTTTAACAAGTCATTTAATTGCATTCCAGTGCTAGAAGATATCGATTGAATATTCTGATCATGATTTTGAGGGTTATTTTGATTATTATTTTGAGGTTGAGGAGAAGAAGATTCAGAAGGTGAACTTTTAGTATTGATAGGATCAACAAGATCAACTGCTTTAACCTTTTGAATAAGTAAGTGAATACATTCAAGACAAGAAGGACCAAAAAGTTCTTTATCAAAGTCAGAACCTACAGAGTTAGCCATGGTCAATAAAAACATCAATACTTTATTTTTTTTAAAACATGATAAAACAGTATTCATGGAAATGTCTTCTAAGGAAACATTAGCAGGCATATTATCAAGATGAGAAATCTGTTTAGAAGTTTTCATTGAAATAGATGAAAAAATAGGCCCAATATAAAGAATATTCCTTATAAAAAATAACACCAATCTTAATATAGCATTATCTCTAGGTTCTCTATCGGACTTTTCTTTGGCCATAGTCTGTAAAACCAACCGAATGACTGCTTTAATGGTTTGACCTTTATTGAAATGCAAAAGATGCTTTTTATAAATGATTTGTGCCTTTCTTAAATTTGAAAATGATAATCTTTGACTTTCTGAAGATTCAGGAGTCAATTCAGTTGGCCATGTCAATAATACTAATAATTCTAAACAAGCCAACATGATTTTTTCCATAGTTTTGGCGTTTTTAATTGGTTCTCCTTTAGAAGATTGATTATCCCATTGACATAACATGACTGATAAATCATTAATGATTAAACCTGATTCAGCACATGCCAATGCCACATCATAAGTGGAATTCCTCTCATCCACCGCTTTAATCCATCTTTTTATATCTTTTAAACAAGCCAAGGCATCATGGCCTAATTTATATGGGACTGGGGTTATATTGGCGGTATAATCAGGACCTCCAATAGCTGAAACTAACACAGATATATGGGTCTTTAACATCTTTTGGGCATATGTCTCGTTGGGTTTAACTTGGGACGAGAATTCTCTTATTCTGTCTTTTACTGGGAAATCATCATGATCTTTTCCACTTCCTGAATCACCATTCTGTCCATGATCCTCATGATCATGATCGTTATCATCATCACTATTGTTCGGCACTTGACCTTCTTCGTCTGAAACAACAAATCCTCCCAACTCATCAAAGTCTTCTTCAGGACTATTGTAGCCATGTGGGCTATGGTATATGTCTTCAGACTCCGAAGCCGTTTCGTACTCCATTATAGGTTAACAAAACTCAGAATTGAAATGGTTTAGATCTATCTAGCAGTTATCTTGTTACAAAGGGAAGAAAAAAAAAAAAAAAAAAATAACGCGTACAAGAGCGCGCGATAGTTTGTCATTTACTTAGTCAGCAAAAGACATTCTGGGATCAAAATTCACATTCATCTGAAGTTAACGTGGAGATCTTTATACTGTGAAAGAACAGAGTTTATACTTTAATACAGATATTATCCGCCGGTAAAGAGGGTTTAAATACCGAGTTAAGCTTTAGAAAAGAGGGAGAAAAGAGGGGGAGAGAGAATTTTATCTCATAGTGATAGGTGACACTCTTCATATGTTGTAGTAACCGTATTCAGAAGCAGTATCACTACCAACGTAATCAGTACAACCGGTACTACCAGTTCTACCAGTTCTATCAGTACCACCAATACCACCAATACCACCAATACTACCAGTACTACCAGTACTATTGGCACTATAACAAACCAATTCTCTATATCATCACCATAGAATGCTTCAACCGTAGACAAAAGTCCGAGGGTCTATGATGCAAAAAAAAAGCGTATAGAAAAAATTGCAACCATTTTGATCACCTAAGCGAAAGGTAGCCCATAGGCTAAATAGAGCCAAACAGAGTCAATTAGCAACCTGTTGTGAGAGATAGTACCCATAGAATCCAAGTATATGAATTGATCCCCCTCGGTACAACATCCAACACCCACCAATGGGTTTACTCTTTAGGTATATCCACTCACAATCATATTCACATTGGTTCAAAATGCCCAACTATTTCATTAGTACAGACACTTTATTCACTACCACCTACCCCCCTACCACCTACCCCCTACCCTCTACCCCGTACCCGCACCCCATACTCACTTTCGCTTTAACAATAGCTAGTATGATGGCTTCTCAAGTCCTTGTAGCTCGGTCGCCTTACCGTCACTCATCTTCATTTACTCGCCTTAGTTCGCCCCAGCAACCCCTATTCCGCACCTGCACAAAAGTCCAGTCCTAACAACAACCATGGCCCACTGTGAGCATAAGCAAAAGAATATCTAACTGTTCTAATCAGACTAAAGGATTTAAATATACGGTCGGTTCAACCTGAGGAATATAATCTTTTGAACTAATTTATTAATACTAGCATTATCAGACATTAATTGTTTTTCCATTTGTGTTTTGATAATTACCTCAACGATCCCCCCTTGAATCTTTTGGGTGCCATCTAGTTTTTTTTTTTTCCTTTTGGTTTTTCAATCTTCGCTTTTCAATCTTCATTTTCCAATCTTCCTGCCTCTTTAGTTTATTGTCATCTAGCATGACCTATTGAGGATAAACCAAGGATTATTGAATAAAAAGCATATTTGAATCAATAAATGATGGAAGCAAAGTATAAAAAGAGAAACAGAGTTCCTTCTTCATGCTCTGTGTGTCGAAAGAGAAAGTCAAAGTGTGATAGAATTAGACCTGTTTGTGGCTCTTGTAAGAAAAAATCGATTGCCCATTTATGTTTTTATGAAAATGACTATTCATCAGGTCATGATGGAGGGGCACCAGGTATGTCTACTGTAGGAGGTGGTACCACAGGTGTTGGACCTGGGACTATTGATCCAAATCTAAAACCTCCAAATGATACTGTAGACAAGTCTATTGATACTCAATTCCACCATTCCATCCATCAACAACAGCATCACCTTCAACATCAACATCAACATCCACATCACCAACAACAACCACCACCACCACCATCTTCACAAGGCACTTCGTCTCATCATCATTCACCTGTAGGACCATCAATCCCACCAGGTCTCCATAGTGGTTCTGGTTCATCTCCAATTGATGCTCATTTACAAGGACAAGTTATTCCACCTGGTTCAATTCCAACACAACCTTCATTATCTCAATCATCTCAACACCGTTTCCCCAATCCAATTCCTCAACCATCTCCAGGTAATATAATTCCTGGCTCAGGACCTGGATCAGTTCCAGGATCAGTGCCAGGATCAGTTCCAGGATCCGTTCCAGGATCGGTTCCAGGATCAAGTGGTCCTATACCCCCTCAAGGACTTGGTAATTCTTCAACATCTCCTTATAGTTATTATTCTGGCCATATACCTAGTTCTGAAATGTTTGCTAGAACCACTCCATCTGCTTCTTCAACTAATCATTCAATTGCTCCACCACCACATCCTCCTATGCCAGGAAGTATTCCTATGCCTAATCAAGTTCCTCCCTTAAATTATTATGAAGAAAATAACGAATATTATAGGCCTCATAGTTCACTGACATCCAGTTCAGTTCAATTACCTCCTATTAAAGGTCCCAATGATAGTACGGTCATTGTAAACATTGGTCCTAATTCTAGTTTAGCCATTAACCCTGATGATCAAATTGAAGATTTTTTTTCAAATGCGTCATTTCCTCTACTGCTTGAAGGCCCATATTTACAAAGTCATGGGTTTTTAACATATGTGGGTTTAACTAAAAGTGATCGGTTTATTAAATTCTTTCGAAAGTTTGCGGTGGAATTGTTAAGAAAGGGAGAAATTTCTGAATTTATTCCTAGAAAAAAACGTAAGAAGACTTCGGCTGATTCGTCCCCTAATAATAAAAGAACGAGATCAGGCCAATCATCACCTTCTACCAGTGGAATTCCTAGTGTTAATGTTCCCAATGATTCGACTCCAAACTCAGAGTTTGATTATAATAAGTCAACTCCAAGAGGAGGTAATGGGTCTGAAGAAGGAAGATCTAAACTTAATGTTAATGACTCAAATGGAAAAAATGGACCCTCTAATGGAGCCACTGATACCACAAAGTCAGAATTATCTTCAACACCAAACCAGAAGAGTAATAAAGATAATAAGAACTCAAGAAATGAAAGCAAAGATTTAGAAACCAACAATGAACATAGAAATGAAGGTTATGGACGTGCCTCAAATAATGGAGACCACAAAAATAACGAATTCCATGATGATATGGGTGATGTTAAAGTAAAACAAGAAACTTATAAAGCAGATGCTACTATAGGTACTGGATCCCATAAAACCGACAAGAGCGAGAATAACGGAAACCAAAAAGATCAACAAGGCAATAAAACTAATACTACTACTACTAATAATAATACTAATAATAATAATAATAATGAAAAAGGAGAACAAGAAGCTGATGAAGCAGAAAAAAATGAAGGAGAAGAAGAAGAACAAGAAGATGATGATGACGACTATGATGAATATGAATACGAAGAAGATGAAGTAGGAGTAGAGAATAAGGATGTTGATGACGAGGAAGATATCTTGGTGATTACAAAGATAAATGTTGCCAAGGAACAAAAAGAAAATGATCGACAGCATGAAAAGGATAAATCTTTATCGATCTTACCGGGATTAAAAGGCATATACCTGGGTCAAAATTCTCGTAAAGAATATTATAAGATTGTTGAACAAGCGGTATTAAAGATCTTACCTAGTAAATCTAATTTATCTGAATTAATGAAGAGATTTTTTAAATGGGTTCATCCATTTATTCCAGTAGTCTATGAAGAGGTATTAATGTTGGATTTTAATCTGGTAGTAGATCAATTTCCTAGTCAGCAAAATGAAAAATATACTTCCTTAATCATTAAAACAGATAAACATTTGACAATCATTGGGATCATGTTACTTGTTAGTAGGTTGGGATATTTAAGTTTAATTCATAATCATAGTGTGAACAATCAATATGGAGAACGGGAGAGTTTAATTTTAAATGAGTGTAAAGCAGTACCATTTAAAACGTTTGCTGATGTGGTTAATTTATGTACCCCAGATGAACATACATCCCTGAGAAGTACCTTTAGGATGGTACAATTATTAGCTTTAACTCATTTCTATAGACAAGTTGCCCCTAATGATTGTCATGGAGTTGGAGCTGCCGATTCACAAGTATTATTTGGAACTATGGTAAGACATGCATTATCTATTGGATTAAATCGAGATCCTCTGCAATATTATGAACATGAAACTATTAATAGTAATAAATTATTAACTAAAACTTGGAGAAATTTATGGCATTATTTAGTGATACAAGATGCTTCAACTGCAATGCATAGGTCTTCAGTTTTAAATATTTATAGTTCAGAAATTGCAGATGTATTACCAATGGAATATAGCGATAAACATCAAGAATTAAAAGAAACATTTGAAACAGTTTTTGAAATTTCCAAAAGTTATAGAAAATTGGTTATGATATTTAATAATTTTCACAAAAAACCTAAAATCCTTGATATATTAGCAGAAACTAATCGATTAGAACATATTTTCTTAAATTTTTTTGGTAAAGATTTTTTTAAGGATTTTATTTGTAAACCGGCTAGTTCATCAGATTGTGAAATTGGTAGTAAAGACCATATTAATTCCTATTTAAAAGTTACAAAATATTTAACATTTATTCTGTTAAGAGCTAATTTATCATCTATTTATTATGTGATAGCTATGAATTATGAACGGAAATATAATAAAGATAAAACCACTTCAATTAATTCAGGAGTTGAATTATTTAAAATTCATTTTAAAAGTGTGGTTCAATTGGTATATATCATGTCATATGTGTTTGATAATTCAGTAGAATTATTTGGGAAAAATTATGATTATGTGTTAACAGCTGCTAATGAAAAATATATGATTAAAACTCATTCATTTTTAACCTCATTTTTCATTAGATTAATTCATCAAAAACAAATCTTGACATTAAAAAGTTTTGAAGCAGAATCAAGAGAACGATTAGAAGCTATTAATAAATTATTTAATATGATTTTGGTAGAAGCAGAATTATTTGTGGGGAACTTTAGAAGATTAAGTTTAAGATATGTTAATTCGTATAAAATTTATGTTTTAACTTATTACGTTTTAAAACAATGTATGGAGAATGCTGAAGTATTCTTTAAATATGCTTTAAGTGATCCATCAATGATTTTAGATACTACTAATATGTTACAATATTTTAGTGCTAGTGAAATTAATTATCTATGTAAATTATGTGAAGAATTTAGATTTGCTAAAGATAGTCAAGAACGTCAAAGAAGAGCTAATGCTTTATTTAATATGAATTTACCTACTAATAATCCCACTACAAATTCAAATCAACCCCACAATTCAAATGCAAGTGCAAGTGCAAGTGCAAATGTAAATGAGAACTATAAAATGAAACAGAATCATACAACTGATGGGTTTGCAAATTCTAATCCAATGGATGGATCAATGAATATGAGTCCAAATTCTTCAGGACCTGAACAATCAACTGCAAATCCTGGTACTAATCCAGGTACTAATATTAATCAAACTGATGCTAATAGTGTTAGTGCGGATACCAATGACATTAATACTAATGTAGGATTTAATGATCCAATTTCAATCAATAACTTAAATCCTATGAAAGATTTTGATAATAATATCTTTAAAGTTCCAAATTCTTCTTCAACCTCTAATTTAAATGGATTTGACCAAGCTAACTTTATGAATGACTTGCCTGATCTACATGATGGGAACTTTAAAAGTGATGATTTCATGAAATTATTTGAACTTTACGGGGACACTGATAATCCACATTTGGAGTAAGAGTAATTAATGGGGATTATGTATTATCTGTATTTATATAGTAAAAAAAAAAAATATAATTATAATTATAATAAGAATAAGAATAATAGTAGTAATAATAACTGTCACTATTGAGACTAATTAGTGCTGCTCCTACAGGGCTCATCTAATTTCATGCATGGGCCGAGTCCTCCTTATTACGCACATCCGGAGATAATACCCGGAATGGCATCAACTCGGTGAAACACCCTCATATATATATTCGGGGTTACGAATTTACACAATTTTTTTTTCTTCTATTTTATTTACTACTTGATTCAATATGTCATCACCCGAATCAGCTCCGAAGAGAAGGAATAGACTTTCATTATCTTGCAATTATTGTAAGAAGAGAAAAGTGAAATGTGATAGAAATAAACCATGTTCATCTTGTGTGAAATATCATGTAGCTGACTTCTGTGAATATCCAATATTTGTTGATAATTATAAGCCAGTTGATCAAGGATGTGATCATAGCATCCCTACTTTAGGGAAAAGACCGACATTTTCTATTCAAAAACCTGATGGTTCTGATAAACTGACAAATTCGAATAATCCTTATAAACGTCCGAGTATTCAAAAGTCCCCCAATGACCAAAGTTCTGTAGTTAGTTCATATAGTTTAGGATCAATGTCTACAGTTAATGGAGCTAACGGAAATGGTGCATCTGGTCATGGAATCAATGGAAATGCTTCTAATGGACTTGGACAAAACAGTTATGAACCATCGGATCCCCGTGTAATATCTGAACTCGAAGTATTAAAATTGAGAATTAGAACGTTAGAAAGTAGAGTTTCAACAAGTAATGATGAAAGTCCTCAAACCACTCAATGTCCATTATTTTCTACTCAACCTATAAATCGTTCTAGTTTTGACTCATTATCGGGCAATATTTCAAGACATGGAAGTTTTTCATTCAATACAAATTCTCCATTAATGAGACTTGCTAATAACAACACTAATAAAGGTCAAAATTCAAACCAAGACCAAAATCAAAAAATCCAATTATCTCCATTAAAATGGAATCCAACCAATAATAAACCAATAGATTATTTTGAATCAACGATTCTTGGAGATCCTAATATAATTACAGATGAAACTAAAGGATTAGTAAATAATTATCTTAAAGAAAAATTTGTTGGTACTAATCATTATGAAGATGCCAAAGAAGTTATAGATTTTTATGAAGGATATGATCCCTGGTTTCTATCTCAAGGAGATCGAACATTAATATTTGGGATTTTTACCTGGATCACATTACTTAGAAAAGATCCATTTTTAAGAGTGGTTTATGATTATGTTCAACGATTATTTAATAACGATTATAGGAGTTCAAGTCCAGCCCTTATTAAAGGAACAGAAATGTCAGTATCAGAAATCAGAAAATATGGATTGGTTACTGGATTAGCTGGTGAAAACGAAAGCGATTTCAAACATAAAGCCATGGAATCAGATACTTTTACTGATACTAAAACACACAAAGAACTTCGACTGGATAGGTTGTATAGTAATGGTGAGGGTAAAAATGGTAAAATGTCTAAATTAAATGAAGGAGGTTTAACTTTAGGATTAACTGTATTCGAAGGAGATATTGATAAAGAATTAGAATTGGCTGATAAAATTGTAAAGATTTTACCTTGTAAAAAAGTCATTTGGTTATTAATTAATAAATTTTTCACTCAAGTATATCCTTATATGCCATTTGTTGATGAATCATCATTTAAATCGGAAATCACCAGAATCATAGGGCCTGAAGATTATGTTCTTAGTAGTGTTGAAAAATTAAATGTTGAAAGAAGGATAGATTTTGCGTATATTGGAATTATGTTAGTAATGATGAGATTTTCGTATTTATCATTATTTTCCAATCGAAGACAGTTAAATGAATTCAATTTAAACAATCATGACCCTACTCATAAAGCCCAAGAATTGAAATTTTTATTATCAAATCCGGTTTCTATCCAAGTGATAGATATGGCAGAAATTTGTGCTAATCAATTTGATTTACTTAAGAAAACTACATTGGTTGTATTACAATTAGTTTATTTGTTAAGATTATATACAATGTTTGGACCTGAAAAGGGAGATGGAGCTGATGGAGGAGCATCACAAATTTCTAATGGAATGATTATTCAAATTGCTATGTCAATAGGGATTAATAGAGACCCGGAATCATTTCAAGGTAGTAGGAATGATGAAAAGCAAAATAATATTATTAGAAAACTATGGTTTTTCATGGTTATAACTGATTTAATTCAAGGTTATCAATATGGGAATCCTTTAGCTATTGATGAGAAATATTTTGATGTCAAGTTACCCTTTTATAAAAAGGGAAATGAAAACATCGAAGATGTTGAAATGGAAAAAGATGTAGTGTCATCATTTGCTTATTTTGAAAAGTATTATAAGAAATTAAAAGATTTATTAGATTTAACCGTTCAATATAAAAAGAAGAGGACTCTTAAAGAGATAACTGAACAGTTAACGGATTTTGAAAATTGTGTTTTTAAACTCTTTGGGAATATTCAAGATTATATGGTTCCATTTACTAAAGAATTATATCATTATCCATTTATTAAAGTTATGAAATGTAAAAATTTTTTAAATTTGAGTAATTTCATCATCACATTATGTGCACATTTATCGTTTTATTATTGTGAAAAGGGTAGTTTGAAAACATTCATGTTTTATATGAAGAAGATGATTGTATTAGGAACTTTACAGATGATGCCATATTTTAATGATTTAATTTGGAAAACTCATATAAACTTTGGAGAATCTGCTGATTTAATTTTAAATCCAACCATTATTTCATTTATTCATAAAACCAATCAATTTAATCTGTCATTGCTAATCAGAACAACTTCTGTTGTTCATATGTTAAAATCAAGACCAGATCATTTAAAAGATATGAAAAATAATTATGATTATCAAGTTAAATTTTATAAATTCTGTAAATTATCCAAAGTTGTTGAAAAAATCTTTAAATATGGAATCATATCAATATCTCATTTTAGCAATAGATATTATTATGCTTGGAGAACCATGAAAGCTCATAGTTTTATTGTTCAAGTAATAACTAATCCGAAGACTTATGAAGAAACCGGGTTTAAACAACCTACTGAACAGCTTTTAGATGTACCTATGGAAGACATTGATGATATAACGTTTTTATATGATACAGTATTGAAACAATTGAATACTGATAAGAGTGAAATGGTCGATAGCTTTGATAAGTATAAACCTACAAAAGATGGGGTACCAACTCCTCAAGCTTCAAATAGTTCAAGAACTAGTTTTAGTGAGAAAGTTAATGGTGAAGATGATAATAATAATAATAATAACAATGTGGAATTTTCTGAAGAAGCAACCCCTGCAAGTACAAATACTGGTACTCAATCTACTAATGACTCCACTTATACTCCTTATAGTAATAGTAGTGGACCTGATTACGATTTTCTTGAAATGGTTCAGAATAAAGAGATTGATAATCTTTGGATGCAATTACTAAAGGATGATAATTTAGGAAATTCTACAAATCATTTTGGAAATTCCAATGATTCGGATTTTGGATTTTTTCCTACAGACGATGGAAATAATGATTTTCTGCCTGGAAATGGTGGATTTATATAAGATGCTTTTATGTAAGATGCTTTTATGTAAGATGCTTTTATGTAAGATGCTTTTATGTAAGATGCTTTTATATAAGATGCTTTTATATATGTGCCCTTTAATAATCAATTTTTTTTGCAGCCGCATTTTCTTTGTTACCCGGCATGAATCCTTTTGCACTATAAAAAAAAAAATCCCATCAGCATTGAAAAATTTTCAACTCGATATAACTTTTTTTTTTCTTTTCTGTTTTTCTCTTGTTCCTTTAACCAGGAATTTATTGAATTGGATAAATTTTATTCGTATGTAACTTCAAATTTCAAATTGATAATGAGTTGGAGATGGATAGTTTCTTTTTTAAATGACGACAAAGATCGCTGTGCACCAGTCTGAGTACTCAGTTCATGATAGACCAAGTATACCCAAATTTCTGATAATTAAACTCATATCAATGAATGATATTTATTAACGAATGATATCAAAAAATAATGTGAAGGAGAAATCTTACTAACAAACTTTAGATGAGTCTATTTCTTTATCAGGTCCCAATGGATCAATAGCAAGTCGATGAGCAATAGTAATTATCGATTTACTATTGATCCATTGTTACAAAGAACTAGCTTGTAAATAGGGTTTATACAATGAAATAAATATAGTTAAGAGATAATCGACTAGATTCTGTAGTAGGAATTAACTGTAGAGACTGATGAAACATGATTTGGTCAAATGGTGGAGACGAGTAGGGTGTAGTACTAGCTTATAGATTTATGGTCCTAGCTTACAGGTTTGTAGTCCTAGCTTACGGCCTACAGGCCTACAGGCTTACAGGCTTATAGGTTTGTAGTACTAGCTTTAGGATTATGGTCCTAGCTCACAGGTTTGTAGTCCTAGCTTACAGGCTTACAGGCTACAGGCTTACAGGCTACAGTGGACCAGTACGCAATGCCTCCCTCACACCCTCACTCTCACGCCCTCACACATTTGTAGCCTTTGGAACCCTCATGCCCTTTCAAAACACCAAATCCTCGTGTAGCATATAGGCAATACCATTTAACCCTTTAAACAATTTA
The DNA here is from genome assembly GCA_030583035.1 of Yamadazyma taylorii. Taxonomy (NCBI): domain Eukaryota; kingdom Fungi; phylum Ascomycota; class Pichiomycetes; order Serinales; family Debaryomycetaceae; genus Yamadazyma; species Yamadazyma taylorii. The sequence goes on along the minus strand of JAJMHJ010000010.1, from coordinate 106,328 downwards.
AATTCTAATCACTCATTTCCACCATCCCCAAAACAGTTAAATACTCAAGCACCAATGAGTAAATCGGTGTAATGGTCTCGTGAATGAACTACTTGAGTTAAATTAACTCGAAATTTTATTAACTAACAAAGAGATTACAATACAACAAACAATCAAAGGATCGTGAAGTTCAATAAGTTCAATAGGTCAAACAAAAGAAAAAAGAAATCGTTCTATTAATATACTTACAATAACCCTTGAATCCTTTAAATCCCTTAATTTCCTGTAAAGGGATAAAGTCATTTAACGGCTGCTAAAAAACGCGACTCATTTAACTTAATTAAGTAAAACGCCAATTAAGTAAATTCGCCTAACTCTGTAGCGATATCACGGTATGTAGAGATTATCTGCAATTCATCCGCCTTAAGGAGATACACCTGTACCTTTGTATGCAAGAGATGGTTACTTTATGAATAGTTGACGCATCTCGTTCCTTAACTCTCGACTAAAAAAGTCAAAATTACTTGGGATTATATAAGCTACCTTCGTTAATACGCGTATTAACAGGTACATAGGTTTATAGACCATTACAAGTTTTGAACAATATAAAACTACATAAACATCCCAGGGTTTATTCAAATGTCAAGAAACAGCTAATAATACAAACAAACCCAAACTTCCTCCAAATAATAGCAAAATCATGAATTCTATTGAAACAAAATCAGTAGAATATTTCATCAAATCATCAGTTAATTCTGATTTAGCTCATCAAGTGGTAGTTAAAACTTTACAGATTATTCCTTGTGATAACTCCAATCCTCAATTAATAATTGAAAGTAAAAAATTACCATCAATCCTGAAATTTTTAAACAAATTAATTGATAAATTGAATTTAAACAATGGAATTTTAATGAGTACAATCGTTTATTTGAATAGATTGAAATCTAAATTACCTAATAATTGTAAAGGGTTACCCTCTACTAGACATAGAATATTGTTATCATGTTTGATATTATCTATTAAATTTAATAATGATTTTTCATTGAAAAACCATGATTGGTATCAATTGACTAATAATTTATTTAATTTAAAAGATATAAACCTAATGGAAAGACAATTACTTTATTTATTAAATTGGAATTTATTTATTCATGATTTAGAATTTTTTAATACTTTTACTAAATTCTTATATCCAATTAAAGAGAAATTGATCAATTCATATAGAATGAAACAATATTTGGCTTATCAACAAAAGGTACATGAAAATCAAGAATGTGTTTCACCATCGTCACCATCATCATCATATTCGTCATCATCATCATCAGCTTCATCACCAAGAACACCAAGAACACCAAGAACACCAAGAACTTCAATCATGTCAGCATCAGCATCATCATCATCAGCATCATCGTCTATTGGTTCTCAATATTCAATTTCATCATCATCACCACTGAGAACTTTAAAAGTTCCAACATATCAACCCCTTAATCATTTATCTGAATCAAAACCAAATAATTATAGGAGTGGATCTACAAGTTCATTAAGTTCTTTAGATAGTAATTCTACTACTACTTCAATTCACGAAAGACAAAATTCTCAATCATCGCTTGAATCCTTAGAGATTCCTCATAATATCAAACAATTCAAAGTACCGACTAAAGTTAATCCAATGATTGAATTGGCTGCTTTGAATGAACAATATGAGTTAAATAAACTTTTAGAATCTTTTAAACATACTGGTATGTAATGGGTAATGAATATTTTATAATAGTAATTTGGTATGTAATTTAGTTGTAGGATTATGGTACCACTTCGGAGCCTGGTACGATCTCCGACCCCTGGTACCATCGCCCAGGGTCCGGTACTACCTCTTGTCCCCAGTACTCGTCCTAGTTCCTATCACTCGTCGTCCTAGTTCCTATCACTCGTCTCAGTATCACTAGTCCGAGTGCGGATGGTTTCTGTTGCGCAATTTGAATCATTTATCTCTCTTAATTTTAACCATATCATATTAAGTTCCTTACAACTCCATTACTTAACAAACATGAGGCGGTTTATTATAACCAAGAGATTGCTTCATGCTACTTCAAGTTGCTTGAAACCCAAAAACCAAAATGGTCGGCTATTGAGTAACCTTGGCGCTTCACTACAAAAGGGAGAAGTTCAAGAATCACAAGATGGAATGGATGGTGATCAAAATGCCAGTGGCAATAACAATAATAATAACAACAACAACAACAACAACAACAACAACAACAACAACAACAAACCTGGTAATGACGGGAATAAAATGGATGGCATAAAGGAAAACTATAAAAAACTTCAAGATTATTATAACAGTGTATCACATATGAGTATAGAAGATTTGATGATTCAACAAAATCTAGATGAAGGGAAACAATTTAAATCATTTCCTTCGGAGCACTACTTGGATCGGAAACAACTTTTAAAGTCAATTCCTGATGAAATTGATATTCATAACACCCCATTATCAACAATTAATCAAATTTATGAAGATTTAGATAAATTAGATCAAGATAAAACTGTTCATTTAAAATATTATAAACGATATTTAAATAATTATGCAGACCCAATTATTCAATTATTACAAGAATTTAATGGAATTAGTGAGAAATTCAAATTATTAAGAAGAAATGAATTAGATAATTTAAGTTTGAATCCTGGTTCTTATTTATATAAAGAGAATTTATTTAATTTACCTTATAATGTGGTTGGGTTCGATAAATCTATTAGTGGATTTCCTTTAAGAACCGGGAAACATCGATTAACTAGTACCGAATATCCAGAAGAATTTATTCAAGATTTAGCTACTAATAAATCCAAAATTAAAGTCAATAAAAGAGATTTAGATTTTGTTGAATTTAATGAAAATTCTATATCAATAAATCCTAATAATTTAATATCACCTCATGATTCAATTTTAAATACCCCATTAGAAAATCATAATCAAAAATTCGATAAGTTTATTAATTTAATTTATAATGAATTAGAAGTCCCTAAAAATTTTATTTTAATTGATAATATTAATGAATTTAAAATTTTAAAATTTAAATTTTTAAATAAATTTAATTCAATTTTAGAAACTGAAATTAATACTTTAAAAGGAAATCTTCAAAAAGAAATCGAATTAATTTTATCATCGGATAGTTCGTCTAATAATTTATTATTATTAAATCAACAGTTTTTTAAAACTAATTCATTTAAATTATGTGATTTTTTAAGAGATAACCAAGATAAACAACCAAGTAATGGTAAAGATTCAAAGGGGAAAAACCCGGGATTACCCCAAGCTAATGTTTTAATCATTAGTTATAATATAAAAGAATTTAATTTAATTCCTTATAATTACTTGATTAATAAATCAGTCAGAACTGAAAAGAAATTATTCAATCATTTATATAAATTATTCCTTATAAATTTAACGGATCAGATTGAAACTTTAATAAGAATCAAATATTCTAATAAGAAACAAATCTTTTTGAATAATTTAAATGTTAAAATTTCCAATATTATCAAGTATAAATTAATGAATTTACTTAATTCTATTAATGAATTTAAAACAATTCCATCTGATGAAACTGTGATTTTTAAACCTTATACTAATAAGAATTTCAAAAGGTTATATAACTATAGACCGGTTCCAACGTCAAGAACTAGAAAGTCTAACTACAAGTTGAAATTAATAGATTTAGAAGTACTCCATAAAGCCTTTTCATGATGCTCCGCGCACAGAATTTAAAGAATCAAACTTGTGAGAATCAAATGAAAATGAGAGAGAGAGAAAAAAAAAAATTTTCAGACAACACCAAACCAATAAACCATGGCATACAAGAAGGTACAGACCACTAGCTCTTTACCTCCATTACCACGGTTAAAGGTTAGAAGACCAGTGTTGACCAAATCCAATAATCAATGTTTGGTATTAATGACGTCTCTATTGAATTGTTGGGCTGCTAACGGGGAAGGATCCTCACAATGTGCTAGTTTTGAAACCGATTTAAAAGGATGTATGGAAGCACAAAAACCTCAAAAGGATCAAATCTCATCTATAAATTATCATGCTTCTAGATTATATCCTAAGTTAAGAGGGAAGGTTAACGATTAATGTAGAATATTATGTAAATAGTGGAATATAATAACTGAAATTATCTTATTATAAATTACGGTATTTCTCTAAGGAGTGTCTCGGGATCTTCAAATTATTTTTTTTTTTAGTGCGAAGAGGGTCTTTGAGTTACTTTTATATTTATATAACTAACTATCTATCTGTCTGTTTGTATATTTATTTCTGTACTAGAAATATACCACAGGTTTTGGCTTAATTATCAAATCATCCTTCTTATTTAAGAGCTTCATACTTCAACCAGCTGAAGTTCGTCTACACAGAGCTGTTGTGTTTGAAGGATTTTCTTTCTGGAGGGGGGTTAATCACAGGAGCTAACCTAGAATAGATTCATGTTTGGATGATGATTTGGCTCCTATATTTGCTTTACTTGGTAGTAATAGTGCCCTCTAGTTTAGGGGCTCTTTTAGATTCACTGCTATGTAAATCCACAGACTATCATAATTACCGATTTGAAAGAGCATTAATCGATGTTGCTCTTGATCGAGATAATAAAGTATTAAAATTTTTTATGAATACTAAAGTATTAAATCGTCAAAATTTAACATCTCCTGATCCAGTGATAGTAGATGTAAATTCTACTACTAATAAATATACCACTTTCCATTCACAAATTTGGTTTATGGGTAAACTTATATTAGATGAAAATAAACGATTTTGTGATATGATTGGGGTTAAAAATACTAGTGAATATTTACATAGTCCAAGATTTGATAATCCAAATAATACCGATGTGATAACAATAAATCCCAATGTTCCTTATGAGAATTTTGGTGGAGGTAACTTGCATCATCCTACAAAACGAGAAATTTGGGAGGAGCTTGATGAAGATGAAACCAATGAAGAAGAATCTGAATGTCATTTTGATAAATCACAACATAATATACTATTAGAAAATGATGATGATAATAATAACAATCAAAGAGAAGATGATATTCGAAATTTAAATGAAAAACGACAGAAGGATCTGATTGTTACCACCGAAATCGACCATTCTAATATATCTCCAACCGTCATTTCAATTGTTCCAGCACAAACCAACAACCCAGTACCTCAAGGGATTGATGAATCATTTGCATCTACTAATAAAACTATTGAATCTTTATTCAATAATTCAACAGGGCAATATGTAGGATGTCCTCTTTATACCAATGATTCTATTTATGTTTATTATGAAGTGGATATTTCCGAACAATATGGGAAAATTGGATCTTTTTCGGCAAGGTTTTCAGTGATATCTAATAGTGATGAAAGTGAGTCCATTGGCTGTGAAAGAGTTTATATCACTCCAGTGATTGATGAAAAAATTCAAAAAACCATTTTGTTTGGAACGTTACTGATCATTTTAGCCACCATTATAATAAATTTCTTGACAATTGTTTATTCTTCTTATCAAGAATCTACAAGCCCATTTTTATTCACAGCATCCACCATTTGCAATGAAGAGTTATTAAAACAATTAGATGCTACCGTCCAAAGAGTTATTCTTTATTCCCAATTTGCTTTATTCACAGCAGGTCTTGATTTAGATTATCCAGGGTTTTTCCAACCAGCCATGTCATTATTAAAATGGACAGCATTATTGGGATTATCCCTATTAACCAAAGAAAATTTCTTTCAATCAACTGAGAGTGATAATGTTTATGTTACATATAATGCTAACGGATTAAATTCATTAGCATATTTTAGTGATTATAGAGCAGCAGGTGAGAACTGGTGGAATTTTATTCTTGTTCTTCTTATATGGATTGGTATGCAAATTACTGCTCAAGGGTTTTATTTTTTAATAAGAAATTCTATTAAAGTTTTATATGGAGAAAGATCCTTGAAATTTGCAGAACCAGCTATTATGAAAGCTAATTTTAAAAGAAGTTGTTCATTTATTCTTGGAATAGTTTTAAATAATTTCATGGTATGTTTTGGATATCCATTTTTAATATTAACCATTTATTTATTTTATTTAGCTGGACAAGATGAAACGACTTATCATCCTAGTATTGATACATTGAAATATGATGTATTTTCTAGGAATGTTTCTTACGATGATTTATTTGCTCCAATTAGTTTAATTCTGTTTTATAATCCAAGCTCGGATGAAACTCAAGATTATCAAATCAATCAACATGAATTAGGAACCTTCAATTTGAATTCTACTCTTTCAAATATGACTAATGGGGAATTTAATGTTATAACCAAACATACCGGTTCAAGTGTTGGACTTGGACCTTTGATTTTTGGAGCTTTACTCTTTGGGTTATGGATTGTTACTGGATTTTATTTTGTATTCCGATATTTATTAACAATGAAGAATTTCCGAATTGTTATGAATCAAAGAATTTCAAAATTATATACATCAGTTAATACCCTTTTAGTATGGGCAATTTTTTATCATCATTATGCTCCCAACAAGACGTATTACGTAATTGTGGATTTAGTTCAATTATTATTGAAACTGGTAGTTATCAGTTTGATTCAATCCAATGGAATGGCTCAAGTTATTTGTTTAATTGTTTTAGAAGTGACAAGTTTTATGCTTTTACTAATATTTAAACCATTTTATTTAAAAATGTCTTGGACATCTACTAAATGGATTATTCAATTAGCTAGAGTTTTAACTACAATCCTTTGTATTCCTTATATTAAAAGTTTACATTGTTCAGAACTTGTGGTTAATTATACGGCCTTAGCCCAAATTATTATTCATTTGGTGGTAGTATTAATATTTTTCATTCAATTAATGGTTTGTTTTGTTCATACCCTTTGTTCAATTTATAGACATCGACTCAAAACTGCCAATGATGAAAAATTAAGAAGAACTAAGGAAAATATTAGTAGATCTAATAGTATTGAAGATTTTAATAAGCAATTTGAATATCAACCATTAGAAAATTTATTATTACCTTTAACGAATTATAATACTGATATAAATAATGATATTGGTAAAGAATCTTCTTATGATTTAAATACTATTACTACCGATGAATCAAAATCAACCCCTACAGAAATTGATAATCCCGATTTTTATTATAGATCTAATGCTGAATATAATTTAAGGAACCAATCACAATTTCATGATGGAACATTAGGAGATATTTCTGAAATTGAATCATTTACAGAACAACAAGAATTTTCTAATAATAGAAAGAAAAATAATGATTATACTACTAGAGAAGCTGATAAGATTTATAAGAAATATTTTGTTGATGATGAAATAGATCCTGATATTAAAAAACTTTGGGAATCAAGACGTGATTGGTTAACCAAAGAGAAGACTGAAGTTGGAGTATCTTCTAGTAAAGATTCTACCAGAACTTTTAATACTTCTAATAATCCCATTTCTAGATTTGATCCAGGACGTAAACATAAATTTGATAATCAATTGGAACCCAATTTAAAGGTGTTTGATAAACTCAAATCATATGTAAAGAAATCAAACACCAAACCCACTGAACAAGGATTTCAAGTATCTAGACCTAGACCATTAATTGTGAAAACCAATCAAGAACTTGATAGGAAAAGTTCATCTAAAACATCCAAATCAGAGAAAACTACCGATTCGTCCTCAGGGGATGAATTTAAAAGTTCAATGTCTAGTTAAAAATGAGCTAACGATTTTACGTTGAAAATTTCAATTCTTTCTTTTTATCAATCGATTTATGTGACTTTTTCTTTTTTACACATATATTTGATCTGATACTGCTTATGTACATTAGTTAAAAAAATAATAATTAAGGAACGGTTCTATATAAATAAATTACAACAAACCAACTCATCTTATAATATACAAATAATTTAATACTTTATTGTCCATTCTCATGTTTCATTTTGTAAGTTTCCGGTTCTTTTGAGGTTGATCAAAATTAAATGGTAAATCAAATTTTCTTTTAATTATATTACGAATTAATTTATCATCATCAATAAAATCATATTTGGAACCATCATCAACTTTAAAAGCCTTATTGATATCCAAACAATTAGTTAAAGATCGATATTCTGATTGCAATACCACTTTAGCCATACCAACTCTACTATACTCTACATTATCAGTAAAATCATCAGCAGCCAAATTTGGATATTGGGAAAGTCTAGTGTTAAGAATGGATTTATAATTATTCAAAAATAATTTAGTCAATTTTCTAGATTCAATTAATTGAGTACATTTGCGATAAATTCTTCTCATTAATTGAAATTTTGAATCAAATGATAAATCAACCATTGGATTAATAGCATTAATAGAAACTACAATGGTTAAACATTGTAACAAGATGATTAACTCTATAATGATTTCTCCAGTAATAAAACAATCATAAGAATCCAATACAAAATCAACTTCTTCTTCATCATTTTCTTCTTTAGTTATACGAGTGAAAATTTCTAAGATTTCATCGAAAAAGTCATCAGAAATAGCAGCAGATCCTTGATTAAAATGAGTTTTAATAAGGGACATTGGAATTTCTCCAAAATCATGTTTAGAGCCTGATAATTCTACATATCCATATCTTCTTAAGATTTCACTATTAGGATGATCTGAATAGGTGTTATAAATTTGATCACCCATTTGAATGTCTTTAATGGCTTTAATGATAAGTTTATTCCCTAAATATTCCAATGAAGCGTTATGTTTATTGGTATCAGCATTTAAAGTGTCAGCTAAAGGAATCATTGATTTTAAAAAGGAGTCATGTTTGATGCTATCATTTTCACCATCAGATGAGGTAGAATTAGGACTACCAGTTAACTCTTTAACATCATGATCGATTGAAGAATCTTCTGGGTTAGCATTTTTGCCGTTATTCTGCTTGTGATCCTGGTGATCATCATCACCCCCTTCATTTTCATCATCACCGTCATCATCCTCCCCCTCCTCATCCTCCCCCTCCTCATCCTCCTCCTCACCAGCTCCTTCAACTACCCCATGTTCATTTAACTTCTCAATATCAAACAGATAGGACATAATCAATGATGCAATTTTATGGTATTCACTTAAACTAACTCCCTCAAGTTCGAAAAGTCCCATCTTATTGATAACATAATTTGGAAATAATTTCTTATACATCCCATCAGCCAAGTCTCTACCAATTCTTTCAGTGATTAAAGATGGATGTAATTCTTTTAATTCATCATCCGTCCAAAACATCAATTGATTAAATTGATAATTTTCATCATCTAAAATTGGTAACACTTTAAAATATTGAATCCATTTACTATCAGAATTTTTCATTTTAATTTCATAAAGTAAAATTACAATTAATGCTTCCCATTGATTAAGACGAGTTAAATATTCTTTTAGTTCGGGTTTGTCATTTAATAAACTACAGTTATCTAAGTTTAAAATTATCAGCCTTGGGATTTCAAAAATGGTTTCACCTGCTTTAATAGTTTCTTTACTGACAACTCCTCTACCTTTATGTTGATGTCTCAAATCTTCAATAGAACAATTCTTGAAAAACTCAACCCCCGATTGTTGTAACCATTTTTGGTATTGGGTAGAAGCTTTCTGAAATTCCATAATCAAATCCCCTAACTTGCTGACAAAACACAAATGTTGCTAATGAACAAACCAGTTAAATAATTAACAAGTAGGGTTTGATCAGGCTAGTGAAGGAAATTTTTCATTGACTTCGCCGCGGCGAATTTTCTAGTGCATCTTGGTGCTGCAATGGGTCGATGGTTGCTAAAATGTGAACTGAGACAAGTGACAGCAAGATAGAGGTCATAAACATTATATACAAGGGATTTATTATAGAAATAGTACTGGTGCATATATATCCTTCTACGTATAACACTGACCATGGTCTCCTATTATTCAAGCGACTTCAAGTATATATGACTAGGATATTTCGGTGTAGAATAACTCAAATCTTTAGCATTCTTAAAACTATCATCACTTGAAGCTACTGCCAAGATCGATTGATCATAATTCAATCCTAATTTAACTATACTTTCATCTTGTCCATCATAATATTGGAATTTGTTATATTGCTTTAATTTTTTCCTCTTTTCCCAATCCCAAATATTTACTACTCCGTCAGATGCCGATGTTAAAAGATTATTATTTCGAGGATTGAAAGTTATAGAATTTATTGGATAAACAGTATCAGTTTGAGTTAAATTATTATACTGACGATGACATTTAAATGCAAATTTTTTAGCTTGTACCGATTCTGAAGGATCAAAAAATTCAATTGATACTCTTCCATCAATACTGGCAATGGCAAATCCTTCTTCATTTGGAAATGTTTTCAAGTCGTTGATTTGAAGCTTTAATCCACTTTCTCTTGTTTGTATAGGAATTTTCCAATTTCTATGATCATAAATTTCAATAGTTCGTTCACTCATTCCTAACGTTAAATATTTAGAGGTAGTATCCATTTTTAACATTTTCCTAGCGGTTTTCGTACTATGAATAGGTTTTGATATTCGAGGATCTATCACATATAAATTGTTATTGAAGGTACTACAAATGAGAATATTGTTCATTGATACCAAATCATTAATTCCATTATTAACATCTGGTAATGAGTCTTTATTAATAAACCCTTCTTCAGTTAATTTCCCATTTTCATAATCCAATTGATAAATAGACCCATCTAATGACCCTAAATATGCATTATTACCTCTAAGGTATTCAATAGATAACATTGGTACTTGTGAATTGAATTGATTGAGTCGTATAGGCAGATCTACATAACTGCAATCATATAGAAGCACTCGATTATCCCATGACGTCACCAAAAACTGATTCTGAGACTTGGAGAATTTTAGATCAGAAATAATATCTAGATCATTGGGGGTAGGTACTTTGATAAATTGTGAATTAATTGCCATAGTTTATACACAAATGACAATTACAATTATGATGGAGAATATGATAGAACCCTTGGAGATGTCATTGTTTTTTAGTGCGCTCAAAATCCGGAGGGACGTGCACAAACCACCGATGTATGGGGGTTAAAATGGTTGCAACATTATTTTGAATGAGGTGGTGGTTGAGGTTTAGAATTCAATAAATTAATTACTTCTGCTGGATCTTGATCTGGTTCAACCCATTCAAAATTATCTGATTTAGTCAACCAATATTCCATGAAATAAAGTTCTTCTGGTAAGTCATTCATAGTGATTTTCCTTGCTCTTAACTCATCTCTAAAGTACTGTTGAAGGGTTACAATATCTTGATCATTATCAATGACTTGATCGATTCCACCACAAACAACAGCTTGTGTAGTTGGGGCTTCAATGTAATAATCATTTAACCGATTAACATTCAAATTTGTATAATTACGGACTTGACTATAATGGAAGTTCTTGAGATTAGTTTCATTATTCTCTTCAAAATATGTAATGATTCGATTTATAAATAGTAGTTCTGGTGATAATATTATATTATCAATTAATGTATTTGATTGTCTCCAACTAATTCTTCCTAAATGTTTGGGATATTTAAGGTTTATCATACCATAGATAAGGGGCATGCTTATGATACTATTAAAAATAGATATAGTCATTAATGGGATCAAATCTAATAGTAAAGATTCTCCCAATGTAATTCCTATCATTCCTGCTAAGTAAATGGAAGTTTTAGTAAGTAAATGCCGCCGTTGGAGGGTCATGTAATTAGGAGACCTTAGAGTTAGATCCAATAATCTGAAACAGTTCATATAATCATTATGAGTTAAAAAATGATTGATTCCTATTCTAACAATATCATAATTAAACCTATTGTGTTTTAAATGATACTCAAAGTTGATTTTAATCAAATCAATGGTTTTGGCCGGATCTGTGGGAGTAGGAGTTTGCAAAAGATACTGTCGTATAATCAGATCATTTGATAAATAATTAGGACTTTGTAGTAATACTGAGTAAAGTTGCAGTTCTAATTGATGATTTGAATGAGGATTAGTAATTCCTAAGAAGTCATGGGGGATTTTTATAGAAGTATTTTGGCGTTGAAGGAGTCTATTTGATTTTATCAAGTCAACTAAAAGATTTGAAATTACATGTGGAGGTAATTTATTGATATCATTTTGGAACAGATTTAAGCGATCGTTGAACAGTTGGAAATTTAATGGCAGTCGACTGAAATGGTTTTTTTGGTACAGAAGGGGTCGAACGAAGAGTAGGATGGTTTTATATCGTAGCATGAATGGCGTTTGATGGGGTGTGATGGTGTTTGATTAAGTGATACCAGATGGTTCTCTACCGCAGAGGTGCGACAATATTGTTTGGTGATAGTCTTATTGACTCTGGCACTAGGTGATAAGTCTTCGCGACATTGTTGCTCCAGGTCTGGCTGTGCAGCCAAAATATGCAAAACTACTAGAAAATTATGGTTAAACTAGAGACAGTATAGAATTAATGGTGGTCAAAGACTTGAAATAAAAGACTGTAGGAACGCCTGAGACCTGCCTGAAATATAGCTGCTTACATTCCTACCTCACTAGGTTTAGAATAAGATTCCCACTCCCAACGATCTAGAAATTTCACTAGGCCATCTTATGAAATTAAAATCATATAAGCTGCTCAAACCTATTCAGGTCCACCTCATAAATCGTTGACCTAGTGTCCCAATTCTCCATAACATCCTTACTTAATCAGTAGTCCCATAATGGTTGATCAAGTGGTTGCGAAATCATAAAACCGATGAGATTGAGCTGCGCATCCTGCGCATCAAATCGATGCTGGCAAAACTTAATCACATTACCGAATTGGGAGAAATAAAAAATACCAGGGAGAGCATAGAATAATAGCCGAAATATTGTCATTGATATCATTTATATAAGTATATGTTCTGAAAAGCTAATAAACAAATTGGTAATTTTGTTTGAAAGACCCTGGAATTCTTGAATTAACAACTAATTATGTCCACAAGTCATTATGACGATGATGATGATGGGAGATCTGATTTCTCTTATGTAGAATCGGATGTTTTACAAAGACCATCAGAAAATCCAAACAAAGATTTACATTTCTCTGAAGATGAAAGTCATTACTCCAGCAATTACTCAGGAGCCTCGTGGTTAGGGGGCCAACCACCAAAGATCAGTGGCATTCATGGGAATAAATATCAAAGTAGAGATTCATATATGTCATCATTTTCCGAGTATTCAGGACATGATCATGATCATTTAGCACAGCCAGTTTCAGTCAGAGTAGTTAATGAACCAGTCCAGCCCACTGTGAATCGATCATTGAGCTCTAAGAGATATAATGCCAAATCTTACCCAGCTGCTACCGGTGTTGGATCAGGTGGTGTTGATGCTGGGGGTATCAATTCTCAAACCACATCTGCCACTGCATCACCACAAAAATTAGAAACTCAAAAGTCCACCACTCATAATAAATTAGAACCTGATGTTCTGTACAATACCAGTATTGAAAGTTCTATACCCCTAAGGTCAAGTAGAAGACCAAAGAGTGAAATTGTTGAAAAAGATCGGTTAGCACAAGCCATTGAAGACTATAAGACCAAAGAATTACCTACTAATGAAATCCAACCACACAACCATCAAGTACGTCATGGACACAGTCAATCTCAACAACTCCCAAATACTCCTAAATATCCAGGAACTTCACCAAAAGGTCATAAAAAACGATTCTCGTTAGCTATAAGTGACGATTTAGATCAATTGATGAGAAGAGCTAGTTCTCTCAAACTGAGAACTTATAAATTTAATGATGTTCCTAAAACTGATGATAGTTCATTAGATCTGAAACTGTCACACGAGAATAACCTGCTGGATCCTCAAAACCATCGGTCTGTTGATAGTTTCAAAACTGCTAGTATATATAGTAATGAATCACAACCAGAAGAGAAGCCTTTAAATGTCCATAAAAAGGGAGAAACAAAAGGTGATAGACATAATGGTAGTGAGAAGAGCTTGCCACCACGTCCAAGTTCAGAAGATTTAGTTAAAGCCAGAAAGGTATCTAATCAAATTAAAGAAGAATCAGCTAGTCATTCCACTAAAGAAAGAATTGAGCAACCATTACCACCACCACCAATGGGATATAATAATAGTGATGAAGAATCACATTATTCAGATGAACCATTATTAAATGAAGAATCAAAAGAGAATAATTCAGTATTGACCAAGGATAGTCAAGACAGTGAACATAGATTAGAGGCAGGATTGGGGGCCGGTGTGGCAGCCACTGGAATTGCTGCCACTGGAGTAGCAGTAGATGCTGGAACCGTTGAAGTAACAAAGGCTACATCACCTAGAAGTAAGAAAACTCCCAGCATTAATAGACTGCCAGTATCTAACCAACAAAGACTTTCCCCTTCTAATCAGTCACAATTTCATAATCAACCTGATTATAATAATTATCAAAATTATTCCCCAACTGGAAATTTCCCCGTAAATAATTCGCAACCACCAAATTCTGTTCCTATGTATGACGATGAAAATACTTCATCACAATATAATGAAGAAGCAGAACAACGGGGATATCCAATAGGACAAGTTGAAGATAGAATAGATAATGAACCATTAAATTCGACTATGGATTCAAATCCAAATCCAACTCAAAATCCAACTCAAGATCACCCTCCATTACAATCAGATCAACCTCAATATAAAACTCCAGAAAACCAATGGACTCCTCCTATAGATAAACCCTTACACCAACCACAGCTTAGTCATGACAAAGATTTTAATATCGATGATCAATACTATGATATTGATGAACCAGAACAAATAATTACCAAACCTGCCAGAGGGAAATCAGTCAAAGAGTCTACAAAACATCCCAAAAAGATGAAACGGAAACCATCCAGGAAAAAATCTACCAAGAGAGATTCGTCCTCCCAGCTTAAACCATTCTCATATCATACATTAATTAACTTATTAGAAAGTATTAATGGAACTATCATTGGTGAGGAATTCAATCAACTAAATTTACCTATCAGAGAGAAACAGCTTATAGAAAAGATTGTTGATCAGTTATCAAGATTAACTCTGGATATGGTTTTGGATGAGCAACGGTATGAAATAGGTTTAGATCGTTTAGAGAGAGCTTTGAAGGTATTAGAAGGATTTATGTAGTGTTAATTATTAATATTAGTGTATATATATGTATACGAAGAAGGTTGCAAAAATTACACTTTTATTCCTTCGCACGCCCTGTCAATTAGCCAGCTTCGTGCCATTCGAGTTGGCTGGGACTGGTGAGAGTGTTTTTTTTTCTCTTTTACCTTTTAATTACTACTGACCAATCCACTGTTTCAGGTTGTGATAAATTGATAAATTGATAGATTGGTTTGTTGTGGTGTAAGGTTCCTAAATATTAGTGACTATTAGTTGATAGCTGGGACCTTATATTTAGTCCATCAAGTAAATATTTGTTATCGATTGTTTCAGTTGCTCGTATATTTTGATTACACGGCTGGGTTCTCATAAGTGAGTGAGCACCACACAATAACCCACCCTTACCTTAAAGTGATTAAATAGGACCGACTTCAGCATAGTCATTATGGACAACATCCCCAGGTATAGTCCATCGCCACCCTTACAAGAGACGGGGGGTAAAAGAGGTCATAACTTATCGATTAAGGTACCACCCAATTATCAAAAGATAAGACCGACTAGCACGGGGGATAACAGAACTAATGACCAAGAAGACCAGAAGACTAATTCCGCTAGTGATACTGGAGCTGGATCTGAAAATGGACAGACAATCGATAAACCTTTTTTAGATGAAGCAGCTCCGATAACAAAGCCATTCTCCCCTACACTGGCTAACCTTGATAGCATTACCCAACTCCCAACACCAATAATAAACAATGGATCATTTGGAGGGTTTTCACCAATTGATTATGGTCCTATAGAGATCCCTAAACCTAGGCAGAAAACAGCAATTCCTCAACAAGAGTTTTTGGATAAAGAAATGACGACGAATGATCGGAATATCAATATAATTCCAGGAGGGAGAACTATATCTGAATATAAACCTACACAAGGGAAACAATTAGTGGAGCATCAACAGACTAAAAGAATTATCTCTAATCCAATTATTGAAAAAGAACAACTGAAATTCCCAAGTCCCCCCATAGATGAAACGGTGAGTGAATTGGAAAAACAATTACTACAAAAGACATTTTATTCACAAAGATTAAATGGATATTTTAAATTTGTTAAAATCATTGGTAAGGGGAACTTTAGTAATGTCATATTAGTACAAGATATTAATGATGAAAATGTTAAAGTAGCTATAAAAATCATTCATATTCCTGTTAAAAATAATGATCAACTTCAAAATTTTAGTTATTTTCTTAAACGGGAATTGAAAATTTTATATCAATTGAATCATCCTAATATCATTAAATTATTAGATTATAATATTAGCATCCCAATTAATTCCGAAGATATTGAAACTGATAGAAATATTGAAAGTGAAAGTGAATATGATCATGAACAATTGGATCATGATTTACAAAATCCTGTTGATAACTCAATAAGTGATCAATTGATTTTTTTAAATTATTGTCCAGGAGGGAATTTATATGATTTTATGATTGAAAATTATCATATTTACAAAACTGAATTGACGTTTTGGATTAACATTAAGAATATGATTAAAGAATTATTATTATCAATAAATTACTTACATCATCAAAATATTGTTCATCGAGATATCAAATTGGAAAATGTATTATTAAATTATTCCATAAATGAATTAATGGAAGATCCTAATAAATCATTAATTACTTGTTTAACAGATTTTGGATTAGCTAAAAAATTGACTGAACCAAATCAATTATTAACCACTAGATGTGGATCGCAGGATTATATACCTCCAGAAATTTTAATGGGATTAAAATATCAAGGAGCCTTAGCAGATTCTTGGTCTGTTGGAGTATTAATTTATTGTTTATTAGAGAATAGATTACCGTTCGATTTACCTCCTTTAAATTATTTAAGTCAATCAGGAATATCCCCATCAGTTATTAAAAGAAAGTTACAAAAAAATACTCCTGCTCATAGAATTGCTATGATTGATTGGGATTGGTATTCAATTAATGATTTATTAGATAATAATCTTATTGATTATAAAGCCAAGCTGATTATGAAAGGATTACAAAGCATTGTAGAGAAGCTTTTAGTTAGAAAGGAAAGACGATTATCAATAGACGATTTGATTAGTGGTGGTGAACTTGATTGGATGTAAGATAAGAAGAATCAATGCTGAGCAGGGAATTAGCATTAGCATGCCAGAGTAATATTTATGGTTTCTGTAACTTTATATAATATACATATTTAATTATAACATGAGTATGTTAATCACAAGCCTACTTCAAAGCCTACTCTCACTAACTCAAACTCTCACTAACTCAAACATACTCAAATTCTCACCACACTCATTCTGTTGTGGGTTTTATTTGTGCGCGAACAAAATAAACCTGGTAATGAGTTTAAATGGTACCAAGGACATGAAGAATGGTCAAATGAATGGACACCATTCCATCACCGATGGAGGGGGTGATGGACTCAATAGTAATGGAGGAATCGTTAAAGATGACCCCAATGTCAATCTTATAGATTCTGTGCCCCCTGAATTACCTCACATCACTAGTAATATCATCCCACTATCAAATGTAATGAAATTTTATAGTCAAGAAACTTTTAAACAACTCAACACTATAGTGGAAAATTTGGCTATAAATGCTCATAAAGAAAATGATCTAAGTAGAAAGAAGAAACTTTTAACGCTTATTATTGCCTTAAGACATGATTTCATCAAGTTATACACTCTTGTCAAATGGGCTAGTAAATCTAAACAAGTGGGCAAATTAATTGATTTATTAAATTGGTTTAGAACCCAAGAATTTTATTTTGACCAACTATCGTTAGGATTAAATGAATTAAATGGGTTCAGTGGGGCCAAATTACCTAATAGTGATTTGATTACTAGTTTAGAAGTTCTTATTAAAGGTAGACCACAACTACCATCATATAATTTAATTAAATTAACTCCTAAAATTTCATCCCAAAAGATTTTATGGGTTCTTAAAGAATTAAATCTTTTACTCACAACTCGATTAGCATTAACTGATAATATTCCAAAACAATTTTTATCAAATCATATCATTAAGGATGGACGAATTATATTTAATCTTCCGAAAAAATTTGAACTTAGTATAACTGTAGGAAATGATACAATTATCGATAGTAATAATAATGAAGAGTATTTAAAATCGCCCTATTTTTTCATTGATTTTAAATTTTTATTTGGTATTAGTCAAGAAAATAATAATAATCTTCAAACTAATATTATAACCACTTTGCCGATTGATAATTTTTGGTATAAACTTGAAAAACAATGTAATTCAATTTTATTGAATAATAACTTGTCGGGACTTTATAAATTCTTGATTAGATTTTGTCAAATTTATAAATTTAAACTTATATTTGATCAACAATTAAATGGATTAAACCGATTAAAATGGTCTCATATCAAATATAAATTGGCTAGTAATAATTCCAAAATTTCTATTAATTATTGGGGTAATGAAAATTTAATTGAATTACTTATAAATGAAGATTTGGATATTGTGGTTGATTGGTATAAAAATAATCAATTGGTTGAACTGAATGTGTTAGATTTATATATTGACAATGATAATTTTAATGTTGAAAACTTATTGACTTCTATTTTAAACAAACATTGTGAAGTTTTAATGGATAAAATCTATCATAAGAATCCTAAATATTTGAAATTGATTAATCCATATCAAATTTTAATCAAATCCACTACAAAGAAATCATCAATTTTATCAATTGATTCATTAACTGGGAAATTTTATTTTGTTGATCCAGATGGAATTGAACTTCAAATTTTAAGGAGAATTAATCAATTCAATAATAATAATAATAACAATAATAACAATAACAATAACAATAACAATGATGACGATTATGAAGGATTCATTTCATATATATCTAATCAATTAATTGAATTAAAACTTCAAACCATCGCTAAAGAAATCCATAATAAATTAGTAACAATCGAATGGATTAATAATAGCATGATCACATTAAAGAATGATGAGTTAACTAAATTAGGAGTTGGTAAACGGTATAAAATTCAATATTTTAGATGTAAGAATTGGCCATCCACTTGGTTTTTAATTAACTTAATTGATGATAAAAATTTTGATATTAATTGGTATGTCAGTAGAATTAAATCAATTAGAGGGGATTGGAAATTAGAATGGGTTAGTCATTTATCATTGAATAATAATCTTGACTTTGAATTTTTCAATAATTTAGCGGTAGTTTGTTCAAATAAAATTATTGATAATACCATTTCTCAAGAATTAATTCAGAAAAATATTAAATTTATGGAAATTAAAGGAGATAATCCAATTTTACAAAAGAATTTTGGATCAGTTAATGATTCTAAAAATAATAGTCAAGGATATGAATTAATTTTATTAATATTCAATGAACAGGGACAATATTTACCAATAAAGAATTCTAGTAATTCAATCATGCTTAAATTTGAATTAATTAATAATCGAGAATCTAAATTAATTAAACTTAAAATGAAATCTAAATTAAATTTAGATCTTCCACAAATTAATCAAATTAAATTACCTAATTTAAGTATTAATGAAACTAGAGATTATTTTGAAATTAATGAAGAAATTAACTTGGTAAATTTTGGAATGAATTTTAATACTAATAATATTAATTTATTAACAGGGATATTCGATACCCTTTATAAATTTAATCGATTAATTACATTGATGAATGAATTTACTGAAAATAATATTGAAGTATTGGAATATAATGAACTGTTTAAAATTAAAATTAATGATTATTTTAAAGAAATTTATATTGGATTTCCTTCTACCTATCAAGAAGATGAAACAAGAACTTTTTTCCTTCAATATAATCCTAATGAACAAAATACTATTAAAATGATTATAAATTATCTTAATAAATGTTTATGTTATGAAAAGGGACCATATTCATTTTTAAATGTGTTTAATTATTTAAAACAAATCACTCCAATAATGGAAAGTATTAGTCATTTAACCAAGTTTTTAAACGAAAATAATAATTTTAAACTTGCTAATGGATTGAAAAAACTTAATTTAGATTTAAAATTCATAAATTTAAATAATTTTGAATTGTTATTCAGTTTAAATTATTTAAATAATAATAATGTTAAAAAGATTCAAAAGGATAAAATTATTTTAAATCTTAAATTTAAATTAAATAAATTTAAAATTCATGATAATTTAGATTTAATTATTAGCTTGATTGATAATATTAACATTAAGAACTTGAAGTATAAAAAGTTGTTTGAGTTAATTTTTAAAACTCTAAATGGGAATGATAAGTTAATTAATTTAAATTATGATTTTATTATTGATATGTCAGTGATTGATGAATTTTTATTAGAGATTGGAAAATGTTTTTTGAATTATGTAGAACATGAAATTTAGTGCTCAATAGAAATGGAGCTTTTTCACTGGTAGAGATCGAATACCGGTAGGTCATTACAGTGTATTGTATTAATATATAAACCGGTATAGAGAAAGTAGAGGAGTGTAGAGGAGTGTAGAGGAGTTCAACCCTTTAAGTCAATGGGATGGGATGTGATCTCTCCAGCTTCAACTATAAATTTCTGATTGCGAAATTTTTTTTTTCCTCGCCTTCTCCTTCTCACAATGGTTGCAAAATAATTATTAAATATGTACATTTTATATTACCTATACATTATTATAAACCAACCGTGTGCCCATTATACCCACACCCAATAGAAATATACAGAATGCAAAATTAAATTAGATAGATAGATAGAAAAAAAAATGTCTATAATACAAAAAATGTCGTTAAATGCATGCTTTAATTGAAATTACAAGGACAACTTTTTTTAAAACAATTATCACATTTACCATCAGGAGACGAAATAGTACACTTTATTTTCCGTTTACGACAATTAAAACAACTACTTTTTCTAGAATTATCTAATTTATAACTTTTGGATTTATCAATTTTGAACTTCAAATTTTTTTTATTAACAAGAATATCTTCTTTAGTAAATCCTTTGGAAAATTTACAAGGTAAATGTTTCAAATGACAAGATTTACAGCTTTTAAATTTAATTAATTTTTCACCAGAAATGATTAAATACCAATTATGAGAATCTGAATCATTATGATCATCACTTAACATTATAGCATCATTATCAAGTAATTGAGAATATTCATTAGATGATAATTTGAATTGGGTTAAATCATAGGCTTTATAATCTTGGGCCAAAACAATAATTTCGGCGTTACATTTAACTTTTCTCGCTCTACAAGAATCACAAGATGGCCCTAACCGTTGTCTTCTTTTACCACCAACATCTGGTGATAATGAAGAAGAAGTATTGGTTTTAGTACCAGCACCTGTGCTAGCACCTGCACCAGTAGTAACACTCTTCATATCAACTAAACTAGCAGATAATGGTGGGGGTGATGAAGTAACTGATGATGAATCAGATACTGACATAGATCTTATAGAATCAGAATTTGACCCCACTGGTTTTCTATTTCTATCAGGAGTATTTTTAGTAGAATCCATACTTGGGTTATGATGATTCCACGTACGATTATAAGTATAAGCATTATTTAAATCTAGAAGATTTGATTCAGTCAAAGTATTTGAAGTGGATGATGATGATGATGATGATGATAAATTTTTAATAGGTGGTAATACAATTTTTTTAGATGTAGGTAAAGTATTGATAGATGGTAACCGAACAGCATTCAAATTACCAACTTTACTACCTCCATTCATTATGGAATAAGATAATAAATCGTTAGATGACATTATAAAATAATCCCGTTAATTTTTCAAAACCTTTTTACTTAATCATCATTAAATATGGCAATGAAGTTGATATTTATATAGATACTGGTAGGAGGGTTGTCACATGGAATTTGAAACTCCGAAGAGGCTAAAAGGACCACTCGTGGAAATGCGGGAAACAACGCTCGGATAAACATGGGACCCGAACAAGAGGAAAGGTTAGCCCCAGAATTTAAAATCAGAGTGGGTTCTGACTATACTAGTGAATGTAATAGATATTGAAGAAGAGGCAACGATGAGAGTGATGGATCAGGAAGAGGTGCTGGGTGATTAGAAGTTTTATAGGAGGATAGTAATACTATGAATACCCTCGTCATAACTATGTGGTAATACGTTGGAGCAGTGATCTTGTGATGATTTGAGTCATCTCCTCAAGGAAAACCTCGGAGATTTTTATTATCAGAGGGAAATGAGTCGTCCTGATAACCAAGGTGTTAGCCCTCATGATGGGGGTTTCGAAATCCTTCAGAGGCCCTCAACGGGCTTCAGTCGTCATATGTTCGAGTAATTCTCATCCCCGAACTCGACTCCGAAGGCCCTAAAGTGGTTAGTCCTCATAATCACTTCACGGGCAGAATCGGGCTCGGACTGTACTGACCGCCCTTGACCTCAACTGGCTGGGTTAGAGGAACTAGAATCCGTTCCATTAACCGATGATATATGTACTAATAATAATAATATTATTATCTGGTTATTACCCTAGAAGTTTCCAACAGTCATCAATTTCTACTGATACTGATACCTTTGTTAGTTAGTTCATCAACTAACTGTCAATTAGCTTGTTCCATGCCCTTCCTCTATCATCTATTTACCCAATCCATCAATTTTTATTGTGGTTCCACTGTTTTATACTCCGAGGAAAACCATCAGGAAAGTTCCTTTTCCCCGAGCATCACCTCTGGCTTACCAGGAAAATCCTTTATACTCGGACAATCCAAGTCCGGCCTCCGATCGGATAGCCAACTGTGACAATTCATAGTCACAATTCATAGTCAGTGGCTCTTAATTGAGTTGTGTAATTGCTTGTGCTATTAAGGTCTTCGGACTTTTACAGTTAGTTTAGTGAAACCGAGGAGTGGTGGTGTTGTTCTTTGTGCCATGCCATTACTCCGAGTGATAGCTGAACCAGTTGTGGAGAAGACAAGGGTGGGAATATATTATTTAATAATCAAGCCCTCCTCTTTCATATGATATTATGTACTATGGTCTCTCCTTCAAGGCTCATTAAGCGTGGTATTTGAATCGATTGGACCTCCTCTCTTATACATTGCTTTAATAGGTATTAATATGGAGACGCGACATTTTACTTCAGTTTAGTTTAGTTTAGTTTAGCTTTTGCAGAGGGGGGTCGCGCGACACAAATCTCGAACTGCGACATCAATCCCATATTTACCATTTGTCTGTTTATAGTAACCCGCACACCTAATCTTCTTGAACCAATTCAAACACACTCTTTAGTAAATTATCATCTTTCTATTTCACTTTTCCTTTCCTATTTCCTTCTTTTTGCCCATCTCCTTCTTGACCCATCATACATAATACCTTATAAGGGCCTTTACCACTTCCTACAAAACATGGAGATCATGGGACTGGATTCTTTGAATACCCCCATCAAAAAAATCAAGGATTTATCGATAACATCTCCTGATATCAAAAGAATCATGGTGGAAAAAGGATATTCCAATTCCATCAGCGATAAGGTGTTACGTGAAATGAACATTAAATTAAGCCAATCCACCGATAACTTTAACTGTTCCCCCAATAACACCAGTGATAATGAAATCCATATTGATAATGTTGATCTAGATGAAATGGATCGAATGGATAATCAAGAGAATAAATTTAATCATATTCATAATGACTATTTCGACAAAATGGAATCAATCATGAACCATTATTCTATCAAGAGAAATACTCAAGAACTTTCTAATTCAAAGAAGAAGAGAAGGACTTTAACTGGGATTGAAGAAAGCCCTATTTTTAATCAGACCTTTAATAATAGACAAAATCATGATTCCAATTCATCTCATCCTAAGTTAATGAGGACAAGATTATCTCCTACAAAGATTCCCGATATGTCATTATCGACAATGACTAGCTCATTTAATTCTCCTCAACATCTCCCACCTACTTCATGTAATAATAATTCATCTCCATTACAACCATCATCACGTTCGTTGCGTCCTCCCCATTGTTCTGGTCCACATGCCTCAAATCCACTGTCATCGGGTATACCCCCATCCAGCTCATCACCAACACGTACATCGCCATCTCGAATTTCCCCATCCAGAAAATCCTATAACTTGAATGAAATGTTAACTAGAAAAATTTCAGTTCCAAAATCAAGATCTCCTTCTAGAGATCCTCCCAGAGATCCTTCTACATCTCCCACTAGAAATGCATCTAATAATACTAGTGAGTTCAAATACCCAAAATCATTTGCTAAAATTAATCCTGCTTCTTCTTCTTCTCAAGCATCCTCAATTCCTAAACTAACTGCTAATAAACCAGTATTACAGAAAAAATCATCTATTCCAACATTGAATCATTCTGGTTTACCTAAACAACCATCCAATTCTTCATTAAATCAATCTCAACCCCCTTCATTGCAGAAGAAGTCATCGATTCCTACTCTTCAGAAAAAGTCATCAATTCCTACCCTTAAATCCAAACCATCTATACCCAGATTACAATCTAAATCATCTATACCCAACTTACAAACTAAACCATCTATACCCAGCTTACAGAAAAAATCATCCATTCCTACTTTACAGAATAAACCATCATCCATTCCATCATGGCAACAACACCTGTCATCTAATTTGAATAAGAAACCTTCATACCCCAGTTTAGATCCATCAATTCAGCATAAATCAGCCCCTACTACCCATATAACTAAAACCCCTAGTTCCAATTCTTTATATTCGTCAAGTTCTTCCACTTCCTTAAGTTCCGGTAAGACTTATGATAAACCTACCATCTCCTCATCACAAAAATCATTAGATAAATTTTCAAGGTTCAAGACCAAATTTCAGTAGACATAAGGTAAGACACCTATAAATAGTGCAGGGTAAATGTTTATTTCAATAGAGAAACTAAATAGATATTAATATAATTAAGAGTAAATGTTAGATTGAACTTTGATTTCCCCTCCTAAAAACACCTCTTGAGATCCAGACCAACATTCACTTGGTTCAAGAGTGACAAAATCAGTCACATGACCAGCTTCAATACATAACATATCAAGGTATCCCTTTTTAGGTTCAAAATCACCTAAAGAATTAGCTTTATCAATCCAAGGATTCCATACAACAGCATCAGGTAAATTATTTCTCTTGATATTTTGTTGAACCTTACCAAGTTTAATAATTTGTAATAATTTATCAGGATGAATATTTTTATAAATTCTATCAAATTCTTCGGTAAAATTAACCATAGGAGATTTTTCAATGTACCAAGTTTTTAATAATTGGTCAAAACAATGTTCATCAGTTAAATTAGTAACTACAATATCTTCAATATCATTAACTTTAAAATAACTATGAAATAACCAATTAAAGTCAAATGCAGTTTTACCAGGATTAGACACATCAATTTTAGTAATCATTTTATCTGAAGCTAAACTGATTGAATAGATTAAAGTAAAATCAGGGTTTTCATTTGAATTGGCATTTTTAGATTTCCATAATTTATAAATATCTGGATTAGCTTGTTCAGGACTTAACCCAAATTGGACCGTTAAAGGAGATTCGGTCGTTTGACCCAAAAACTCCCAAGTAGAATTTCTAGCAAAACCATGTTGAGGTAAATTAAAGGTTTCATGAGATTCAATTTTAGTTTTACCAAAATTTGGGAATACTAATGGAATCCCTCCTCTAACTGGTTTGGATCCATCTAGTTTAGCAGCTTCTGATAACCATAATTGTTCTTTACCTTGAACCTTCCAAGAGATCACAGTGGCCCCATACTTTAAGATAGTTAAAGTGGTGGTTGGATCATTATCCAAACTTAATATAACTTTATCGTTGTGATCTTCTACTGTCATAATTCACTGGTATGTTGGTTAAAATGTCCACGATTATCCAAGTTTATATAGACGAGCCTGCGAATCCGAAAGAGGTCGTGTGGTATTCAAGATCATCAATTAATTAGATGATTGCGTTCTAATCACCACAAATACCAAAGTCCAACCATTAGTACCACCACCTAGTACTGTCTAGTAACATCTAGTACTGTCCTACCATCGCCCTACCAATCATTCAATACTCCGCGCATCCATTCTCTTGCTCTCCACTACATGTTTAACAAACCAGCTTGCTCTTCTTGCTATTTCTGCATAATTGCGAAACTCTAAAACAAAAACTTGCAAAATTCACAGTAAAAACTAAGGGTCCTCTAAATGATAATCACACGACTATATTCATCATACTCCCTACCAATCGTATAATTAGTGTTTATATCCTACCACCCTTGTTACTCCTATCACTTCTATTTACAGTTATCACTTCTATTTACAACTATCACTTCTATATATGACTACTACGTTCATACTCTTTTATCTTCCCCCCAAAAAACTTGATTTTCCTGCTTCCACATCTCTTCTCTCTCTCCTTTCGTTATATGCCAATTTCTTTTTCGTTTCCCCTATTTCCCGGATCCTCACTTTTTCTCATCGCCAGTTTGATCATTTCAAACATCGTTCTCACATTTTTTTTTGTTAGGGTATTAACTGACAGGTTTATTTAAATTGGTTCCACCTCCCCGCTGAAAAAAACAACGCTTGTTCTTTTTCTTATTTGGTCGAGGACTTTTATCATCCAAGAGGGTTAGTTTTGTTCAACACCTATACGCCAAGTCAAATCCCCGCTCATTAATAATCATGTCGATTCTAAGGTCCAGGGTGATCCAGAAACCTTATCAATTATTCCATTATTATTTTCTTTCCGAAAAAATCCCCAATAATAATCTATCAAATTTACAATTTGAAACTGATATCAAGCTTACGGTCAATAAATTAAAACATCATCAATGGCAATTAAATGAAATCATTCATTTTGGGTTTTTATCATCGGTGATTTTATTTGTATTTTTCTTTTTCCCAGCTTCATTTTTAATAAAACTACCAATTTTAACCGTTTTCACATTATGCTTTTTAATCCCATTAACTAGTCAATTTTTCATTCATGCATTACCAATATTTTGTTGGTTGGCGTTATTTTTCACTTGTGGGAAAATTCCTCATGAATGGAAACCAGCAATTTCGGTTAAATTTTTACCAGCTTTAGAAACTATATTATATGGAGATAATTTATCTAATGTATTGGCGACTATTACCACTCCTTCATTAGATATTTTGGCTTGGATCCCTTATGGATTAATTCATTTTGGATTCCCATTTATTGTAGCGATTTTAATCTTTATTTTTGGACCCCCTACCTCATTGAATTCATTTGGATTTGCCTTTGGATATATGAATTTATTTGGGGTATTTTTACAGATTTTATTTCCAGCGGCTCCTCCTTGGTATAAAAATTTATATGGATTACAACCTGCTAATTATTCAATGATGGGATCTCCTGGTGGTTTAGGTAGAATTGATGAAATTTTAGGATTTGATATGTATACTACTGCATTTTCTAATTCTCCAGTTGTATTTGGAGCATTCCCTTCTTTACATTCTGCTTGTTCGATTATGGATGTATTCTTTTTATCTTGGTTATTTCCAAAATTTAAAGTGTTATGGTGGGGGTATGGTTGTTGGCTTTGGTGGAGTACCATGTATTTGACTCATCATTATTTCTTTGATTTAATTGGTGGGGCATTTTTGGCATTTATGGTTTTCACTTATACTAAATATACTCATTTACCAGTTATAGATCCTACTAAATTTTGTCGTTGGAGTTATACTGAAATCCATAAAGTTGATATTTATGGTTCAGATCCGTTTAATTTTAATTATAATGTTAATGAATTTATTTATGATAATGAAAATAATATGGAAAATTCTATTGGTATGACTAATTTAAATTTATCTTCTACCAGTTTCCAAAATGCCAATAGTTTAGATCCTCATATGATATTATCTAATTCAAATTCTAGATCTAATTCTACTTCAAGTGTCAATACTGTTAGAAATTCGGATTCTAATCAACAGAATTCAAATTCAAATTCAAATTCGTCCCAACCACAATCACAAACTTCTAATGGTAATAATTATGACTCCAACCAGGATTTTAGTATGGACTTTTCAAATTTGAATAAATCTAGACAACCATCAAAGATTTTTTTACCACAAAATTTGCCCATAATTGAAGATGAAGAAACCAGTTCTTTTGAAAACTCCGCCACCACTTCTGTATTTGATGAAGTAGAGAATTTAACTACTATCAATTCTAATACATCAGTTGATGAATATGACAAAAAGAAATCCAAAAAGAACTAATTTCCTTATAATTTTGCTTACTTAATTTTTTAATGATTATGATTTTTTATCTTTTGTTTGTTTTTTCTTTGTTTTTGCCCACTCCTTGTTAATATCTACTAATTTTTCTTATGCCTAGGCCCCGCAGGCCCATTTACATCACTAGGCAAATAATAAAACTTAATTTTAATAATATTTAATAGTACTTCATAATTCTTAATCTTAATATTTAATAATACATAATACATATTTAATAATCATCATGACATGGTTTATATTAATCTATTTACAATGAACGTGAATTTGTAAGTATTTAAACGGTTATTAATATCTATTGACTAGCTTGTTCAAATGAAGTACCTACATTTAATTGTTTATGAGTATTCTGTTTAAAAATATTAGCTCTCAATATTCTTGGATCTTTTCTTAAAGTTCTTAATAATTCTTGTTGAACATTAGCACTTACATCGAATCCCATTAAAAATTGATATCCTTCAAAATGTC
This sequence comes from Yamadazyma taylorii, assembly GCA_030583035.1. NCBI lineage: Eukaryota > Fungi > Ascomycota > Pichiomycetes > Serinales > Debaryomycetaceae > Yamadazyma > Yamadazyma taylorii. The sequence goes on along the minus strand of JAJMHJ010000010.1, from coordinate 77,413 downwards.
TTTCTTGATTTTTACTAATGATTTTTGGTAAAATTTTTGGACCTATACTAGTGATATCTCTAATGACCCCTCTATTATTTAAGATTAATTTCCCTACGGTATTGGCGATTTTCACGGCTTCTTTGTGTTTATTGATCCCGTCGGTGATTCTGGCTATAGCCATCAACTCATAATACATATTTGTAGACTGTGGTTGAGTATAAGTTAAGGGAGTATGGTAGAGGATGTAATGATATATGGACTAGACTGATGCTCTTCTTTTAATGTTATAATGATTTCTTTGAGTTGTTCGCGATAAAAAATTTCACTTTGTAAAATACACACGACCGCATATCGGTTTATAAGTTTTTGTTTGGTGCAGTTGTTTTGCAACACTAGTCACGTGCAATGATAAATTGTCAAATGTCAAATGTCAATATATTTCCAACATATTTGCAATTTTGATTATAAATTTATCAATTTATTTATTTGAAAAATGGCTTCTAATATTACCTGGCACCCTAATTTAACCCACCAAGAAAGAAGTGACATCATTTCCCAAAAAGGGTTAACCATTTGGTTAACCGGATTATCTGCTAGTGGGAAATCAACTATTGCTTGTGCTTTAGAACAATATTTATTAAATAAAGGAATAAATTCTTATAGATTAGATGGTGATAATGTTAGATTTGGCTTAAACAAAGATTTAGGGTTTAGTGAAAAGGATAGAAATGAAAATATTAGAAGAATTTCTGAAGTATCTAAATTATTTAATGATTCATGTTGTATTGCAATTACTTCATTTATTAGTCCTTATAAAGTTGATAGAGATATGGCTAGATCCTTACATAAGGAAAGTAATTTACCATTTATGGAAGTATATATAGATGTTCCTTTAGAAATTGCTGAAAAGAGAGATCCTAAAGGATTATATAAAAAGGCAAGAGATGGAATAATTAAAGAATTCACCGGAATTTCTGCTCCTTATGAAGCACCAGAAAACCCTGAACTTCATATTGTCAATGATGATTCTATTACAGTGGAAAAAGCTGTAGAACAAATTGTGGATTATTTAAAAGCCAATGAGTATATTTAGTTTATAGGTGAAATAGATTAAATCTCATCCGTAAACCAGTCAAACCATCAACCAGTCAAACCGCTGGTAGCCATAGACATGAATGTAGATAAACCTCTCTTATCTTCATGATAACCATCACCCGTTCACCATCACCCGTTCACCATCACTTCTTTAAACTATCTAACCTAGCTTGTAAATCATCTTCATCATTTCCTTCATGTCCACCACCACCAGCTGATGCTCCAATGGCTTGTGCCATTCGTGATTCTTTTTCTTCTGTTGGTAAACTGGTAGGTGTATCTTTCAAATTAGCATTCAAATCAACTCCTATTTCATCCAATACTTTTCCTAAAATTTCATCCACTTGTTCTTCTTCTCCCAATTCATCATCTTCAAATGTCATAGCATCATCAATAGCATCATCCATAAACTCTTGTTTTTGATCCATCATATCATTTTCTTTTTGGAATTCTTGGGCTATTCTTGACAATTGTGGTAGATTCATCGATCTATTCATTCCTGATAATAATCTAGTAGCATCTCTCATAGAAGTAGCCATTTGTTGATTACTACGAACACTTTGGATTCTTAAACTAATGGCTTGTAGTTGGGCTTTCATAGAATTAAATTTCGTGATATATCCTTTAGTCCTTACTAAGTCTTTAGCTTGTACTTTAGCACTAGAAATTTGTCCTTGTTTGGCAGATTTTTTAATATCTCCAATTAATTTCTTTTCTTGTTGTTGTAATTTAGTAGTCTCTCTCATCAATTCTCGTTGGGTTTTTTCAAGAGCTCTCTGGTTTTTTCGAAGTCGTTCTTGAGGAGTTAATTTCTTTCCAAAAGCCCATTCGAATAATTGTGACATGATTGTAGAATTGTAATTAGTGTGTTGTACTAGGTTGGTTACTTTACCTGACCCCTTTAGTTTTACGTTAGGGTGCGACTTGGTTATCAATGACGGTAAAGGCACATCGCACAATATAATCACATAAAGGTTGCAAAATACATGTATAATTTATATACCCATGTATAATTTATATACCCATATATAATATATATATATCCATATATAGTTTATATATCCATATATAATGAATACATGTCTCACTAACTACTATAACATCATAAATGTCTGGTTTCGTCTATATCTTGGCATCTCTGATCAATGAAACTGCATATTCAGCCATCCCTAATCCTGCTTGATACCCATATCCACTAGCTCCATAATTATGAATTAATTGTTTCCCATCAATTCCTTGTGATTCAATTCTGACTCCCCCATGTCTACTTGGTCTTAATCCAGCTGCTGACCTAATAATTTCCAAATCTTCAACCTTACTTCCTTTAGGATTTTGGGTCAATAATTCCGGTACTAATTGACTAGTTCTACTAATAATATCTAAAGTTTGCTCTTTAAAACATTCGGTAGTCCACGAGTCTTTTTGAATAAATCCTCCTAATACCAACTGATCATTTGAATATGGTCTTTTAATCAAATAAGTAGCATAATCCTTACCCCATCTTAAAACATTTTCAGAAATATGTGGAGCTCTAACTATTAATACCTGTCCTCTGGTAGGATACATATTAGTATCTTTAACCCCTTCTAATGAAAAACTTCCTAATCCACTACAATTGAAAATTACTTTTGTGTCATGATAATATAATTGACTAATATGGGTGACTTTCTTTCTGATGAAGTTAACTCCTTGCTTTTGTAAGTATTTTTGAAAATTTTGAAGAAATATTGGACAATTAAAGCTCCAAGACTTAAACTTTATTCCAAATACAGTACCTGAAGGTAATTGGGATTTGGGAATCACTTGATAGTCTTCGAGATATGAGGATAGTGAAGAGATTTTAGCTGTAGATGGCATCACATCCCAATACTCTCTGGAATAACATCTATCTAATCCTAATTGTGGACCTCCTAAGGTTTTCATTAATGAATGGAGATTGGTATAAGTATATTTATCAAATGCTAAGGTTTGAGGGTCATCTCCTGATATACAACTAAAATTCCCCCCGGCAAATGGACTAGTGAATTTAGATGATTCATCTCCCGGAAAGAATTCGGCAAGAACAGTAATATCTTTCCCATCAGCTTGGGCTTTTTCAAGTAAATTGTACACGGTATATAATCCAACGATTCCCGATCTAAACAGTTTAGGTTGTTAGTACAAACAGGGGGACATTGAATAAGATGATCAGCTAATATCAATCATAAAAACATACCCTAACACCACGTATTTCATATTATATGGGTTTTTTGTATATGTCGTTTAATATACTCTATACTATGAGATTAAAATATGAGAGGAATTGTGATGGCTTAAATATTTATCTTTTCTTCGATCTCTTGACTCACCGATCGCAACAGAGTCACCGCGCCCGGTTGCAAAAAAAAAAAAGAGTCAGGCAGATAATCAGATAATCAGATAATCAGATAATCAGATATTTTAAGTAATTTTATTAACTATAAATCGGTACTATAATGCAATTTTTACAGGCTATGGATCTATGACAGTGCTTCAACTCGTGGGGAAGGGGATTGGTCAGGTAAATTACTATTCAAACTGATTCCTTCATTGTCATTCAATGCTCCATAATCATCTAAAATTTTATATAATTTCCTAACCATTTCATCATTATTTTCCACTTTAACATCTTCCATTCCATATCTAAAGATTGTGACCAACCCATATAAAGCTAAAATGGTACAAACGAAAAGAGCAATGTATCCCTTCAAAGTGAATCCTTCAGGTAATGGTTTAAATTGAAGTCTTTCACCAGTTAAATCAATCCATGCATCTTTACTATCACCAAAATTTCCGGCAGCATTACCAATATGAGAGATATTAGCAGCTTTACAACTATCGAAATGATTTTCTGGAATTGATTGATTTTGGATATATTGTGGAGCTTCTACTAATGTGATAGCCAATCCTTGTTCTAAATGCCAATCTACATGACAATGGAAATACCAAACTCCTGGATTATTGGCTTGGAACCTAATAATTATGAACCCATTAGGATTCACTAACAAAGTATCTCTCATCATTGGATATTGTGGGAAATCATTATGATCGGGATTTTCTGGGTCATAAACAATTGGATTATCATCATCATCACCTTCTGGGGATTTTTTAATCACTTGAAAATTATGTCCATGTAAATGGAATGGATGTTTACCAGGATCTTGATTATTTAAAACAATTTCCACTACTTCATCTTTTTGTAGTATAAATGTATTAGTGTTGGATCCATAAATCATGGCATTGTTAGCAAAATTCCCACTACTAACAACACTATATAATGTAGGAACTTTAGGAGCTGTATAAGAAATATCATTAAAAAATGCATAATTGATCCCATCTCCTAAATTATCCATGGTAAAATCTAAGGTAATTTTATAATCTGGTTCATCAAATAATGCCACTTTTTCTAATGGCTTAATATCAAAATCATCGAAATCTCCTAATGATTCAATCAAATCATCATATTTGGCTTCATCATTACCTTCTATAACTTTGGGTAATTCATGATCTTTGTTATATTGCATATAATTGGTTGAGATGAGATATAAATCAGATGGTAAAACATCCAACATATCTTTATCAATGATATTTAAAAATCTATAATTCTTTTCAGTGGAACTTTTGGTAGTAACTAAAACTCCATAACGTTGAGCAACTGCTACATATAAAAAATCAACTTCATATGGTTCAACATAGACTCCATCAACTTCAACAATTGTGAACTTATGATCCTCGATTGTTAAATATTGAGATGTAAATAATCCCATATTAACTATTCTTATAAAGTATGTAGTGTCAGAATCGACTGACCAAGTAACATTTTTGGTATCATTGAATAAAGAATTTTGAGGAATTGGCTCAGCTCCGGTAGGATTATACCTATTTAAAAATTTTTCCATTAATGCTGGTCCTGATTTATGATACCAATCACTAATAGAAACAGTCAATTCTTCATCATACTTGAAGGGAATCTTATCAGCATCATCTTCAATAATGAAAATTCCTCTAAGACCATCACCATATTGATTACCAGAATGTGAATGATACCAATAAGTTCCTACTTGATCAGTAACCGTAAAGTTATAAGTAAAAGTAAATCCTGGTGGAATAGGACATTGAGTCACCATTTCAGGTCCATCCATAGCGTTCGTATCCTTTTGAAACAATCCATGGAAATGTAATGAAGTGTTCTTATTAGGTAAATTATTACTCAAATTAATAACTACTCTATCATCTTTATGAACTCTTATAGTTGGGATGGGCCATTCATTATTGATACCAATGACTTCTCGTTCGAAAACTCCATCTGGGTTAGCAGTCACATAATCAACAGTGAAATTAAATTCTCTAGTCTTACACCACACCCCTGTAGCTAATAGAAGAAACTGTATCCAAAATATCGTCAACATGTTTCACCTTGTTGTTAGATCAATAACTAAAGGGTTTAGGAATAAAAAGTAGGCTTTAAAGTATGAGAAATCAAATTTTTCTTTTTTATCTTTTCCATCAGTGCGATTTCGGTCTTGTTAGGATCGGATCAAAATACCAATTGGTCGGGAGCATATTTAGTAGTAGTAGGGGTTTACATTGGGCTCGTATAAGAGAGAACATTAGAATCGATACATTTATACATTTTATTAAACTATAAGGTTTTAACCAAAGGTTTTCAATTGTATTTGAGAATCATCATTATCTTCAGGCTCGTAAGTTTGAGCATTGAGTTTGACTAAAGTCTCAGTTAACAGTCTTTGCGAGGGAGTTAATCTACTATTTACCACTTCCTTAAAACTATTAGGATTATGGCTAATTAACAGTAATAATTTGTCATGTAAATAGACTTGATTTATAAGGTTATTAAATCTCAATATTAATGGAACAATCAATGCATAAAATGCTGTTAAGGATTCTTCATTAGTTTGAGATTTGGCGAATAAAATTAGAATTTCAAATCCTAATTTACTATCAATTGATTCTTCATCTATCTTCCCATTATCTCTAGTTTTATTAGTCAATTGTTTGATAATATTTGTAATTAACATTTTTGTAACCAAAAAATTATTTTTCAATGATGATTGTTGAATTAATGATTTGATACAACGAATTCCCATTGGTTTAGTATCATCATTTGAAATCATGTTAGTCAATGAATCCACCATGGTTTTAGAATCTTTTTCACTCAATGATGTTTCACCAACAGTAATAAGAATCATATAAGTTAAAACTGAAGATGTAGAAGATTCGGTGATTGGGTAATACTTTTCAATGATACTAGCAAAAGTAGTAACTAAAGAGGTATTCAATTGTTTCAGTTCTTTAATAACTTGATGTAAATATGGTAATACTGTGGAAATCAATAATTCATTTTTAAATTCATATTTCTTTCCAATAATGAACAACAAACATGAATATAAATCAGCTTTAACTACATCAGGAAACCTAGGTAACATAGTTACTAAAGTTTGGAAAACTTGTTTAAGGATCACTAAATTAGGACCTGAATCAATTTTTTTCAACATCAATTGAGTTTGATGATCGGAACTATCATAATCCGCTTTCAAGAATGGTAAATAATTAAATAAAGGTAACATTACCAATCTAATCAATTCAAATAATTTATCAAATCCTTCTAAAAGACCTTGATGGCTATCAAAATATGTCTGAAACATTGAATGAACAATTCCCATCAATTTGATTTGAATTTCAGTATCATCTTCAATCACAATTAATCGATCAAGGACATCAACTATTTCTCCAAATATCTCGTCATGGAATAAGATCGTTACTAATTCTGGGTTCTTCACTAAACTATCTAATGAAACAAGTACTTCAATGACGTTTTTATGTTTTATTAAAGATTCAACACATTGACTGAACAATATGAAGAAAAACGCCGATGCATCTCCCCCTAAATGATCTTTAACAAATTTCGTATTTTGTTCTAATTCCAAACTTAATACACTTATAAAATTGATCCAATACCCATTATACATTTGTAATTCTTTTGAATTACTATCATTATATTTCAAGGTACTGAACTCTTTAAGTGAAACAATCCATAATGATATCAATAAAGTAGAGTATCTTCTTAAAATTTCTGCTAATTCGGCTTCAGATTCTAAATCATCATTAGTAATATCTGCTTCATCATTAACGTCTGGTTCATTATCATCTTCATAGTTATTGGTATCATCGGTGGTCAATTTATCTTCGTTGTCATCCTGATTCAGTCTGGTTTCATTTAAAACTTTCATATCATCATAACTATTCAATCTTACTAATGCCCAACAATTCAAAATAGATACCTGAATAGATTTTCTCCCATATTCAGACATAGATTCCAAGAACCCAAATCTAAGAAATTTATTGGATGATAACTCTTCCAAGAAATATATCAAGGTCTTCAAGATTCTTTGTTTAGAATAAAATTTAATTCTAGGAAGATTTATGAATTTTGATGATACATTTACAGCATTAACAATCACTTCGGCACTACTTCCACTACTAAAACAAGGAACTATAGCACTAATGATTTGGGCTTGTTGTTGTTCAAGTATAGAAACACCAGCATACATTGGATCTTCCATGTCACCAAACAATCCTAAAACTTTATCCAATAGACTAATACCCCTTAATTTAATAATATTTATAGGTGAAGTGGATCCTAAAAAGGCAATTTTAACAAGGTCGGAGATTCTTAGTTTTAATTTTTCTAATAATCCTGAATTTTTACTGGCCAATTGCAATAAATGATTTAATAAATCATAAATAAATAATTTGAATTCCCAAGATATAGGTTCATTTTTATCATCAACATCTCCTTCAGTTCCAACAATATTTTCAATTTCTTCATCTTTAAAGTCAATGGTATCATTATGTTTCTTCTTTTGTCTCTGTAAGAGTGGTAATAATTTTTGTTGGAAATTAACTTCAATATAAGGTTGAATTAATTTTCTTGAAGACATTTTGAATAAAGAATTTAAAGTAGCAAACCAATTAAGCTCTAAACTTGATTCCATCCAAAGCATAATCAAATCTTTCAGTTCTTCACATGGCTTAATATTGAATGATACCCAGATCAATTGAACCACTTCTTTAGTTAAAATATCATTACCGTAAACCTTAATTAATTCAGTGAAGCAAGAATAACCTAATTTATAAAGACCAAAACTAGAATTGAATGGGAATATAGATTCAAGGTTTAATGAAGTAGCTGAAGTACTTGATAAGCCGATTTTCAAATTCTTTGAAATAATTGAAATTAAAGTTGAGGAATAAAAATTTACTTCATCATCTAATAATTTAGGGTCAAATATAACTAATTCTTGTAAAAGTCTTAATAAGTTTTGAAAGATCACTACATTATCACCAATAGAAGATGATCCGATAGCATATCTTAATGAAATAATCAATGATTTAAGCTCTTGTCTATTATCGCTTGATAATGATCTAAGATTGGGACCCAAATTCGTAATGAAATTTTTGAGCAAATTGGCAATTAATCCCATACTATTAAATTTATATTTTAAGTTGATCAAGGTTCGACTCTTCAAGTTATATCCATACAAATCATTCAAATAAGTTTCAAATATTCTGGTTAATAAAGGTGATAAAAATGAATTGTTAGGCAAATTAGAATCAAATAATAAGGTGATAGAATCAATACTGTAGTAGTAAACTACTGGGTTTGGATCCACTAATAATTGATAAGCCACATTATAAAGATCATTACTTCCAACTCCAGTATGACTATAGATTTTACCCATTGATGACAAGGACTTCCCTCTCAGCAATGGATTAGTATCATTGATAATTGAGCTAACGTAAGCATCAATATATTCAGTAATCAACTTTTTGTTGATGAAACAAGTGGCTAAACCAACAGAATCACTATTAATTTCAATTAAATTAGTACTAGAGCAATCAAGTTTTTTCAAAATATCAATGATAGTAGAAATAAGTTCTTTATCAAGTGAAAGTTTCTTTTGATGGGCATGATTTAACATCCCATGAAGACAAATTGACACATTTACACAAATAGCTTTATACCTTAAAGGCGTCACAGCTTTAGATGTTAATGAAGTTCTAATTTGTTCCAATAAAGACGATTGGATTTTAAGGGTCAAATAAGGAAATACTAATTGGAACAATTCGATAGCTAAATCAACCAAAGAAGTAGTAAGATCAGTAGAATACTTTTCGATATGAGAATAGTCATCACTAATGAAAACAGCTGGGTCATAATTAACAGAAAAAACAGGGCCTTGGAATACCATTTCTTCAAAATAATCAAACCATGGTGCACATTCAAGATAAATGTCTTCTTTTGAAGATTCAATACTTCCTTTAAAGGTGGTTTTCTTGTAAAATGGATCTTCGTATAAAAGGTAATCAACAGCTGAATCCTTGGAGTTATCCACATCATTATGGATAAGTTCATTGATATTGGTGGAGAAATCATTAAATTTACTGGTGACACCAAAATTATAGTTTAATTCCTCATTCAATAGGATTACATTTGGATCTAAATCATTGACCTTTTCATAAGTTGATTTATACTTTTTGGAAGAAGATTTTGATTTATCTTTAGTAGTTGGATTTTCAACAGAAAAGATCTTTGGGTCACTGATTATTTTAGTTACAAATACTACCATAGAAGAGTTAATATCACTTTTAAGATGAGTAGTTAATTTAGTAAAATTCTTTAAAATAATTTTTTTAGCATAAAGAATTGAACTAATGATACTATTTCTAATCAGTAAAGTATCACTATGACCATAATTACTAAAGATAAAATTTGAAACAGCATTAATGTTGAAATTGTCCTTACTAAAATAACTGGATGACAAGTTTGTAACCTCAGAAATAAATTCTATATTTGTTTCCAAGTAACTTAAGTAATTATATGACTTTGTCAATAAGAATTGAATTTGTTTCAGTGATTCAGGAGTTAACTCAACTGTATTGATATAATTCAGTAAACATATTAAACTCATATTTCTAAGTTTAAGATTATCCAAAATCTCCTTCTCTTGACCATTTTTAGTGTTACCACTCAAATTTGATGTGACGTATTGTGAGGTTAATAAACTTTTCCAAAATACTAAAAATTGGGAGGAGTTTAATTTGACGAATTCTGAATCGTTGTGTAAGGTAACTAATGAACTTAATATTACCCAACATGTTAAACTCTTCAAATAGTGAGTCTTGGTATAACTTGTATTCTGTTTTAATCCTTGAGTACAATAACTTAAAACTTTGATTATGGTTGAATTTTGTAAATGAATCGATTCAGTTTGCTTGATTAATGCCAGGAGAGCCAATGAATAGCTGAGTAACCTAATAGAAACCATAGGACTGGTATTGGTATCTAAATTAGCTGATACTTCTGAGCCCTTCCCTTCTGTAAGATTATTTAACTCAGTATTAAATAAATTAAAACATGATAAAACAATTTGATTAACTTCGATTTCATTTACTTTAGTATACTTGAGTAAGGTACACAAAGCATAATTTCTGATATAATCATTTCTATTAACCAATAACTGAAAGAGTAATTTGACAATAACAGATTTTTCAGGAGATTCTAATCTCGCATCTTCATCAATTTCTTGACCAGATTCCTTAGAATTTGAATCAGAATTAGTATTCACAAACGTATTAAAGTCAATTCCAAAAGGAAGTAAAATTTCAATTACTGAAAGAACTAATGAACATTGATATGGATTATGATAGAAATTACAACTTCCTTTATTGGTAGATTTTGAAGAAGTTTTCGAAGATTTCAGTGAGAATAACAGCTTAGACTTCTTATCTTTAGAAGTCGATGGCATATTGGATTCACTAGAAGAATCCAGAGTATCAAACTGACCGAGAACAAAAGAGATTAACATGTCATGACAGGTGACTCCTCCTTCTTTAACCAAATAATCAATAATCCGTTTCCAATGTTCTAAAGTCTTAATCCAACTAGAATCTTGAATATGAGTTTGTGAAGATGACGAGATTTCAGAAAATTTGTATAACATCATTTCTAGTAAATTGATCATATTCGATGATAAATATTCTGAGTTTTGAAATTGTTCTAGTTGAACACAGAATACAATACATTCTACCACTCCAGTATTGAAAAGATCCCGGTTGACATTTGATTCCATAATATCACTACATTCGTTATAACTGCATTGTTCCTTTGGGTAGATAACTCCTTCATTTGTTTTAATACCAGTGAAATCATCATTCCAAGTATTATTGGATGGTAATCGATACAAACTGATAAGATATTCAATAGAATTGAATTTACCGGTAGGAATAAAATTAATAAACAAGTGAGCTAGTAGTTCAACAGTAGCAATCCTTATATCTTTTGAAAAATTCGAAAGACCATAAATCACTGATTTTTCAAGGGAACTTAATAAAGTGGATTGAAATTGGTGTTGATGAGACATAATAGATTCCGGTTTCATTTTAGCTCCTGAAGTGGCAGAAGCTGACACTGCTAAAAGATGTTCATAATTAGCAGTCACTGACAAGATTGATAAATTCTTCAATACTAAAATATAATTTTTTTTCAAAGAAATGGTACTAACATCCAGAGTATTATTATCAGGATTATTTTCAAGGGAATCATAACTAATCGAATATGAGGTGATGTTCTTAGTAATAATTTTCAAAAGTTTAGCGTGTAATTTATCATCAATGTCAGCACGAGTGGAATACTTGGTTAATGACATCAATAAATATACCACATTATTATTAATTATTGGATCTTTTTTCAAGATTTTATAGATTTGATTTACAGAAAAATTGATCAAAGCCCCCAAAGAATTAGGATAATTTTCAAATAAATCAGCTAAGATAATGGTAGCCAAGTCAGCTATAGGAGGTAACTGATTCAGAGAATTCAAGCTAAGGTGATTCAATAAATTGTTAGCCACGTCATAAATCTTTGTAGGTAATTTAGCAAATACCATCACATAATTCCTAGAGATCAACTTGAATAAATTAGACGAATTGAATTCCACCTTGGTTTCCGAAGCATCTGCATCAGGAGTCTTAGATCTCTTACTACCATTAGAATTCTTGGTGGTGCTATTGAATTTTTCCACAATTTCATTCAATTGTCCAAGACATAAATTATAATCAATTGATTCAGATTCCTTATCATCAGTATCCGGATTATCTTTTGCTTTGACAAGGGCACAATGCAATTCTGTTAACTCATGGTAGAGAGAAGCATGATTGAACTGCCCTATCAATTGGGTGAACGTAGAGGCGTCCATAATTCTTACAACTTAACTATTACCACGAATCAATTGTACTCGTTCAATATGTTTAGGATATTTCCTCAATAAACACTGCGCGTACAAAAAAGTCGTGAAAGTGATGGCGGTGAAGGTGTCGCATAGTTGACGAACTTTTTTTTTTAATTGATGCAAAAAGAACTATATTTAAACTAACCCTATATAAAGTATATAATGTACAAGAAATGAAGAACCAGTAGATGTCATGATGACGACAGTATGCGAAAATGAAAGGGAAAAGAACGTTTATAGCAAACCATTAATTTGAATAAAGCGTAATTTCATCTCTCAAAACAAGCAGAATGAGATCACTGGAACTGTAAATGCAAACAAGTAAGTAAACGGACCAACCAGTGAAGCAGCACCAGAATCGAGAGATCCAAGGATTTCAGGAGCATCCGATGAAGCTGTACTTGAAACAGATGATGCACTGGCAGTAGAAAGGGTGGTTGGTATACTGTAAGTTGTATTGTTGGCACTAGTGATTGGTGTATTAATAGTATCAACGATAGGATTAGCAGTAGAATGAGCAACTTCAGTGACCGGAGTGGTAGTAGAAGTTTCAAGAGGGTTTGTTTGAGGAACCCCTAATGATGTGAAAACTGATTGAGTAGTACCAGAAGCAGTAGTAGAAGGAGTCCACCATTGGGTAACTGAAGGAGTCCACCAGACAGTAGTTGACTCTGATTTGGTGGTAGTGTCATCGGAAGTGATGTCATGGGAAGTAGTAGTTGATTCAGCGGTGCTTGAAGTGGTGGTAGTGGTTTCAGCAGAACTAGTGGTTTCAGTAGAAGTAGTAGATTCAGTAGAACTAGTGGTTTCAGTAGAACTAGTGGTTTCAGTAGAACTAGAGGCACTAGTTTCACTAGTACTGGTTTTTGAAACTTCCTCTTGATCAATTTCACCATTACCAGCCAATTTAGCAAAATCCTCATCAGCTTGTTCAACTCTTCCATTGACTTCACCACCATCAGATTTAATGGATTCCCAACTTCCTGATTTATCAGAATAACTATATTTGTTACCAGTGGAATAATCAGTTACAATTAATGATTTGATATACATGGAGTAAGTTGGACCATAAGTAGTTGGACCACCAGCCCATTCAATAGTTCCTTGGGGATTTGAAGAATCACCACCAGCCCAAATTCCAGCATAAATAGCCATTGGAGTTTGAGGATATCCTTGAGGATCATTAGAATGTAATGTTCTAACAACATTACCATCAACAGCCCATGATAATGAATCTTTTGACCAATCTAAAGTATAGGTCATATAATTATCAACTACACTTTTGGAAGTAGTATGATAACCCCCTCTAGTATAAGTAGTAGTATTACCTTTTGAAAAAAAATTGGATTGAAATTGATTTTTATCACCTCCGAATAATTCAATATCGATTTCATCTAAATCATCACTTTGTAAATAGAATGATGAAATAATTCCTTGTCCAGGAGCAGCTTTCATTACAACTTCGACTTTCCCAAACATCATATAAAAGTTGGATTTAATGGATGGGTTATCAAATCTTTCCTTCAAGCTAAATTCAAGTCCATCATCACCATAAGAAAGACCTTTAGATTTGATCTCATCAAAGTATTCAGATTTAGAACTGAAGTCTTCCTTAAATGAATCAGCTAATGCTTTATCACCAGGACAATTATCAGATTTAAGTGGGTTGCAATCACCTAACGCAGTTGCAGTCAATGTTGTAGCTATAAGTAAAGCATTTAAAAGTCTCATGGTTATTGAAATAGACTTTGAAGAAAAAGAACAGACAAAATAAAAAAAGAGGATTTTCATGATCATTTTATAGTTGATCAGATCAGGTTAACTGATCTGTTAGATCAATAGGAGATCAACTATAAAATGATCCCATATGCATAGGTTAATATTGTAATTGGCAACGAAATTACCGAAAATAGTCATAAGGATTTCGTAGATAATGGGAACTCAAGGCAAATTTTATGATCCAAGTTGCCTTAGCATACAAAATTTTAGGAGTTTATGCAATATAACCCCCAGAGTCTATATCTAAAAATAAATTGTTAGGTTAGACAGTATAAAACAGTTGGGTAGTATGCAATTTTCGTGGCATTACTGAAAAATTTCTCATTCGTAAAATGGCTGGTTATCAATTGAGGAATTCGCAGCCAGCGTCGATCTGTTCATGTAAGGTTAACGGCTGGTAGTACTTCTACTTATAGAGTCTTGATTGTACAAGGTATAGTCACAGGGTTTGCAACGACCCTAATGGGTTAACTACCAATGTTACTACTGAGAATACGACTGCATAAGTACACCCTTAAACGGTGGCCCAGGTGGATTGGGTGGTTCATATACAATAGATCAAGTGATCCATGATTTATTGCCTATGTCCACGGCATCTCGCAAAGTGTGGCCAAGACATATCGAGACATATCATTATATCGAGATCCTATTACTAGGATGTCCCACAGACTATTGCTATAGAAAATTCATTTTATCAGCTATGTCAATGATATTAGCTCTCATGTTAGCATGTCTGAGGTTTGATATCGCATCACGTTACCTTAGATAACGGTCATGTTTGAGCACTCCCACGACCAATTCTCACATTTTTAATTTTATTGAAATGCTAACAAGGACAATACTAATAACTCTGACTTACATTTGAAGGATCACCACTAGTTAACCCCAAGTATAATACATTAGACATAGTTTGATTCTGTTTATTAAGCAAATTATTCAATCAAAACAAGTCATGTGGAGTCTTCAGTTCATTTTGTTGCCCCTCTTGGTGCATCTACTGCAAGCATCTCCCATAGTTGTTGATATCAATCCTGAATCAATTGATTTTTTACGGGACTATAACGAAGCCCAAAAAGGTCAACTTCCGTTTAAAGGAGGTCCTGGTGGTAGGGGAGATGGTCCAAACAGTCCGAAACCCCCTTCCAATCCTGATGATACCCTTGATGGCGTGGTATTGTTCATGATAGTGTTCTTATCAATCTTTGTATTTATGTTGATATTGTCAGTGGTTTCATTAATCTCGGTCTTTATAAAAAAGAAATTTACATTATCAGAAGATGAATTAACTAGACAAGAAGAAAATCAAGTATACCTCGAATTAGATAGCGAAGAGCAAGAGTTATATTTCCAGTCTAAAGATTTCTTATCAGATAATCCATATTTAAGAAATGACTTGACATTATCCCAAAATCTATTAATCCAAGAGAAAGGAATTAATGCTTGGGAATTCACTAAAGATCCTATGTTGACTCATAATGATTTATTGGTTGTTAATAAGACGGAATTAAACTTTTTTAAGAAATTTGAATGCTCATCGCAGACTAATTTACCAGTCCCTAAACGTAATGAAGTATATTATTTTGAAACCAAGATTTATAGTTTACCAAATCCTGAAACCACAAAGATCAGTATTGGATTAGCCATTAAACCATATCCTTGGTTTAGATTACCTGGTAGGCATGCTCATTCCGTCAGTTATGATAGTGATGGTTATAGAAGACATAATCAACCATTTCAGTTCACTAATGATCCACCATTTCCTAAACTTATTGAAGGGGATGTGGTAGGGGTTGGTTATAGAGTAAGAAGTGGTACAATCTTTTTCACCAGAAATGGGAAAAAGTTAAGTGAATCTAAAATAGGTGGGCATATAAAGAATTTTAAAATCCCTAATAATGGTCAAATATTCCCCACGATTGGAGCTAATAATTTATGTTCACTTCATGTAAATTTAGGTCAATTAGGATATGTTTTCATTGAAGGTAATGTTAAAAAGTGGGGGTTTGCTCCCTTAGAAGGTTCAGGGCCGGCTCCTCCAGCTTATAATAAATTTAATTCTGATATCTTATTAGAACGATCAGAAATCGATGATAATGATTTAAGTGAACGAGATTCAGACTTCCCTCCTGATTTTTGGCAGGTCCAATCTAATGATGAGAGTGCTGATGAAATAAATTCTAACGACAAATTCAGTTATAATGCTTATAGTGATGTTAATTCCAATGATGAACGGATCACTTTGAATAGCTTAGTTCCACCAAATAGACCCCCTTCGTATAATTCTGATGATGGATCAGATAATGAAGGTGGTATGGGGAGTAGTGGAGATGCAAGAGATGCAGGCGAGGAAGTAGATGAGGTGGTTGAAGCAGATGAAGTGGATGAGGCGGATGAAGCAGATGAAGCCGATGACGAAGCAGATATGGATGCAGGTGAAAACGATGTTGTTCTTAAAAAAGATTCTACAACTAAATCTTCTGGACAACACCATGGAACCACCAATGTTATGATAGCAGATGAAACCCCACAACAACTGGTTGACGTACCCTCGGAGTCTAATCCCCGAACAGATCCAGATGCTGAAACCAATGAAAGTTTAAACTCTGGAAGTTTAAACCACGTCACTGTGGAGTCTAATTCGGCAAGTTCTGAAAGTGACCCCATTATAACCAATGATGATGATAACGATGAAACCCCTATTAACCCCTCCTCATCTCATTCAACATCGCATCCTTAACCATGTTGTTTAAGAGTAGTCCTCCACAGCTTACTTTGTACCACCTGCAGATGCACCGTTTGTATATTTGTGCTCAACTCCACTTTGGACCGTGTCATATAATGATGCCATCAGTCCGAACATTTTATAATATTTTTAGAACTGGGGTGTTGATTTTCGGAATCTTTGATTCCATTCATTCTCCTGTGTGTAATTGAGTTAGAGATAATATAGATCTTTTTTTGTTGTGCCAACTGTTATGTTCAGATTTGGTCAGGCTTGTTGGAGTCCTTGGTTCCAATAAATTGTTCTCTTTACCTCTAAAATTTGGCGTCAATATGACCTCAGACCCACAACTAGCATAGAATGTTGGCCCCATTCCAAACCACTCAACAATGTTAAAGCCACAAACTCCTTTTTGCGGCCCGTATGGGGTACCACTGAAAAATTTTCAGGTATGATGGTTACGTTATTGTTCTCTTGTGGGGTACGCAACGGTGAAAAATAAACTAATGCAAATTTGCGGAAGCTCATAGCGAATAAAAATATCCCCATATAGAAAGAAGTAAATTATAACCACCAGATGGGGTCGGGGATTATTACAGCCCAGAATCCAGAACCATATTTATTACAGTTATTAGGTCAATAGCAACCACCAAATAGGGTAATAGATCGGGATAAAGGAGACGTGAATTTAACAGCAACGTGAATGGAAAGAAAAAAAAAAAAAAAAAGACTGCCTCAAAAATCCGGGGAAAAAAAAAAAATAAAACCATAAAGGAGGTTACATAGAGTTTTTATACTTCCCCAGAAATGTACCGGTTCTGTGCCACATTCAACCCCACAATATCACTTGCAAGGCAATTTTGTCAATCGAGTATAAATAATTTATCAAAGACCAATAAAATTGGAATGATAAGAAAATTGAATCGATAAGCTCTGACAAAGTATTGGTCAGTTGATTCGCCTTACCTAATCCGTACAATGATTCAAAGATTTACTTGTGTTCCCTCATACGAATACGACGTGCTCATCTTAACTAACGGCACTACTAGTCAAGTTGAACAGAAACTCAAAATTATTGACCAACAACTAGACCACGCATTACCAGCACATTATAGACCCGTATATTTAAATTCATTTACTGAATTGGTAGTATACCTTGAGAATTTCAAACAAGATAAAGATCAAGAGGTTGAGTTTAATGGAAAAATATTCTTTATGTTCTTCAACGGGTTGGAGTTCATTCAAGATATTCTTTCCAGTGCTATAGATTATTACCAACAATGTCTTGTCAAGAAATCTAATCATCAATTCGAATCCATGTATAAATTAGAGTACTTAAATTTTGACCTTAATAAATTTCGCAGTTATCAAGCATATAGTAAATTAAACAACTGCTATTTTTATTTTGATTCATCTATTTTTGATGCAGATGAAGTGCTGTTTTCTGATAGTTTTAATTATTTGGTCACAATAGTTAATGATGTTCTAAAGAAAGTGAACTTCATGACTGGCAATATTAGGGGGATTATCATTGATGATATCGAGTTACAAGGAGAGAAGATATTTCCTATCCATTGTTTATTGAGGAATTATCCTCGTATTGAGAGAATAGAATTATCTAGTGATTGTCCATTGTCTATGCAACATTTGGTTAGTTGAATTGTAATTTTGCAGCCATCAAACCTTGGGAGATAACGAACCAATGTTTGAACCAGGGGTTGATAAGTTTGGAATTTGGCTAATGCGCTGAAATGGCTGCAACTTCCTGTTTTGGCTATGAGTCGATTTCCAATTCCGCCTATCAAACTGGAATTTTTGATAAGCGCATTTCTGCTCCTTTATATATGACTAAACCTTAAACCATATGAATTTAACATTTTTTTTTTCTTTTTGTTGCTCTTTTTTAAACATCTCTATCTATATTATTTGAATATAGCTCATCGACTAAATATGTATGATAATACATACGGTGTAATTTTAGGGCTATTGGTCCTTTCCATTTTACTATGGTACATTACCAGTAAACTTGCACCCACCGCCCCAAAGATAATCCCTGCTGTTAGCCATGTCGATCCAGTGGATGCCCTGTTTAATTGGCAGAATGCTGATCCTTTGAAAGTTAGACCTTTTGTAGGGAAAAAGGATTTCAAACCAAACATGGGGATTCAAAACCTTTCCAAAACCCCGGAACAATGGTTGCTTATTGAAAGTTCTTATAAGGAAACTACTGCTAAAAAGAGAATGATTACTGAAGACAAATTAGCACAAACTATTCAAGTTCATAATAATAAAAAGTCTATTGAAGCCGCAAGAGAATATTACGATACAGTGGTGACATTCTTCCAAGAACGATATCCACAATATTTCATCAGAAAAGGATCTGAAGTTTACAATAAAATCAATGATGATTATTTACCAGCTACTCTGAAGGGACACGATCCCATGAAATTATTCCAGATATTAGCCCGTAATATGGAAGAAGATGTGGTGATTTTCTTGAAGGATGACCCTAAAGATGAGCAGCAAGAGTATACTTTAAGAGCAGCTATTACAGGATTCGCATCAGGATTTGATCCTTCTTTAAGTCATAATAAGGTGATATCTCAAATTCATGATGTGGTCCCTCAGTATAAGTCCAGACTTAAGGTTTCAATGGGAAGATTTTTCAATAGATTAGAACCATCGGATTTATGGCTTCGGTTTAATTGGTCGGTTCAAACCCATGATCAACATTTTACCATTGATCTGAATCATGGCCGAGAAGGGCAGGAATTGAAGCCATTATCAGTTGGTGATATTGATTTTGAACATAAATGTTTTCTTAGATGTGAGAGACAAATCTTAACTAGAATGCCAAAACTGAGAGCTAATATTATGACAGTAAGAACTTATTTAACTCCTATGGCTCAAGTTAAACGAGAAGGATTAGCTGAGGAATTATGTAGAGCCATTGATTCTTTACCAGATGATTTAGCTCATTATAAAAAGAGAAGTGCGTGGGGTGATGCTGTTAAAGAGTATTTAAGATCATAGGTTTGAGGGTTATAGATATAATACAAGTATGCTTATAGTTTCAGTTTCTTTTATTCTTTTTCACTACATAGTTTCTAATCGTTTACCTTGACATAATTGGCTGGGAATAACCCAACATCATTAGTCTTGGAGTTTTTACCTGACCACCAATCTTCATCAACCATTTCAATTTCCACAATTAAATCACCTTCCTCAAAGGAAATTTCATTATCTTCATCTTTTTCATAAGAAAATTCAGCTACTGCTGTTGGCTTGTTGCTAACAGGTTCACTTCTTGAGGGTAAAGATGGAGCAGGAGGTTCTGATTGTTCTCTAGCTGGTGGTGGTGGTGGAACAGCTTCTTCTTGTTGTTGTCCTTCTTCTTTCAATACCACGTAAGAGGCTGGAAATAAACCAACTTCTCCACTACCAGAATGTTTCCCTGACCACCAATCATCATCAACAAACTCAATTTCGATAATCAAATCACCTTCTTCAAAACCAATTTCGTTATCTTCATCTTTTTCATAAGAATATTCAGCAACAGCAGAAACTGATTTCCCAGATGATTTTGGTTGTTCTGGTACTGGTTCTGGTTCCGGAGATTCTGGTTCTGGTGCTGGTGGTTCTTCTTTAACGGGTTCTGGCTCTTGAACAGGTTCTGGCTCTTGTACAGGCTCTGATCTAGGAGGTAAGCTTCTGGTTGGTGGAGGAGGGAAACCACCCCCTGCTGGTTTTATTATTGAAGGTTCTGCTGGTTTCTCTGGCTTCTCTTCTTCGGTGGAAGGTTCATCGGCTTTTTCCTCTTGTGGCTCTTCAGTTGGTTCCTCAGTTGGTTCTTCCTCTTTTCCTGTTCCTACCTTTTGAGCAAACTTTTGGGCCAATTCATTAACAGGTTCTGGTTCAGAAGGAGTAGATACAACAGGGGTATCATCATCTTCCTTAGGAACAGTTTTATATTTACCTCTCTTTTCAGCCCAGATTTGAGCTGGACTTTTACCATTTTCAGATGCAAAATCCCTACCAGCAACACCCACAGATTTAGCAGGTTTATTAGGAGCTTGTTTACTGAAAGATGGAGCAGCCCCAAAGGAAGGACCAGAATTAGCAGCCTGTGAAAACCTAGAAGTCACAGAGTTATTAACCTTTGGCTTTGGTAAGGAAGTTAATCTACCATCGGATGAAGTATCATTGTCTTTGAAAGCTTTCATTCTATCTTGGAATGACTTAGGAGCAGAGTCGTCCTCATTATCTTCTTGAGGGATAGGTTCAGGTTTTTTAACTTCAGGTTGTTTAGATTCTTGAGGAGCTTTTGGTTCTGATTTTGGTTGGGATGATACCGTATCAGATTTCTGTTTTCTTAATTCATCAATATCAACTTTAGTTGGCTTATAAGCGGAAGGAACATCTTCTAGAGGTTTTTGAGAGAAATCTCTTTCTTCGATTTCTTTTTCCCCAGCCCAGTCATCATCATCATTAGTAGACACAGTAGGTTTAGGTTTAGGAGGAGCAGCAGGTTTTGGCTTTATGATTGGAGATTCATTAGATCCAGACCCTGACCCAGAAATATTAATTGGATTACCAGTGGATTTTGGAACAAATGATGGTTTGGAGGAATCACTGGAAGGTTTAGAACCAGCAATTGGTTTAGAAGTAATTGGTTTAGCAGAATCAGCACCTCCTTGGATAGAATATCTAGCACCAGCAGCAGCACTAACTCTTGATAAAAGTTCATTAACATCTAAATCATCTTGATCTCTAGCAGTGACTTGAACATGATAACCATTTAAAACATTGGAAATATCAGCAAAATTACTAGCAAATGATAATCTTGCTTTAGATGGAGCATTGTCAGGGCACCAACCTAATAACAAATTCTTATGGACATCAGACCCTGGAACTTTAACCCTAGCTAAACCAAATTGAACGTTACCATCGGTGAAATTTTCAATGAATTCATCCAATTCACCATTACCAGTTTCAGTTACAGCCACTACGAACCCTTTATCAACAGTAAACACCACGTAATTGATTCCTTCGTTACGGACGACTTTTAAATAAGATTGTTCAATGGCTTTAGCATTGGTAGATAAATCGATTTTCTCCATTTTTACCAATAGATATTATACACAAGTAAGATCTAGCAATAAAGATTTCACTGTTGACTTAATGGGGGGATTTGATATGACGTTGAAATTCAACGCTCCCATTACCCTCAAGATTGAAGGCGTGCCCAGGAGAACTGGCTTGGAGCCACCGGTCCTCACGAACCATGATCTGAGACTGAGTGAATGCACGTATACTTACATGGAAGAAACAGTGAGGGCATCAGAACCTACCACCAATGAAGTCGTCTTCATTGACCCCAATTATAACCAACCTCTAGGTCAACCTCTAAGTCAATCTGAGAGGCTCTTGCTGTGGCCCTAGTTAATCATACGCTCTTCTTATTTTTATTTTTTTATGACCGGTCCCATACATTCATCTACATATACTACTTAACTAATGCATACACTAAACACCACATCATTATATAACCAGCTATATTTCCCAGTAAGCCATCTAAGAAAACCTGCTTGATAGGATCTCTAAAAAAAGTCTTTGGTGCCCCTTCACAGCATACTAATATAAACCCTATGTTAGTTAAGGACATCCCTACCACATAGAATAAGAACCCATATATCGACTCTAGTGAAAGGATTCCAGCCCCAACTCCAAGCCATAGACACATTACATCATGAACGTATTGCAACTTCTTTCTATTTACCTCCACATTAGGACCATAATATATCGTTTCTTTATCACTCATGTTTACTCTGGTGACGATTGAATTGAAGTTGAATTGAATACACTCTGTTTAGGGTTATAATTATTCACTGCGACTTTAACAGTCGATGGGGCATAACAGGAAACAGTCGCGCGCCGATAACATATCATCACTAGTGGCGCACATTTACTAATGATAAAACCTATCTATACTGGATTATAATTAGAGGACAATGGATTCTATCGGCACTAATTATACCCTTGATGAGCTCAAAAGGTTCTTATTTAGCCTACCTGCTCAAAATGATTTCAAATTCTCAGAATCAGTACGAACTAGTATAAGGAAACAATTATTTATGACTGTCACTAATCAAGGGAAATATCTTGATTGGTTATTTCCTAATGCATTTTATGAAGGTGATGGCCTGAATGTTACCAACAAGGACACGGTAATTGATCGAATAGATAAGACATTTGAATGGAAATTATCCAATTATTATAAAATCAGTCTAAACAAACGAAATCAAAAGTTTAATACTCATAATCATCATGCATTTCATTCAAGTCTGCCATGTTCTAGAATCTTTAGAAAGGGTGAACCAATTTATCGATGTTTAACGTGTGGTTATGATGATACTTGTGCTCTTTGTTCTAATTGTTATCAACCAGAATTTCATCAAGATCATAAAGTCCATATAACTATCTGTCTACGAGAAAATGGTGGGGTTTGTGATTGTGGGGATCCTGAAGCTTGGGTTAATGATTTTTACTGTCCATATGCTTCGAAAGATGATGATCCTATTTCTTTAAATAATTCGACTATGCCATCAGAATTAGAAGACTCTTTTCTTTCTACTATTGCCACAATATTAGATTATGTAATCGACATTATGACCCATTCGGATCTTCAATTTATTCCTCCTCAAGATTTATCTTGTCAAGATATTCAATATTATTCTATAAATAGTAATTTGGATCCTACCAAATATGGGTTTTCCCAAGAACAAAATGTCAGTGATATTAATAGTGACGAATATTATTTGGTGGTTTATAATGATCAAATTAGACATTATAGAGATGCTATTCAACGAATAAGACTTGCTAGTAGAAAAGTTATGGAGTTTGCCATTATGGTTGCTGATCAAACACAATCTTATGGAAGAGCACGGGTAATTAGTTCCAAGAGTATTGAACTTTTAAAAGAAAGACAGTCTATTTTATGTGGTACTGGATTATCTACTTGCATTAGAAGTCATAGAGATATATTTCGTGAAGATATGTGTGATGAAATATTATCTTGGATAAATGCATTGACGGAAAGTGAGATGTTTAAAATATCAAATACCGCTAAAAATTCTTTCTGTAAAGCTTTTTGTCAAAGGTGGAATAATGGATTATCATTTGATCCAAGAATTCATTCTTTATTGGTTTATAACTCGGGAAGATTAGATTTTTTCAATCAAATCCCAAAGGTTCCTTCTGGTAAAAATGAAAATAGAAATAAAGCTTCCGATCATTGGACTTTTACTCCCAAGAAATGGAATATAGATAATGACCTTTGTGAAATTTGTGATTATAATCTAACTGATCTGGATTATGATCCTCAGAAAAATCATATTGGTTCAAGGTTACAATACTTAATTTATTTGGATATAAGATTTTGGAAATCTATCCGTTCATTATTGCATGATATGTATTCAACTTCCCTTATTACGAATTTAAGGTATAAAAACATTATTTCATGTCAATATGTTGACATTTATCCAGCTGTTGCTGATATGTTTTTAACTTTAGATCGAGAACCAGAGTTAAATATTATGAGTACATTATCAACTCAATTATTTACCTGTCCTTCCAATTCAACTTCAATTGTAGAACATGGTGATTTGTCAAGAATATTAGCTTCCATATATGGATTTCTAACTGTTGAAGAAATTAAAACTCCTCAAAATTTGGAGGTTACTCATGAAATTTCCATGAAGAGTTTAAAGAATAGACGTTGGGGTCAAATCTTTTTTGATATTGGTTATATATTAAGTAAAAGTCGTTATTCTAGAGTCATCCTTTCAAAAGACGTGGTTGCTATGGCTTGTGATATATTAGCCCTTTTCCAAGGAAGACCAGTTTTGAAAAGAGAGAGTAAAAATCATGTTGAATATGAAAGTTCTGATTACACAGCGTTTTTCCATGCCATACTGGTGATTTATCAATTTGGTGAGTTTATTTCTCATTGTCTTGATAATTTAAAGAATGACTTGGACGATGAAATATATTCTCTTTCTAATGATGCTGTGGGGTATGTTGCAAAATTCTTATTGGCCTTAGAACATAACGATTATCCAGGACTAGCAGATGATACTGTTGATATTGATCTTTCTAGTCATGAGTACGAGACTGTTTGTGGCAATAAAGTTCAAAAATTCAGAATTGATAAAGATAAAGTAAGTTTCCTTCATCCTATGCATTCATTCTTTAGTTGGTTGATTGAGTTATCTAACTTCCGTTCCATTGATGAAGTGAAAGAAGTCATTGATAGATCGACGTCTGATTATGTAATGGAACAGTCTGAATCCGCTATATTTTCTCCTACAGTATTATTTGATTATTCAATAAGAACCGTTGTATTGATGTCTCAAATTAAGTCTGGATTTTGGGTAAGAAATGGGTTTAGTGTCAGATCTCAACTTCAATTATACAAGAATACCAGTTTAAGAGAAAGTGGATATATGAGAGATATATTCATGGTTCAATTATTTGTTAATGCATGTCCCCCTGATTTAGTATGTCATACTGTTTTTGATCGTTGGTTATTACTTAAAGGTTGGATAATTAAAGATAAACTTTCTGGATGTGTGACCAATGATGACAACTTGATTGAAGACCAAATGATCGATGATGACAGCAACCCTCACGCTGAATCTTCACAGTCAATCCAAGCCAGTACTATTTCCTCCTCTAATAGTTCACAACTGAATTCAGATTATAAACTAGAGTATGATAGTAAGGTACTCCCATATATTATAGAAGAATGTTTGAACTTTTTTATACATCTTCTTACTCAAGATCTTCATCTTCGTGGGCTTCCTGATACAGAAATCAGCAAATTGAGAATTGAGAATGAAATCATTCAGAACCTTTGTTTTGGACCAATGAGTTATACTAAACTTTGTTCTCTGATTCCAGATCATATTGCCGCAGAGAAGAGATTTGATATCATTTTGGATGAGCTTACAATATTTACTCCTCCTAATAGTATAAAAGATGTCGGCTCATATAGATTGAAAGATGAATATTACGGATATATCAATCCTTATTATTTCAATTATTCTGCCAATACAAAAGATGATGCTGTAAAGCTAGTCAAAGACAAGATCTGTAGTAACCATAAGTTGAAAGATCATGAAGCTGTGATAACTCCTCATATAAGAGAGTCACAAGAACTTGGGATTTATAAGTATGTTGCAAATTTCTCTGCTTCCGTTTACTTTTCGGATTTTTTGGTAAAGACTATTCTTTATGTTCAGGAAAGTGGTGTTGAAAAAGTAGAGACTTTACTTGAAACCTTACTTCATCTTATTCATATTTGCTCATATGAGAATAATTTGGATATTAGACAATATGGTACTTTTTTCCTGTTGTTTGTAAGAGTTTCTCAAAATCATGGATTTTCCATTGCTGCCCTTTTGTATAAAATGTTAGAGAATGATAGTTATAAACCCCATCATTCTAAAGTCCGGGCTATTTTCTCTGTATTCAGCGATAGATATGATCTTGATGCTGTAATGAGACCTCAAGTTAATGATTTTGATATAGGATTAATGGAAGAGCCTGAAGTCAAAGAACAAGCAGAGAGTGAACTTGATAGAAAGAGACGGATTGCTAAAGAAAAACAAGCGAAA
This sequence comes from Yamadazyma taylorii, assembly GCA_030583035.1. NCBI lineage: Eukaryota > Fungi > Ascomycota > Pichiomycetes > Serinales > Debaryomycetaceae > Yamadazyma > Yamadazyma taylorii. Next base: position 50,828 of record JAJMHJ010000010.1, on the reverse strand, counting down.
CTTATGGCTAAATTCAAAAAGCAACAAAGTCTGTTTTTGAAGAACAATAAACTTGGTAGTGACGAAGAGATTAATGTCGAAGCGGAAGAATGTGATAATTCAGGTTGGTCGTTCCCTGAAGCACATTGTATGCTTTGTCAAAATACTGCTGATGATGTAGGACCATTTGGTATAATTTCATATGTCACCAAATCATCAGAATTTCGTTCTGTACCATTTGAAGATAAGTATTGGTTCTTGAAAGCATTTTCTGACCCTTCTAACTTGGATGAAGATGAGAATGAAGAAGCTGATAATTTGTTCTCAGACAAGTGGAAAGAATATATGAACAAGGTTAAGGAAGATAACGTTCTTGGTCCTGGGTTTACTCATATGGAACATGTTGATAATAAGTTGGTTTCCCTGAGTTGTGGACACGGGATGCACTTCCAATGTTATTTAAATTATGTTAATAATAACCGAAACAGACAAACTCAAATTACTAGAAATTCACCCGATAATGTTGATCATAAAGAATTTTTATGTCCGTTATGTAAAGCTATCAATAATATGTTCATCCCTATTTTATGGACTAATAATAAACGATCTTTGAAGGATATGTTACAACCTAGTGATAATCAAGATGGGTGGCTAGTTCTAAAGAATTTATCAAACTTTGATTCAAATCGGGAAGAATGGTTTCCTAGGTTTATTGAAATGACAAATGAAGTTGTGGAGAAATCTAGCAATCTTTCATCACAAGCTCAAAGTATGATTGGACAAAACTCATCTACTAACGCTACTTCTGATCAACAGTATTTTAGGATGTTATTATCTAACATGTTTCAAGTCATGTCACTTTTTAACTTTCCGAATATCTTTAAAGCTGATTCAAGTGCTGTTCTTGTGAACACCATAAAGTCAACTGAAATTTCCCTTAGAGGTGAGACATCTAATAGTTCTTTGATCTTTGATCAATTAAGTAACAATTCCCTTATAAATTTACGGTCCCTCAATGAATTCAGAAACACTACATTATTCATGAAAACCAAAAATTGGACTCAAAATCCTAATCAAAAACATGATGTTTATATCAAGATCATCTCCAATCTATTAACGTTATACTCTGATGCTTTATTTAATCAGAAACTTTTGGAACAGGACTTTTTTGATCTTTTGGTGAATACAACACCTATTCCACAAGCGGGCTTTCTGTTTAACATTATTTTGAAAACCACTTTTATGGCTCATATAATTCAAAATATCTTTTTGATTGTGACTAACATACTTACCAATGGCTTTTATAATTGTCCTGAGTATTCTATATTAGATATACCTATAACATCTACTGTCGATGAAGAGAAAGCTGAAGTAGCTGTGAAATTATTCAAAAGAGTCAAACAGTATTTAGATCCACAAGGTGATGAAGATATGATTGTGAATGACCCCAAGTTTGGGTATGTTATATACTCAATGTTAAATAAAGCATGTACTCCATTTTTGAGAAGAGCAGTCATATATGCTTTTGTCACCTGTGCCGATTGTGATGATTTGGACTCTACCAAATTTAATGACCTTTTCCTAGAATCTGATCGATTGTGCTGTTTTATGGGTATTGATTGTCTTGTTGATATTTTAACTAATATGGCTTCAGAAAATGACTCTTTCGAAAGTCAAAAATTCTCTGGCTTTTTTGAACATTTTGCTCAATCTAGCAGTATCCATGATCAAGAAAATAGAATTCAATTGGAATATCCCGGTCTTATAAAGTTGATAGATTTACCAGAGAGATTAGATTTCTTCTTCACTAAATACTACTACCTGGATAAATACGATAATCCCCACACAACTATAGAAGATCCAGCCATATGTTTATTCTGTGGTGAAGTCGTTAATATCCAAAAATGTGCTGTTGGTGATTTCCAAGGCCAATGTACGGTTCATAGACTAAAAGAATGTCCAAATAATCTTGGAATATTCTTTTTACCTAAAGACAAATCTATTCTTTTATTATATAAAAATGGAGGGTCATTCATCGAAGCACCATACCTTGATCAACATGGTGAGCTTCCTGGTGAAAGTAAAAGAAGTAAAACCTTACATTTAATGAAACCTCGGTATAATAGGTTAATCAAAAGTGTTTGGCTAGATCATAATATTCCTAATCATATTGCTAGGAAACTTGACAGTGTAATAGATGCTGGTGGATGGGATACCTTATAAGCACGGGATCTGATGACTTTATATTTATATAGTTATCATATGTATTTATAGTTAATATATGTAAATAAATACTTATATATAACATTAGTAATCTATTCAAAACAAGATTACCATGCAAATGGACTATAGAAGAAATCATCCTCTTCGTCACTACTTTCATCTCCAGCAACCATAGTATCTCTAAACCCAAAATTGTTCATTGGAGTTTCATTATTCAGTCTTGAACCATATAAGGTCCTAGTAACAAAACCATATATCCCTTGATTCAACCATTGTTTATTCAAATTCTTATAACGGAATTCATTCAAGGTTGCCTTTCCGGTACTTCTTGGCTCTTTCACTTCTCCATGTATCGTTAAATAAGGACCTGGCATAATTAAACTAATAGGACCTCCACCAATATGAGAAATAATTTTGAAGCTATTTTTAGATGGATGGAAAAATATACAAGTATGACTTGAACATTTCCTCATATGCTTATAATACTTACCCTCGGGGAATTTTGATCCACAATGAAGACATACATAATTATCATAAATTCCACTTCTGGTTCTTTCATTATAATCCATTAAACATGTCATATAATCATGAGGAAGATCAATTAATTTAATAACCCCAGGGAATTCAATAGATAAAATACCTGCTTCGGCATATTTAGGTATTTTAGCTTGAAGTACCACATCATGGATTTTAAATTCAAATCCCATTGGCGAAATGGTATTTTCATCCGTTTTAACAAGACCCCTTATCAAATGTTTTAAAGAAGGAATATTTAATACTTGACAAAGTACTTCAGAAGAATCGATTCTTCCCAGTCCCTTAATTCTACGAGGAAGCTCTTCGATTTCTGAAACACTGGCAAATTTATCATCCTTTTCTTGAGTACATGTTAAAATATCTTTGAAAATAACCATTTGTCTTAAGAACGGAAGTAAACATTTCTCAACTGCAAAATATATGCAAGTGAAAAAGCTTTCCTTATCAAGATCCTCAAAAAATGGTTGATCAAATGAACTCTTTCCATAATTAAACACCAGGTCCATATCGTGAATGGTTGATCTATCCAACTCCATTTGAGAGAAATGAGATATAGATCTTAAAAATGATTCATTTCTACACCGTAAAGCCAAGGAATAGAAATAAATAGTGAATAATTTGGTAAATCCTAAACGGGCCAAAGTAACAAATGATTCATCTGTTTGAAAAAATAACATCACCACTTCGTTGAAAACGCCATTAATCAAATAATCAGACTCCCAGAACCTCTCAATCTCATTAGAAAGATCATTGGGACTCCCCAAGAGACTAGGCATCTCTCTTAAATCAAATAACAATGCTCTAATTTGAACTAAAGCTTTAAGTAAAGATTTGGTCAGTGATGGAATAGATGTAACAAAATCAGTATAACCATCATGGCCATCTAATCTGGTGGTGATTTCATTCATACGAATAGTATCGGCAATTAAAGTAGAAAGATTCAGCAAAATATTGAAATATTTAATATTTTTAGAAGTTCCATGAAGAAAAGATTCCTTCCTCATTTTCAAATTGAAATCATCTGAGAAAGCATCCAAATTTCTTCTTAATTGCAACTTCGACAGCTCGAGATAACTTTCATTGAACATACACTTCAAAAGATCATCTGATTTATGGCTACCACTTGAAGTGGTAAGCAGATTATATCTAGTATTAATGGGGTCGGCATTTAATTCCAGTTCTTTGACTCCACCTCTTTCAGATTGTGGAAGAAAACTTGGAATAAATATATTTTGAATGGTGTGACACAAAGGACATGAGAAATGGTTAGACCGTCCGGACGAGCGTCTATAACATTCATAATGCATTCCATGATTACATGTAGATGCGACAAAAGCATCATAGTTGGCACTGTTAAAAGAATTAGGTTTGGAAGAATAATGATAGCCTGGTCCATAAACACTACCATCAAAGTTTTCGGATTTTTCATCAAATCTTCTAAATGCATCTCTCCAATTTCTTACATCATCTTGATGGAGCTTCCATAATATTGAAGTGTTTATAGCACTACCCAAAATACCAAATACTCTGTCATGGGATTCGGGTTCACCACAAAGAACACAGTTTCTTCTTTCTATTTCTACTTCCGATTTTTCTGTTTGACTATTAGCTTCAAACTCGGTATTTTGATCAAGGAATCTTTTCCGTTGTTTGGCAAATTTCTTCATCACTTTAGCATTTCTTTTAGAGGCCAACCTCTTTTTCTTCTCCGATTCGGACTCATAAGAACCAGATCTATTTTTCATAAATTCATCCACATGTTCTTTTCCAAAACAATCAACTAAAGATTCAATTACTGATTCATCTTTACGAATGAACTCTGATAAAAGGAAATTAGCCTTGCTAACAATCGATTTTGACATGGTAGATTCCACTATATTCAATAACAAATCTGCAATAGGTATATCAACAAAGTTCTTAGAAACGTAGTCTGAGCCATGGATGTTTTCATCATCTACTAAGATGGCGTGTACCAAATGAAGGAGATGAGGTAAGAACGTCTCATCTTTTGTATCTAAAGATACCTGAAGAAATTTGTAAATTAATTTTGCAAAATATTTGGTCTTAGTAAAGTTACCAATATTTTGATTGACATAATCATCAGAAGCCAAAATAATTTTGGGAGTAATAATGACTTCATTTTCTGGTAAATGAGATGTTTTGGAAAGATATTTCATGATAGCTTCTGAAACATCTTGAGACTGACTTGAATCTAAATGAAGACTATAAGGGTCTAATTCACCATAAATATGAGGTTTAAGTCTGTACATTCCGGAATCAACCAAGCTGGTAGGAGGTTGATAATCAGCACATTCGACTAACCATTTATCAAAATCTGGATGTTCACTAATTTCCCCGTCAACCCGATCTTTAAGAGAAGAATAAGCTTTTGGCCCTTGACTTAAGGAGTAACTTATTAATTTTCTGGCTGATAAAGCGGTCCTCTCTTCCTTGGTCATTTTAATAAAAGCACCCCTGTCCACAAGTAAATTATATACGAAAAGAATAAATTTTTCGGCTATGGCAGGAAATCTATCTTCATATACAGTCTCATCATAGTTTACCATACTATCATACCACTTATTTAATTCCCATCTGTATAACATATTAAAGATAGTACTATGACTATCATCAACAATAGCAGTGATTTGATTCAAATGAAGATCTCTCCAATAAGCAGGATCAGCCATGACAGATTCAGTATATAAAGAAGCTTGTCTAGAAACTGACATTCCATTTCTAATCCAAAAACCAATTTTTATTTGAGACCCTAAAACAATTGACCTTAAAGAAATGTCAGAAATAGCAACAAAAGGAGGTTTCTTTTCCGTTAAAATATTAATGAAATTACTAAAATCATGGCTTTGTACTAGGTATGATAATAATGAGTTGACAGGGTGAACAAAAGATACGGGATCTTGACTAACTTGGAATTGGATAATACCAGGGGCTTCAAAAGTGACATTTCTTAATCCCAAATATCTAACAATCAAACAAGCTGCATCTACTACCATGTCCCTATCATCAGTTATTGCTTCACCCACTTGTTTAGCGATTTTGAGAATTGGAACCGAATATCTCAAATGAATCACAAAATCAAGAATTTCTCTTTCCACATGATCCCCATATTTTCTTTCTATAGTCCAATAACCTTGGAAATTTCTAAGTAAAAATAACAACATTATTAAATTATTCCGTTTTAATAACCGACTCAAATGGTTTGAAGCAAGGTTTGGTTCGGTCAAATAAGTAACATCATGAATTCCTCTTGAAATAGCTTCATAAAGAGACCTACTTTTCATAGGCTCAATTGTTAAAGGTTCATGGAAATTAGGATAACCAGTGTCATAATTCCATTTACCAGCATGTTCTTCAATTAATTGAGATAATGGACCAATGACTCTTCCAAATAAATCATTTTCAATAATATATTGAACACTTGTAGGACAAGTCATCAATTGACTACTAATATCAGACATGCAAGTCAAATGTTCTTCTCTATCGGCCAATGCTAATGAAATTATAAGTTGAGGATATATTTCAATATATTGATCACAAAAGATTTGTTTCATTTTAGGATCTGTCAATACGGGAGGAATGATTACTTGCAGTAACACTTTTCTAACAGATGATTTAAACCGAATAGAAAATGCTAATAAAAATTGTAATCTGGAATTTTGGAAAGATTTAAAGGAAGGTTTTAAAACTTGATGAACAGGTCTATTAATATCTTTAGGTTCAAAATTATTTTGAGGAGCTACTAACCCTTGTTCTACAAAGAATGAACCATTCAATAATAAGGCATTTTCAAAACATCTTCTTCTGATGTCAATAGATAATCCTTCAATCAAAGTAACTGGTAGACATTTAGCAAAGGTATAATTATTTTCTAATAATAATTTCCCCATGATTGATCTAGTATGTTCTCTAAATAAAGAATTTGAGTCAAAATTAAGTAAATCTTGAATCCATTCAAATAATAATTCAATGATTTGTTCACGCATAAAATCTCTAGCACTAACTATGGATGCTACTAAACCACCAGCTTCAACTATATCAAGGGATTTAAATAATGAAAGTGGAGAAGAGGCTGACTTTAAAACACATCTACCTTCAAGATTAACTTCAGAAGCTATTTCATGAGCTCTCAAATGATCAACTCCAGTAGCAGCACTAATAGCATTTGAAGCTTCAGGAAAATTATGATATTCATCATTCCATAGCACTAAATTCCATTTATGATGAGAATTAACATCTTCAACCCCATATCTATCTTTAGGTAATGAGGATATATCTGATAACGTTTCAGAACTAAGAAGACTATGACTTTTATTAATATGATCATGAATAAATGGTAAGGTGGAAATTGAAAAATTTGTAACGTCTAAAATATAATCTAAAATAATTGTTAAAGTAATTTCTAAAGATTGTTTAAAAGAATCACAAAGTTCAATGGTATCATTGGATTCAGCTAATCTTTGACATTTACATTTTAAAGTATCAACAAAAGCCTCTGGATCTCCACAATCACATACCCCATTAGTTTTCTCTCTAGCTATATACATTTGCACATTATGACCAATATGATCATTCTCATTAAAACAATACACACATAATACACAACTGGAATCAAACCCACATTCTTCACATCTATAAACCGGTTCTCCCTTTTTTAAAGGCCGTGCACATGCGGTTCCTTCTGGATGACTATAATTACTTCCCGATATATTGGAAAAAAAACTTGCATTACTCAGGGGATCGATTGGAAATTTATAATCATTTAATTCAATCTTTTCAACATCTGAGATATTAGGAAATAATTGATCTAAATATTCACCATCATTAGAAACTGCGTAATAAAGGGCCTTGTATAAATTGGTCTTAATATCATAAGTATGATCATGGTCTAACCTTCCTGGTAGATTTACCAAAAATTCCTTTAGCAAATCCTGTCTCATAATTGTGAAATCAGTGATTTGGGGTGATGAGGTTATGGAATCTCAAGCAATGTAGCGTATGCCTCAGTTGTTTAATATTAATGTTTGTTTGTAGTATAGATATTACCGAGATCTGATTTTGTGGTCTAACTGGTTTCACCTATACGATACTAATTACTAATTATTGTGCAAGAAGTAATCGGTTATGAATAGATGGCAACTATTACCAAGAAGATTCCAGAATTGACCTTTCTGATATGCGCGCTCATTTCTCTCTGGTTATCGAGAATGAGTGAGTGAGTGAGTGAGTGCGAGTTTGAGAATAAAAATTACACCGAGAGCGAGAATGAGTGAGTATCAGTTTTATCATTGATTTTGTTCTGTTGAAAAATTTTCTTATCGATTAAACAGATACCCATACATCATGTCTGTCACTAACAACCCAGCTGAACAATATGAGTGGATCACTAAAGGGCTTCAAGAAGTCTTAAACGCTGATATCATCAAAGGGATTTTAGAGAAGCAAGAAGCTCCTCTTAAACTTTACTGGGGAACTGCTCCAACCGGTAAACCACATTGTGGATATTTTGTGCCAATGATTAAATTAGCCCATTTCTTAAAAGCCGGGTGTAAAGTCAAGGTATTGCTAGCTGATTTACATGCGTATTTAGATAATATGAAAGCTCCATTGGAAGTGGTGAATTATCGGGCCAAATATTATGGACTTCTTGTTAAATCAATTTTAAAATCAATCAATGTACCAACAGATCAATTAGAATTTGTAGTGGGATCATCTTATCAATTAAAAGCTGATTATACTATGGATATTTTTAGATTATCAAATGTTGTAAGTCAAAATGATGCCAAAAGAGCTGGAGCTGATGTGGTTAAACAAGTAGCTAATCCATTATTATCAGGATTGATTTATCCATTAATGCAAGCATTAGATGAACAATATTTAGATGTTGATGTACAATTTGGAGGAGTTGACCAAAGAAAAATCTTTGTATTAGCTGAAGAAAATTTACAAAATCTTGGATATAAGAAAAGAGCTCATTTAATGAATAGAATGGTACCGGGATTAGGACAAGGAGGTAAGATGAGTGCCTCAGATCCAAACTCTAAAATTGATATTTTAGAAACTGATAAAATCATTAAGAAGAAAATCTCCAGTGCTTATTGTGCTCCTGGTGATATTAATGATAATGGACTTATTGCATTTGTAGAAAATGTTATTCAACCAATTCATGAATTAAAATCTGATAAACCTGGTCATTTTGATTTTTTCATTGATAGACCTGAAAAATATGGGGGTCCAATTACTTATGATTCTGTTGATAAATTGAAACAAGATTTTATTGAAGAAAAATTATCTCCTGTTGATCTTAAAACTGGAGTATCGGCTCAAATTATTCAACTTGTATCCCCAATAAGAGATGATTTTAATGCTGATCCTGAATTCCAAGAAGCTGAAAAAAATGGTTACCCAGTAGCTGCTCCTAAACCAAAGAAAGAAAAGAAGGTAAAAAATAAAGGTACTATGCATCCAGGTGCTAATAATAAACCAAATGATGACATCAACCAAACTGCTGAAAAATTAGCCAGTACTGATTTAAACCAGTAGTTAATCCTTTTCCCATTGGCAAAAAAAGCTTTGGTACTTCATATAGAGAATTGTACACTAATATAAGTTGGTATATATTATTTCATGCTCATAAGATTCAGTTATATTCAATCATAGATATAACTGGGTCATATACCTCTAATAATTGAGATTTACTTCATTCTCTACTATTATCACCATAACGGTGCGCGAGAACCAATCAAGAGCCATCAAATATAATTGTGCGCATTTAATCAACAAAATTTTCAACTTAACTAACTAGTTCTTATTATTGACCAAATGGTATGTTAAGATGATGATCCGGTTGTGGAGCTGAATAGACGGTAAAAGAAGACTGTGTATTTATTGCAAGATTATAAAAACATGAGAAATTTTGGGGTAAACTTATTGACCACAGATACCTGGCACAAGGGATATTTAAAGAGATCCTGAACCAGATGGTTCACTTACCCAGTTTATATCAGTTTCAAACCAATTACCACCTGTCGTTTATATATATATACCTTTCTTATACTAACAATTCTTTAGTTATCAGCCTTATTCCAAAGAAACTCTGTCTACGTTGCTACCATTTTTGCTGGAGCTTTTGCTTTCCAAGGTACTTTTGATACTGCTGTTACCAAATGGTATGAAAACCATAACCAAGGTAAATTGTGGAAAGATGTCAAAGGAAAATTTCTTGAAGGAGGAGATGAAGAAGAAGACGACGAATAAGCTATACGGCTTGTGTATAGACAAAAGATATATCTTAATGCATAAATAGTGAAAGATTAAAAAGGATGTAGAGATTAAAAAGGAAGTAGAATGGGGGTGTGGAGGGTGTGAAGAACGGTGAAAGGATGTTCTGTAGACATTCTGTAAAGGTGAGAGGATTAATGGGAGAGGTTATAGTATATATATCAGTGTAGTTATGGTGGACATGAACTAGTGCACTCTCTCACTTTCTCTCACTCTCTCACTTCTCTCACTTCTCTCACTTCTCTCACTCTCTCACTTTCTCACTACCTCATCCTCACATCATCCTCACATCATCATCCTATCATTCCTCAATCATGGCTGTCATTAACCAACCAGGTACCCAAATTAGACTCACCAATGTCTCCATGGTAAGAATGAAACGAGGTAAAAAAAGATTTGAAATCGCTTGTTACCAAAATAAAGTCCAAGATTGGAGACTGAGAGTTGAAAAAGATATTGATGAAGTATTACAAATTCCTCAAGTTTTTATAAATGTTTCTAAAGGCCAAGTAGCCAATAATGATGATTTAATGTCCAGTTTTGGTACTACTAATCAAGATGAAATCATTAAAGAGATTCTTGATAGGGGAGAAATCCAATTGAATGAAAAGGAAAGAACTGCTAATTTAAGACAAAAGCAAAATGAATTTTTAAATATAATATCTACCAAATGCATCAATCCTAAAACTAAAAAGAGATATCCACCATCAATCATTCAAAAGGCATTAAATCAATTGAAATTTCACCTTAATCCCAGCAAACCTGCAAAATTACAAGCATTAGAAGCCATTAAATTATTAACTTCAAAACAAATATTTCCTATTGTTAGAGCCCAAATGAAGATTAAAATCATTCTATTGAACAGAGTTAAAGACCAGGTATATGACCAACACCTAAAACCACTTTTGGATTCGATAGAAGAAGAAATTGATGGAGATAAGATATTTGAGCTGGTGAGTATAATTGATCCTACTAATTACCGAGTGATTGTAGATATACTACAAGGAGAGCATGCCAAGCTTAAACGGGGGGAAGGAACGGTTGAAGTATTAGATATGGCGGTAGTTAGTTCGTAGGGTTGATATGTGGGGGATAATAATAATGGGTATACATAGATCAATATAAATTCTAGCTTATATGTGTTTTAGCTTATATGTGTTCTCATAGTTAATTTTATCATTGGCCAAGCGTAATTTTGGTCCCTAACATTGAGTCGCACATCTCAAAAAATTTTCCTTCATGTTCATCTTCAACTTCATCTCATATATAATTAATAGTAACTATAATGACAACTTTAGCCAGTTTACCATCAGGTAAATTAGATACCCCAGTAGTTAAATCTAAAGTATCTGCACCAGTTCGTCGTCCAATTGAACCAGTTGGTCGGTTCTTCTTATCACATGCCACCAGAACCTTAAGAGGACATACTTGGTCAGAATATGAAAAATTAGAAGCCCAAAAAAATGTTAAAACGGTTCAAGAAAATGAAGATGATGATATTGGTGATGAAGAACAAGATGAAGAATTATTAGCTCATGATCCAAGAGACTGGAAAACTGCTGATTTATATGCCGTGTTAGGTTTGTCTAAATTAAGATTTAGAGCTACTGAAGATCAAGTTAGAAGAGCTCATAGAAAGCAAGTATTAAAACATCATCCAGATAAAAAATCTGCCTCAGGAGGATTAGAACAAGATGGATTTTTCAAAATCATTCAAAAGGCTTTTGAAATTATGTTGGATCCAACTAAAAGACAACAATATGATTCAGTAGATGAAAATGCTGATGTATTACCACCCCCACCAAAAACTGATTATGATTTCTTTGAAGCTTGGGGTCCAGTATTTGAAAGTGAAGCTAGATTTTCTAAAAAACAACCAGTACCTTTATTAGGTACTATGGATTCCTCTAATGATGAAGTTGATAAATTTTATGGATTTTGGGGGAAATTTGATTCTTGGAAAACTTTTGAATTTAAAGATGAAGATGTTCCAGATGATACTGCTAATAGAGATCATAAACGTTATATTGAACGTAAAAATATTGCTACTAGAAAGAAATTGAAACAAGAAGACAATAAAAGAATTATTGATCTTGTAGAAAGAGCATATTCAGAAGATCCAAGAATTAAATTATTCAAAGAAAATGCTAAAAAGGAAAAAGAAAGAAAGAAATGGGAAAGAGAAGCAGGATCTAGAAAAGCTGCTGAAGAGGCTGCTGCCAAAAAAGCTGCTGAAGAAGAAGCTGCCAAAAAAGCTGCCGAAGAAGAAGCTGCTACTAAAGCTAATAGTAAAAAGGCTAAAGAAGCTGCTAAAAGTGCTAAAAAGAAACAAAAGAGAGCTATTAGAAATTGTGGTAAAGATACTGATTATTTCGGAGATGGTTCTAAATCTACTGATATTGAAGCTGATATTGAATTAATTGTTGATAAATTAGACGATACTCAATTAGCTACTGTAGCTGGTAAATTAAATGGGGCTGATGGGGCTACTGCTAAAACTGCTATGACCGAAGTTATTGGCGAATTAATTGGTGCTAGTAAACTTCAACAATCTCATTTAAAATATTTTACTCCTTAATTTAGATAGACTATAAATAACTTATAGGTATATATTTATAGACAGAGATATATATCTAGATATACATACACTCATTCATTGACTCGTTTATTAATCCTCATCATCAGATACTTCAATCTTTTTACCTAATACTGATCCTTTCATATGGTAATGGGCCTTTCTCATTTCTTCAAATTTCTTGTGTCTGTCCTCTGCTGTTAAAGGTCTCAGTTGAGATTCTTCATCACCATCATCTTCTTCTTCTCCTTCCTCTCCTTCTTGCTCCTCATTTCTCAATACTTCACTCCCCATCATGGATTGAGTTCCCTTTACGTCTTCAGGTTTAGCACCTTCACCTAGTTCAAATTCGGGTATTTGTTCATCATCATCATCTTGATAATATTCCCCATTAGGATCAAATCCATTTTCATATGGAGTCTTTGGTTCATCGATCTTCATGGTAGCACTCTTATCTTGTTCGGCTTTATATAAATTGATTTCATCCCATTTTAAATGTTCTGGTGTAGGATCTAATCCTTGTTGTTGTTTAGCTTCAGCGATTTTAGCTCTAATTTCATCCCCTTTACTTTGTTGTTCATTGGTCAATTGAGCATTTAAACGAGTATTCTTTATAACCTCTTGTCTATCCAATTTATCTTGAAATGTTGGACTAGATTCAGTTTCCTCTTTATTTCGTAAAATACCTCTTGGACTAGAATTATCTGACATGATTAAGATTTATGAACTTTAATGACTGATCAAAAAGCAAATTTATTTCAAGGTTGTAAAAATGTCGCGACGACGTTAAAAAAACTTAAATCGCATAACGAGCATATTGCCAACGAACAAGTTGGAATAAACATTTATAAGCATATATACCATTGATTCTCATCATATAATCCAATCCTCATCATTAAGTATTTATAAAGACTGAATCATATCAATTTATAGATAATATTGTTTCCATTGCACCCTATTAATATTAAGGAAATTAACTCGACTGCACCGTCTGCCCCCTTAAACTAACCAAGCCAAATCGTCATAGATCAATCAAGTAGTATAATCTATTATGGGACAAACCTTTAGCTTTACCAATATATTTGGCAAATTATTTGGAGCCCAAAAGGAAATCCGGATTCTTATATTAGGATTAGATGGGGCCGGGAAAACCACGATTTTATATCGATTACAAATGGGAGAAGTAGTTACTACTAAACCAACCATTGGATTTAATGTAGAGACTTTAAAGTATAAGAATTTGACCTTAAATATATGGGATTTAGGAGGACAAACGTCGATTCGACCATATTGGAGATGTTATTATAATAATACGGCAGCAGTGATTTTTGTGGTAGATTCTACTGATAAAGATAGAATTGATATTGCTAGTAAAGAATTACATTTAATGTTAAAAGAAGAAGAATTGTTAGATAGTGCTTTATTGGTATTTGCTAATAAACAAGATCAACCAGGAGCATTAACGGCTGCTGAAGTGTCTCAAGCATTAAATTTAACTGAATTAAAAGATAGAAGTTGGAGTATTGTGGCTTCAAGTGCATTAAAGGGTGAAGGGTTAACTGAAGGGTTAGATTGGTTAATGGATGTTATTAAAGATGAACAGTTATAAGCTATTATTGGTTGTCTATATATTTGTGTATATATGAATGTGTATATAATATAAATTTCTATTTTGCTTCTGCTTCACGAACTCTAGCTAATATAATTTTAATCATTTCATTACCAACTGCATTAGCTTCTTTAAATTTTGGGGCAAAGAATTGTTGAACATCTTCAAATTTAGTTCTATATAAATCATAATTCCCATAAGTAACTAAATCTGACCATTGTCTAGCAGCAATTACAAATTCTAAATCATCATTTCTAAAAGTTGGATCTTTACAAGCCACATCAATGGATTCTTCTAATAAGCCAGGAGTACAAAATAAATATTCAGTCACTCCTAAAAATATTCTAAATAATGGAGTTGAACAGATTATATGATCATATGGGATTACTCCTAATGAATACCAAGTATCAGCTATTGCTAATAATGATAGATGAGAATTGGGTTGTCTTCCACCAGGTGGTTCTTTACTTAAAGAATATTTCTCTAATAAATCATCATTTAATAATAATTCATGTTCATTGATATGTTTAAACAAATCTCTGGCTTTAAATAATCTAGTGATTAAATCTTGTTTTTTACCTTGAATCATTAATGTAAATAATTCAGAGGCTGATTTGGCGTATTGCAATATTTGTACATGAGCTGAAGGATTGGTTATAGCTAAACCAGCATAAACATGCCATTTATTAGAAAAAATTCTCATAGAAATATTCATTTTAGCATTTTCAATACCTCCTGCCCATCTAGGAGTCTCCCATGGATATTGATTACTTGATTTCCAGGCAGTTCCCATAGATAAAAATGCTGCATGAGTAACTGCTTGAGTATCAGCAGTTATTTGATCATGTTTTTTGGCACTTAAATATACATGTTTTGATTGTAAACATGATACTAATGACTCAACAAAATTAAAATCATCATCTGACGCTCTATGCTTAATTAATACCAATGGTTGTCCCATAGTATTAACATTAGGTCCATGTAATGAATGTAAGGTAATGATTTTATTATCTTTAGGTAACCAATATTCAAATGCTTCAACTTCTGGTTCTTTACATGAAGTTTGACCTCCAACAATTGATCCAAATTTAGATGATGGTCCATACATTGAAACAATTTTCCTTATAGATTCAGCTTCAACACTATAGATAATAAAATCACTAACTCTCGATACATAATGACCATTTCTCAATACGGTGAACTTATAATCTTTAAATTTATCCTTCATCTGTTCATATAATTCATCTTTATCACATCCTACAACATTCCAACCAGCTTCTGAAAACCTTCTGGCATAAAGCACCCCCATATCCCCAAGACCTATGATTCCAATGGTCTTTGATGTTTGGAGTTGTTTTAGATCATCTCCGGTTAATATCGTCATCTTGTAATAAAATTAATCAAGAAGTTTGATTAATTGTGCGTTTTTGCGATATTCACAAATCTTTTCGCAGTTAAAACGAAGAAAAAGAGAGACAGAAACGAAGAAAAAAATGAGAATAATTATAAGACAACAACACTCGTTAATATCTCCTTACTGTCGTTAAGACTTTCATTACTATCGTTAATATGACAGGCGTCAAAGCATTCAGTGCTCCCGGTAAAGCGTTTATAGCTGGTGGGTACTTGGTATTAGATCCCAATTATGATGCTTATGTAGTAGCATTATCATCTAGAATGCACGCCGTAGTTAAATCTACTAGTATAGATGGGTTGACTAAATCCATAATTACCATTTCATCACCTCAATTCCACGAGGGGAAATGGTCATATATCATTGATGATACAATCAAAGAAACCAATAATAGAAAAAACCCATTCTTAGACGCAACAGTTGAAATAGTTGCTGAGTATCTTAGAATTAATGATATCCATTCATTGTTTAACCTTGAAATTGTTATATTTTCAGATCCAGGATTTCATACCCAGGAGAGTACCACCACCAAAACCTCATCTAATGGAACCAAACTGTTCTTATACCATAGTAAACCAATCACCGAAGTCGCTAAAACTGGTTTAGGATCTTCTGCCAGTTTAGTATCAGTTGTCATTGCTGCTATCATGTCCCAATTTAATAATGATTTTGATAATGATGAGAACAAAAATTTATTACACAACCTCGCCCAAATTGCCCATTGTAAAGCACAGAAGAAAATTGGGTCAGGATTTGATGTGGCTACAGCCATTTACGGATCTATTAGATATCGTAGGTTTAGACCCGAATTAATTAACGATTATTTACAACATCCCCATAACCCTAATTTGAATGTGTTAGTTAATAACAAATGGGATTTCACTCATTTACCTTGTGCGCTACCTCCACATATTAGATTATTAATGGGAGATATTAGAGGTGGATCAGAAACTCCTAAATTGGTTTCACTTGTATTAAAATGGAAAGCTGAAAACCCTCAACAAAGTGAATCATTATATCATAATTTGAGTAATGCTAATTTACTGCTTATTGATGCATTAACTAAATTACATAGATTTTATCAAGAAAACCAACAAGAGTATATGAAAGGTATAAATTATTTAAAGAACCAGTCAATTTCCAATTTACCAGAATCAGAATGCAATAATTTAGGGCCATTTTTATTGTTAATCGAGGCTATTAAAAATATTAGAATCTACTTGAAACAATTGACCACATTATCTACGGCAGATATTGAACCAGACTCCCAAACTACTCTATTAGATAATTGTTTAACATTAAAAGGATGCCTTGGAGGAGTAGTTCCAGGGGCTGGTGGATATGATGCTATTAGCTTGTTAGTGATTGATGAATCAATTGATTGTATTACTGAAGACACCAAAACTGATGATCGATTCAGTCAAGTGATTTGGTTGAATTTAAAGGAACAAGCCCAAGGGCTCATTGCCGAATCTGCTAAAGATTATGATGGGTTATAGATGTGATCATGATGGGTTATAGACGTGATCATGATTATAGGTGAGGGTATAAGCCACCATTCTCATTACCTTATCATGATTTTTCGCTTAAGTCACATGTCGTGCCAATCTGTAACACTCTCACAGCACCTACATAGAAATATAAAAATAGAATCAATTTAATCGTATTTCATTCAAGTCTTCCAAAAAATGATCCCTGAAAATTCAGGCTTACATGTGGTGACTGACAATGAGTCTAAATATGACTCCCAAGAGAATTTGTATGATTATGTCAACGTAGACAATCAAACGAGTACTGGTAATAGTAATAATCGAAGTAGATCCCAAACCATAGGATCATATGGGCTTCGACTAGGACAATCAGTAGGTCCATGGACCCAATCAGTGGAGCCAAGTGCAGTAAATTATTATCCATCAGCAGACCACCCTTCCCTTAACCAACCTCAACACAATATGAATTTGAGTTCAAATCATGGGGATAGTTCTAGTATTGAATCATTTCAAGGGGGACGCGAAAAGGTTCACAATGTAAATTCCATTGAGGATAAAACCTACAAAAGATGGAGTAGAATGTTTCTAATAATATCAGTCATCTCGGCTATACTTATAATAGTACTCGAAGCATATGTTTATGCCGTCATTAATATCCATAAAACTGATATCACTTCCAATTCAAAATATCAAGAAGTATCGATCTTTTTAGCATTATTCATTTTTGCAGCCATATTTCAAGTCATTATTACCATTATTGGATTAAAATCCAATAACATTTTATTGTTATTAATGTTATGTGGGTTTTATGGGTGTATGTTAATTTATACCGGGATTCAATATCAAGAGATTAGACAAGTGGTAGGAGATGTTTTAGAAGGAGGTTGGAATACTGCCACTAGAGCTACTAATATAGCCACTATTTGCGTATTAGCAGCAACCTTTGTTATACAATTATATATCATTTTGGGACATTTGAATAAGTATGTTAAATGGTCTAATTTTAAAACCATAGGGGCTGATACCGATCTTAAAAGAAATTATCAAATATTTCAAATCCATCGATCATTATTAATGTTTGGATTTTTCTTCTTTTTAGGATTTACCATTCAATTTATAATTATTATGATTAATGATAAATCGTCGGTGGAATTCATATTGACCATAATTGTATTACCAGTAACTATAATATTATTAATGGTGAGTGATATTGGGATTTCTAATGAGTATTATTGGGTGGCTGTTCCAAGTTTAGTAATATATTTTGGTGGTATAGCTTATGTGTTATTTAAAATGATTCGATTATACACACAGTATACTTCTGCTTATAATGTAACGTTACAACCCGGAGATTATTTCCCGGGAAGAAGTTCACTAATAACTTTTGGGGTTATAACTTTGGTAATTTTGGTAGCAATTATCGTAGTTGAAATTATTTTAATGATTAACTTTAATCGGGGACTCAAACCAATTGTTAAGAATCCTCATTATTTGATATTCAAATCCATGTTCGGAAAAACTCAAAGGGATAATGATTTTTCGGAAAAACTAGATGATGAGTTTAGCATAGATTGAATGGGTATGTAATGGGTATAGGATCTTAAATTTAACGAATCATGTCATCACCTGACTCGCATTAATGGGTTTATGTGCAGCCACTGGTACAACTGCTTAAGGTCTCATTGGATTTGGTAGTTCTAATGCCCCGAACTCCGGGTATGGTATGTCTGAGTTGTCACTTATACCACTGTTTTATTTAACGTACCATTTAATAATCAAACCAGTTCTGTAATGTGGTCAGTTCCGGGACATCAACACAGTCTTCCCTTCTCTCACTGACCCCAAACTCCCGGTCGGTCCCGTTACCATACCATTTCTCAAAATATTCTCTTACAAAAACCATTGACTGCGAAATATTCTCTTACAAATCAGTTGATGCAAAAAATAGTAATGCGACAGCTGACCAACATCAGTCTCATAACCTGATATAACAATCCGGGTGGTGTATGTCATACCATTAGTTTGTTCTGCCTGATAAAAATTAAAAGGTATATAAACCCATAACATTGACGTATTTCCGAAACACCAGAATAATATTAGATTCACTAATATATCCGTATACCATTAGAACTTATAGAGAGTAACCCAAATACAATAATTATGACCGAAATCACCTTGGGAAGATATCTTTTTGAAAGATTGAAACAATTAGAGGTCAATACCATTTTTGGATTACCAGGAGATTTCAATTTAAGCTTATTAGATAAGGTTTATGAAGTAGAAGGAATGAGATGGGCTGGGAATGCCAATGAATTAAATGCTGCTTATGCTGCTGATGGATATTCAAGAATTAAACGGTTAGGATGTTTAGTTACTACGTTTGGAGTGGGGGAATTATCTGCATTAAATGGAATTGGTGGTTCATATGCTGAACATGTAGGACTTATACATGTAGTAGGAGTCCCATCGATTTCATCTCAAGCCAAACAATTATTATTACATCATACATTAGGAAATGGTGATTTTACCGTATTCCATAGAATGTCTAATAATATTAGTCATACATCAGCTTTTATTTCAGATATTAATACTGCAGCAGAAGAATTAGATAGATGTATTAGAGATGCTTACATTTATCAAAGACCGGTTTATGTGGGATTACCAGCTAATTTAGTTGATTTAAAAGTTCATGCTTCTCTTTTAGATACTCCAATTGATTTATCCTTAAAACCTAATGATCCTGATGCAGAGGAAGAAGTTATTGATTCCGTGTTATCATTAATTAAAGAAGCTAAAAATCCTGTCATTTTAGTTGATGCTTGTGCTAGTAGACATGATTGTAAACAAGAAGCTAAAACTTTAGTGGAGCTTACGCAATTCCCAGTATTTACTACCCCAATGGGTAAAGGAACTATTGATGAAGGAGGAATTAGTGGAGAATTAGTTGATAATGATCCTAATTTGATTAAGAAAATGAATGAAAAATTAAATAAAGCCAATTCCGTTTCTGCTAGATTTGGTGGAGTATATGTGGGAACTTTAAGTGAACCACAAGTCAAAGAAGCAGTAGAAAGTTCAGATTTAATTTTATCAATTGGAGCTTTATTATCTGATTTTAATACTGGGTCATTTTCATATTCTTATAGAACTAAAAATGTAGTAGAATTCCATTCTGATTATACTAAAATCAGACAAGCTACATTTCCAGGAGTACAAATGAAAGAATGTTTACAACATTTAATAAGTAAAGTCGGTGATGCTTGTAAAGACTATATTCCAGTGGAAGTACCCAAAGTTAAATTAGTTAATACCCCAGCAGCTAGAAGTAATAAATTAACTCAAGAATGGTTATGGACCAGAGTATCATCATGGTTTAGAGAAGGTGATATTATTATAACTGAAACTGGGACGTCAGCTTTTGGAATAGTTCAATCTAAATTCCCCAGTAATACTATTGGAATTTCACAAGTATTATGGGGATCAATTGGTTATACTGTTGGGGCTACATTAGGAGCAGTAATGGCAGCAGAAGAAATTGATCCTAATAAAAGAGTTATATTATTTGTTGGGGATGGTTCATTACAATTGACTGTTCAAGAGATTTCTACTATGGTTAAATGGAATACTAAACCATATTTGTTTGTATTAAACAATGATGGTTATACCATTGAAAGATTAATTCATGGGGTTAATGCTACATATAATGATATTCAACCATGGAATAATTTATCATTATTACCATTATTTAATGCCATTGATTATGAGGCTTTAAGAATCTCAACTATCGGTGAAGCTGAAGATTTATTTACCAGTAAAGAGTTTTCTACTAATGATAAAATTAGAATGATTGAAGTAATGTTACCAAGATTAGATGCTAGTAATAATTTAGTATTACAAGCTCAATATTCTGCTAAAGCTAATTCCGAAAATTAACTTTTTTAATTGAAGATTGAAGGCATGCAATCAATTAATATGTTATATAAGTTTCTGTTCATATAAAATATAAGCCCCTTTAAAAAAAAAAAAAAATAAAAAGCCTCAGAGTTTTTCCTTTACTTCCGTTAGATATTTCCGCAACGCAGCAAAAATCTGACAAATCTGACAGCTTTTTAGTAACGACACTAACAGAGAGCAAAAACTATAAATACGGACAATTCAATCGAATTCAGGTCAATTCAACTCAACTCATAACCGATCAATTACACATCAATATGGCCTCTAAACCATCATCTGCTTGTTGCGTAGAGAGAACCTTACACGAAGGAGAAGCTCAAGGAGCCTTTAGTACCGTTTGTGGACTTTCAACTTATTCAACTGGTGAAGAACATGGTAATGATAATATTCTTATTATTGCCACCGATGTCTTTGGACACGAGTTTAAAAACACCTTATTAGTAGCTGATCAACTTGCTAAATTAGGGAAATATAAAGTGTTAATTCCAGATATTTTAAAAGGGGACCCATTTTTGGCAGATAAAGGTACCGAAACTTTAGAAGCTTGGTTTCCTAAACATACACCAGAAATCACTACCCCAATTTTCGAAGGATTCTTAAGTGGTGTTAGAAAAGAAATGTCTCCTAAATATTTGGTAGGAATTGGATATTGCTTTGGTGGTAAATATGTTATTAAACAATTGAATAAGTCAGGATTTCTTGATGCTGGTGCTGTAGCCCATCCAACGTTGGTTGCTGAAGAAGAGGTTGAAGAAGTTGCTAAACCACTCCTTATTTCATCTGCTCAAATTGATCCTTTATTCACAACTGAATTAAGACATAAAACCGAAGAAATTTTAAGTAAGAAGGAAACCCCATGGGAAATGATATTATTTTCTCAAGTATCTCATGGGTATTCTATCAAAGGAGACATTTCCATTCCACAAGTTAAATATGCTAAAGAAAAGACTGTTACTGACCAATTAACTTTTCTTGGTGCTCATGCTCCTAATTAATGATTCTGAATAGTTAGAAGTTAGGGTATGTAGTAGAGTATATGTATACTTGTTTAGTAGGACATCGTAGTATGTGGTAGTACGATAGTGGTGGTACGATAGTGGTAGTGCATGTCAATTCTTATTCTCATTGTCTATTCCGACCCTTATCAGTCTCACTTGACGTTCCCGTACAATAAATGGCACTGGCCCAACGGTTCGATATGAGAAACCCCAGACACTTTTAAACTCTATTTTTTTGCCCGTATTAACTATCCTGACTCGATTATCCTAACTCAATTATCCTGACTCGATAAGACTCAATTATCACTATGCCAAAAGAGTTATTACCTTTACATACACAATCCTCCAAGTCCATTCCCATTTGGAAGATCGTTGTAACCTTAACCACGATCCTTGGTTACTCATGCTTTAGTTATTTGAATTCATTCCATGATCAATCAATTGATAATAATGACCTGATTAACTCAAATTCAGGATCTCAATTCTGTCCTATGATTAATAAAGTAGATCCCCTGGATATTGTTTATAACATGGATACTTTAAAAATGATGTCTACTAATGAATCTTTTAAATTAGAAGCTGCTAAGAAATTATCAGGAGCCATCCAAATCCCTACTGAAGTTTACGATAATATGATAAACCCTAATATCACTGATTCATTAGATGAGTTATATAAACTTGAACCATTATGGAAGAATTTTGAAACATTTCACGAATATCTTTTAACCACCTTCCCATTGGTTCATCAACATTTGAAATTAGAGAAGGTCAATAAATTTTCATTGATTTATACTTGGGAAGGGAAAAATGCTACCAAAAAACCATTGATGTTAACTGCTCATCAAGATGTTGTACCAGTTCAAAAGGAAACTATTGATCAATGGGATTTCCCTCCATTTAGTGGCCATATTGAAAATGGATTAATTCATGGAAGAGGAGCTGGTGATTGTAAAAATTTATTAATTGGATTATTAGATACGGTTGAATTATTACTTTCGGAAAATACATTTAAACCTGATAGAACTATAATTTTTGCCTTTGGTTATGATGAAGAAACCGATGGTACTGGTGCTTTAGAAATTTCTAAAGTCTTATTAGAAAAATATGGACCCGATTCAATGTACCAAATTATTGATGAAGGATCAGCAGGATATGAAGAAATGGGTGGAACTAATTTTATTACCCCCGCTACTGCTGAGAAGGGTCATTTAGATTCAGTTGTTGAATTATTTACTCCTGGTGGTCATTCTTCAGTACCACCAGATCATACCTCAATTGGAATTTTATCAGAATTTATCAGCTTGGTAGAAAAACGTCAATTTAATAGTATAATTACTAACAAGAATCCAGTATTACATGGACTTCAATGTATTGCGGAACATTCATCAGTTGATAAATCATTAAGATCTGATATTTTAAAAGCTTCATTTGATATTAATGCTAATTCAAGATTATTACATTATCTTAGGCAAGACCCAATATATAAATATTTTGTAACTACTTCACAAGCTACAGATATTATTCAAGGAGGAGCCAAAGCTAATGCATTACCAGAACATGTTCAAGTATTAATTAATCAAAGAATTGCTGTTGAAGAATCCACTCAAAGTGCTTCTGAAAAGATTTTAACTGATATTAAAGAAATCGCTTCAAGATTTGATATTGGAATCATTTTTGAAGGGGAGGAAATTATTGCTCCTACTAAAAATGGATATTTTAATTATCATCTTGAAGGAGCATTAGAACCAGCTCCAGTTACACCTACTTATACTGATGTGTGGAATACATTTGGAGGACTGTTAAGATATTTATATGAAGATTTAGTATTTCCTGGACAAAATAAATCATTTGTATTCATTCCATCATTATCAACTGGTAATACTGATACTAAAAGTTATTGGGATTTAACCCCTCATATTTTTAGGTATGAACCAGGTTTACCAGGACCTAATGGTCATATCCATTCTGTTAATGAATTGATCACTGTTGATGCGCATGCGGTTATTATTCAATTTTATTACTATTATATTCAATTAATAGATCAAGTAGATCAAGTAGAGTAGATAGGGGTGGCAGTATGTCGCAGAATTCTGATTTGATCTAAGGTCGCTTGAAACCAATATCCAACTAGTATTACCTATGAACAATTTTAAAAGAAGGAGCTAGTGATCTTCCTGGAAACATCAGTTTATGATTGATGTGAAATTCATCAACAATGTTTAACTTTTACACAATTTATGTAACTGATTAGTGAGATAGAAATGTTATTAGTTTTTTTGTATATTTAAGCAATAATTTGTGTATATACGTAGCGAATCTCTTCAAGATCTTTCAACATTAGCTCTTTTATTTCTAGACGATTCATCTCCACTACTTTCACTTCTGGACCTTTTCTTCAGAGACCTTAAATCTCTTTGAGTAGTCCTGTAAGCCGGTTCCATGTCTTCTACTCCTTTAGGATCCTGTTGGTGATTCCGGGCTTCGAGAATAACTTTATACAAGTCTTTTACACCATTAGAGTTCTTAATTATCATGAACTCATGAGGTACAATGAAGGAACCCTTAAAATACTCACTGTTTCTCGAAAATTCTTCTACTGATAATTTTAACAAAATAGTGTACTCCTTGTCTCTTAACAAGGAATAACCGGTTCCGTTTATCATCATATAACCAAAAACTTGATTTAAAATGGAGTCAAACATACCAGCGAGACTAGAAATATTTTGATATGAATCTGGTTCAATGCCTTGAAGTAATCCCTTATATTCAATAGTAATGATACGTTTATTTCCGCCAGTCGTAATCATGCCATCGGCAGACAAGTTCGAATAACCCGACACATTGCTCGCATCTTTAACCTCATCTTCATATTTCAATTGCAGATTGAAGTCTTGCTCTGGTATCGACAGGTTTAGGTGATTAATACAATTGTGGAACATTTGTTCAGATGCTCTTTTTATATCAGTTTCTCTGAATGAACTCACATACCTGTGGGAGCCAAAGGCCAGGTGGAAGAGCAGGTTAAGATCCAGTCCCAGATCGTCGATCAACTCATTTACTTCATCATCACCGATTTCAAGTTTTTTACTATAATCTGAATTATACTCGAATTTGTGTTTATCTTGAAATGTGTTTGGGGGTCCTTTAGATGGTGTATGTCTACTCTCATTAGACTCATTAAATGCCTTGATGCCCATAAAAACTTCAGTTATTCTTTTCTTTATTCTAGCACCATCAGCATGTTTCCGAAAGGGTTCCAAAACACATTTGAAGTCGTTTACTGCTTGATTCCACCGCATTCCAAAGAGATATTGACTTTGGTCGCCCTTATTGAAGCAGTTAGCCTTGATATAGGATAATATATCCTGTGCTTCGTTTTGCTCTGCTAAGTAGAAAACATGCTCAAATGAGGCTGAACATCCTCTCATCATAAATAGTTTGTCAATTTTGTCATCAAGTTTGTCAATTTTGTCAATTTTGTCAATTTTGGTTAATTGTGGTCGAAATTTGTCTTCAATTTCTTTTACAACTTCGTTTTTAATTTCTTCTTTAAGTTCTTTTTTAAGTTCTTCTTTATTTTGCGAGTTTACATTGCTCATGTCAGTATAATATTGAATGGGGGAAAGCTGTGTGTGGTCTGGGGTTTTAGGGGAATCTGTAGATGTCACAGATTCAGTATCTGAGGAAGCCTCAAAAAATGAAACTGGTGCCATATCACAAACAGAATTTTGCAGCTATACGTTCACAAAAGCGAGAAAAAAAAAAAAAAAAAAAAAAGGAACGGAGAAATTGGCTGTTTTTACGGAAAATTATTAATGATCCAAGATATTTGATTACTATTTGGATGATATAGTATCAAATGATTATATTCTATGAATCTCCAGGGTCCTGATTTGTCAAAACTTTAGGAACTGTAAGTATTCTAAGGGTTAAACTCTCTGTAAGAACCACCAGCAGTTAAACAAGTTCAATTGGTTTAAAGTATAGAGGAGAGAAATGTTAGGTTAGAGAGTGGTAGAGGGATATATATATATATATATATATATATAGCCAGTGGCCCTAACAGAATAAAAAGGGTCATACTATTGTTGCCTTTTTTGCAGTCAATGCTGCAAAACGATGCGCGTTTAAGCGGTCGTATTTGACTCAAGTGCTCGTTTATTATTCGAACCAAGAGTTGCTAATGTCCTTCGCTCTTTGAAGACTTGGAAGAACTAATCACCCAATAATATGAATCAAATAGCGATTGAACTGAAACTGTTTTCATGGTTATTATGTATTTTTTATAAATCAACAGCTAATGAATTTCACACTTGATATACCTTGGCAATGTAGAGAATAATCACTTAAAAAGTAAAGGTTGTGTGAGATAAAGACATGTAGAAGATCAAGCAAGTAAAGTCAGTCCCCGGGGATTAAAAGTTGAGTATTTAAAACATCAGATCGTTTCAAGCGAGAGACATATAGAAGTTGGGCTCTAAAATGGTATACAAAAATTATATAAACGAATGAAGAGATTAACCCCCCCCTACTTATCCGATCCTTTCACCCACTACCTCACCACGGCACTGATAAAATATTAAACAACTATCATGAACAAAATCAGTTCGAACAAAGTCTGATAAGGCTATAACAATTGGAACCGCAACTAAATGGCAATGGCAAAAGAAAAGTGCTACCGTGGAATATGAATATTGTGAACCTATTGTAGAACAAATATTATTCAGGTCATTTCCATCCATTTAACTGAAATCAATATTTATACCACAGCCCCAGAAGTAGGAAGAGCCATTGAAATAAGTGGAAAATCCCGGGAGGATTTATTTATCACCACTAAATATGCCCCAAAAACCAGTAGATAAATCAACAAAAGCAATTGAAAAAGCATTAAAGGACTTAAAAACAGATTATATTGGTTTGTTTTTAATTCATTTCCCAGTTGTCACTGATGATTTCAATTATACTGTAGAATCTATTTGGACTGAATTAATTGAGTTTAAAAAAAAGCTGGTAAAGTAAGATTTGTTGGTGTATCTAATTAGTACCTATTATTAATGATATTGGGAATGAAAAACCTCATGAGATGCTCTTTAACCAGTAAGATGTTAAAGTTATTATTTATTTAGATAATGATGATTATATATCAATAACGTGAATTTATATAATACCCAATAAGTCCTCATGCTTTTAGGCATGAATCAAGTTTTCCAGTACCCAACAGCCATGACCATGTTAATGAATTGATAACTGTTGATGTAGTTGTATGTCGCAGAATTCTGATTTGATCTAATGTCGTCTGCAACCAGTATTACTATGATGATGTCTCTTCGCATTAATAATAATATCTTGAAAATTTTTTAAAACCATTTAACTTTACTATAATTATTATAATCACCTATCGATGCCAACTGAATTAGAAGAGCTAGTAGGGTTTTTACATTCTCCTCAACCAGCAGTCGTCCTGATTGCTTTAGATAATTTAGTAGGTTATTCTCAAGGACCTCATCAACTGGTTTTCTCCTATAATAATTATGAAGCTATTAACGATCTTAAAACATTAGCTAAACATGATGGGAAAACTACCGTCAGTCAATCGGTCACAATCTTAGCTAATTTATGTGAAGATATTAAAATGAGAGATTTGATTGTTAATGACTTGGATTTTTGCAAGTTTTTAATCAAATCAATTATAACTGTTACTAATACAAATGCTGATTTAATGTGTATACTTTTAACTAATTTAGCTAAAAATGATGCCATCACTAAAGTATTTGAATTTGATATAACTCATAATGATGAAAATCAACAAAAAATATTTAAATCTACCAAAGCTATGGATTGTTTAATCGATTGTTTTGTCAAAGGATTTGATCGTTCATTGAATAAATATGCTGATTATGATTATTTATCATACTTTTTTGCTGATATTTCAAGATTTAAACAAGGTAGAGATTATTTTGTTACTGAGCAACCTTATGATGAAGTTGTACCTATTTCAAAACTTTTAGTATTTACTGAAAAATACGATTCTAAAATTAGAAGAGAAGGAGTAGCTTCAACGATCAAAAATTCTTTATTTGATTCTTCAAAACATGAAGAATTATTATTTAATGACAAAATTAATTTATTACCTTATATATTGTTACCGATTGCTGGACCTGAAGAGATTGAAGAGGATTATATGTTTGATTTACCAGAAGAATTACAATTATTACCAAGTGATAAACAAAGAGATCCATTAAATGGGTTAATTTGTATTCACCTTGAATCTTTATTATTATTGTGTACTACTAGAGAAATCAGGGAATATTTAAGAAATAAATCTGTTTATGCAATTATTCGTGAACTTCATAAAGTTTCTAAAGATGAAAATGTGGTAGATTTGTGTGATAGATTAGTACAAATGTTGATGAGAGATGAAGCTAATGGGGAAGAAGAGAAAGTAGAAGAGATTGATCAAAAGGAGGAAAGTGATGATGATGATGATGATGCTATAGTTGAAGTAGCATAAGCGTGTAAGTATAGAAGAAACTGGTGTAAGTATAGAAGAAACTGGTGTAAGTACAGAACCAAATGGTCAAAGCATATAATCAAATAATGGGGTTCATAAATTAACAGGGATGGTTTTATGTTTTATTTATTTAACCTATAAATACTTTCTGTATATCAATAACATTAATATAGATAAATTAACCTATTCTCGTAACACTAATTTACCGTTTTCTAATTTCAAATTCTTTTTAACAATGCTAATGATTCTTTGTTTATTGTCTTTGTTTGCTGTGACTCTATTTCTTAACCTGACAAGTAAATCCTTAGTAGTTAAAGGATTACCTCTAAGAATATCCAATACTTCTCCAACCGTTACAAGAGTCCCATCTGGACCAGCATCATTCAAGTCAACGTTAGTAATTGGTGGAGTAGGAGATGCACTTTTTTCTCTACCTTCAACACCTCCTTTTTGTCTCTTTTGAGGAGATTCAACAATACTATGTGCTCTTTTACGTCCATTAGGTAACCATTCTCCTTTTGGAAATCCTGCTAAAAATTGTGATGGGGCTTTAATAACTACAAATCCATCTCCAACGTTATTAGCTAAAAATTGTCTAGCAGCTGGTGGTCTAGATGATTCATTAGGCCCTAATGTATCATCTGGTTCTTGTTTAACAGTAATCTCATTAGAATCACTATCATCATCACTTTCTAAATCAGATTTGGATAAGTATGGATTCAATTGGTCATCATCATCATCACTATCATAAACTCCTCCTTCAGTTTTATTTAAAACTTTTCTTAACTTCTTTCCTTCTTTATCAATCTTTCTAGATTTTTCAGTTTCAAATAAATCATCAAGATCATCATTAGTATCAGCATCTGATCCTCCATCAAAATGGGCAGCTTTTAACATTTCCTTTTTAAGTTTTTCTTCAGATAATTTATTTTCTTCTTCATCACCATCCATAATTGGTGCTTCTTCATCATCAGCAAATTCTTCATCATAATCTAAATCATCATGATCCTGATCTCTATCATTAAATTGAGCACCTCCTGCTACGGTTCTTAATCCTCTACTTCTATTTCTTCCATTTGGAATATTGATTTGTCTTGAAGCTCCTGGATTAGCATTTCTAAATCTATAATCTTTATCACCCCCTTCTTGTCCAGATTGATCTTCCATATGTTTCATTAACCATCTGGGAACCGATGACTTCTTTTCCATTTTAGCTTCTGCTTCCTCTAATGTTAAGGTAGCATATTTATTTCTTGGATTGAATCTATAAACCTTTTCAGCTGGAATCATTTTAAATCCATCTTTATCGAATGCAAATAATACATGGGTTTGTTCTGAAGCTCCTGCTTCATAATTCCCAACGTATACATTTTTGCCTTCATAATCTTCCATAACCCATGGATAATATTCTTCATATCTTAATTTTCTCTTTTCATCATCCATTAAATTAATTTGTCTGGTTTTACGTTTGAAAATATTTCTTCTAAAATTTCGCCCTTTACCTTCAGGTGCTACTTGTGACATATCCATTTCATTAGGAGTTCCACTTCTACTATTATTACTACTACCTTTATCATTGTTAGTTCCAGCTCCTACATCTGGTTTATTACCATCAGCTGCTCCTCCATTTGGATGATTATGAGGATTACTATCACCATCAAGAGATCCATCATTACCATTACCAGCACCTTCACCATTATCTTCGTCATCATCATCGTCATCATCTACTGCCATTCCAGCTGCTCTTTGTTGTCTCTTCTTTTCTCGTTCAGCTTCTTTTTGTTGCTGTTCCTTCTTCTTCATATCAATTTCTTTTCTGGATAAATGGAATTGAAGGTTTCTAGGATCCTTTCTATGTAATCTTACAGGCTTCACAAAATCTTTTACTATATCTACATTATTCTTATTAGTGAACCGGGCGATATGATATCGTTTATCCTTAATATCTTGTTCAGTATAACATTTTAAAGGAATATCTTGCCATCCTTGGTCAGAGGTCTTGGAGGCTCTGCCATTAACCGTTGCTGGTGTTAGGGCGTCTCCATTGACACTAGGTTCTTTCTTGACCGGTACTGGACTGTTTTGGTCTGAAGGACTATTGCTCATGATGTTATAGTCCAAATTGATCGATAGGGTAAACGATATAGTAGAAAAATTCTTGACTTAAGGAAACGGAATAGATGCTCACAAAAAATGTCGCGAATCTGCTAACCAGGATGACAGGAGAACCACTGTGAGGGGACGTGTTTGCCAACCCATTATTGATTGCAAAAAATGTCTCCATTCCATTACATGGTCATAAATGATTAACAAGGTAGACCAGTTCATTGTATGAGAGCTGGGGGAGCCAAGGATCCACAGAGAGAGATAGTCAAGCAATATTTCTAGCTAAGCAGCATTGTGAGACTAACCACCATAGAAGCGGAACATCCCCCAGAAGCGGAACCTCCCCCAAGAAGCGGAACCTCCCCCATAGCTATATCTTGAGCTGAGTCGCACTAGATCCACCAAATATGAATCATAATCTGTCGAAACCACCAGTCAAGTTGAAGTAGAGATGTCATCAGTAGCAGTACAAGATGAAGAAGATAAGTATCTTGATGCCCTTCAGAATAGTAAGCAAGAATTACAAAAACCTCCCCCACCAAAATATGTAGGGTTTGTGGCAGGAATGTTTTCAGGAGTTATGAAAAATGTAGTAGGACATCCATTTGATACCGTTAAAGTTAGACTTCAAACTGCTCCACCAGGAAGATTTAAAGGACCGATGGATTGTGTTTGGCAAACCATTAAGAAAGAAGGCCCAAAAGGGTTTTATAAAGGATTCACTCCTCCGCTTGTTGGATGGGTCCTAATGGATTCAGTGATGTTAGGATCATTACATATATATAGACGATATGTTAAAGATTATATTTATCCAGATGAGAAAAAGTTACCACTTATGGGACATGTTATTGCAGGATTAGGAAGTGGATGGACGGTTTCATTTGTAGCTGCCCCTATTGAACAATTCAAAGCTAGACTTCAAGTTCAATATGATGCTAAAACTAAAATTTATACTGGACCTTTGGATGTAGTAAAGAAATTATATACTACCAGTGGGATAAGAGGAATTTATAGCGGATTAATTTCCACCATGATTTTCAGAACTAATTTTATATTTTGGTGGGGGTCATATGAGCTATTTACTCAATATTTTCAAAATAATACCAAGATGAGTAATCCTTCAATTAATTTTTGGTCTGGAGGATTATCAGCTACGGTATTTTGGATTTTTGCTTATCCAGTTGATGTCGTTAAACAAACAATTATGACTGATAGTCCAATTTTATCACAAAAGAAATTTCCTAGATGGATAGATGCTGTTAAATATATATATGATCAAAATGGGTTACGAGGATTTACTAAAGGATTTGGACCATCAATTTTAAGATCATTTCCAGCAAATGCTGCTGCTCTAGCAGCGTTTGAAGCAGTCATGAGATTTTTACATTAAAATTATATAGTTATTCATAGAAACATAGACCAAAATTACTAAATATATCTTGATATTTAATCAGAAGTTTCCCACGGTTTTGTTCTTGGTTTAGCAGTTGATGTTGAGCTTTGTTCAGGTAAAACCGTGTCGGGGATTTCTTTTATTCCCGGTATAGGCTTTCCTGACATAATCAATTCCACAACTTGTTGATAATTGGAAGAATAAGGAGGGTCTTGTGACAGAGACTGAGGCTCTTGTGACAGAGACTGACGTTGTTGGTTAGAAGACTCTTGTGGTGGAAGTTCACTGATCTTCTTATTCTTTATATATTTATCACCATTAGCAATCTTCCACTGTTGGAAGTCATCAAGATTAAGAATATTCCCGGTATGTGAACAGTAGAAAAAGCTTTTAGCTTGATCAATTAATTGTTGCTTATCCAAAGCAGGAATTGAAGTAGCAGAAGGATCTTGTTCTTTTAAATTTTCCAAAAACCCATCCAAGATTTGTTTGAGTCCTTCTTGAAACTCATCAAATGATTCCCAGTCATAGTTGAGATAATCGATATAGACATCCTCCTGTGAAGCCATGACTGTTTTAAATATCAACTGAGAATGTGAAAAAATTGAGACTCAATTGACACTCAATTAGCTCTCTATCAATGAGTATTTTGAGAAGACCGAAAAAAAAAACTTTCTGGGGAAAACCAAAACAACTCAAATATTAAATGATTCAAATTTCTACAAGATCAATTCTTATAGGGTCAATTCTCCTAAGAATTGGATTCTTTTTATTTGGTCTTTATCAGGATGCCTATATGACAGTTAAGTATACTGACATCGATTATATGGTATTCTCGGATGCTGCCAAGTATGTTTATAATGGACAATCTCCATATAATAGAGAGACTTATAGGTATACCCCATTATTAGCATGGATGCTTGTACCTAATTCATATGGTGGTATATGGTATCATTTTGGTAAACTAATATTTGTAGTGGGTGACTTGGTGACCGGAGGTATTATCATGAAATTATTAACCACACAAATCCCTAGTTCTCATAATAATAAAGTTGCAATCCTTTCATGTATTTGGTTATTGAATCCAATGGTTATCACTATAAGTACCCGAGGTTCAAGTGAAAGCTTATTAACGGTGATGATCATGTTAAGTTTATACTATTTGTATGACAATCGAATAATCATTTCGGGTTTATGGCTTGGTTTAGCTATTCATTTTAAATTATATCCTATCATTTATTTACCAAGTATTTTATTACATTTAAGCAAATATAATAAGCCAATGATAAATTTCCCCATTATTAAGTTAGTTAATAAAGTCAATATGGGATATTTGGTGGTTACATTATTATCATTAATGGTATTGAACGGGATTATGTTTTATATTTATGGATTAGAATTCATTTATCATTCATATGTATATCATTTCACTCGATTAGATCATAGACACAACTTTTCAGTATATAACGTTTTATTGTATTATAAGTCGAGTTTTGGGTCTGATAACGTGGTTAGTAATATTGAACAGTATGCATTTGTACCCCAATTATTGTTATCGGGGATCATTGTTCCAGTTTTATTTGCTAGACAAAATTTGATGTCATGTTTATTCATTCAGACCTTTACGTTTGTTACATTTAATAAGGTCATGACTTCACAATACTTTATATGGTTTTTAATCTTTCTACCCCATTATTTATCAGGATCTAAATTAATAGGTAGGGATTATAAGCGAGGGATATTTATGGGGTTATTATGGGTTGTCACTCAAGGACTTTGGTTGTATTTTGCCTATAAATTAGAGTTTTTAGGAGAGAATACCTTTGATAATGGGTTGTTATTTTCATCGTGTGGGTTCTTTTTGGCTAATTGTTGGATGATATCTGTATTTATCCTGGATATGGGAGGCAAATGAAAAGTTTCCCACTTCCCATTTAATCCCAACGTATCTATAGTTTAATATACATTATTACTTTACTGTATTTCTATGATAGATTCGATTTTTGCAGTAATTTTTGCAGTAATCGATGCGCACTAAAAAATTCAATCGCATCTCATCCTAGTCTTCTCATCAACACTACACTTCAACACTACGCTTGCTTAATACCAACACTAGTGGCGCACCCCGTATCTATAGCATGCCTCGTTTAGAACTATATTCCCCAGAAGGTTTAAGAGTAGATGGAAGAAGATGGAATGAACTACGTCGGTTCGAGTGTAAAATCAATACTCATCCAAATTCCTCAGATGGTTCATCTTATGTAGAACAAGGAAATTCTAAAATCATTTGTATGGTTCAAGGACCAATGGAACCCAAGTTAAGATCACAAATGGATGTGAATAAAGCCACTATCGAGGTTAATATCTCCATAGCTAACTTCGCCACCTTTCAAAGAAAAAAAAGACTGAAGAATGAAAAGAGAATTATAGAATTAAAAACTGCTATTGAAAATACGGTTGAACAAAGTATAATTTCTAAAATATATCCTAGAACATTAATTCAAATCAATTTACAAGTATTAACCCAAGATGGTGGACTATTATCAGGAATGATGAATGCTACTACCTTAGCATTAATTGATGCCGGAATATCAATGTATGATTACGTATCCTCTATATCTGCGGGGTTATATGACCAATATCCGTTACTTGATTTAAATACTTTAGAAGAGAATGATATGAGTTATTTAACTATCGGAGTAATTGGGAAACTGGAAAAATTAGCCATGTTAATGTTGGAGAATAAAATGCCTCTTGATAGGCTAGAATCAGTTCTAGCTCTAGCAATTGCTGGTGGTCATAGGGTTAGGGAATTGATGGATCAAGAGGTTAGAGATCATGGGAAAGAAAGGCTATTAAAGCTTCGGTAAGTTGGTAGATTTGAAGGGACCAATGGGCCATTAGAAATATGATCAAGATGAACCCGACATGAACACGACATGAATCCAACCAGAATCCGACATGAACATTGAAATAGCACCCTGAAATTTTCACGACATGCAATCAACCACCCAACCAACCATCCATAATTACCAGTCAATCCCTAATCAAACCTGTAATACTATACTATATTATACTATAGACCTCTAATATAATACATATCAACCTATTTGGATGAAACGCCTACAAGACCGCCTACAAGACCCCCTGTTACACCTTTGGTAGACCCTCTCATTCCCTCCCCCTCCTCTCATTACAATGTGAAAATTTCCAAATCACAATGAAAATAGACCCGTACACTACCACCATTGAATCAAATCATCGACACCCCGAAAAACCACGGTGACAACGAGCGAACATAAATAACACCGTATCATTAAAAGCCTCTATAAAACAGGACTCAATTACCAAGTTAACAACTTCCTTAATTGAATCGGTTAATAACATGTCATACAGAGGACCCAATCAATTCAACAGACAATTCAGTGGAGGAATTGGTGGCACTGCCAATGGTGCTCCTGCTGCTGGTGGTATGGGTATGGGCCCAAATGGTGCTGTACCCCCACACAACATAGGCCCAGTATCTAGTTCTAAATCATTCATAGATCGATTTGAAGATTTCTCCAAGAAAACAGAAGATTTGATTGATGACTATACCAAACCATTAAAACCTTATGTGGTTAGTATTGGTAGAGCTTTTATAGTGGCTACTTTTTATGAAGATTCATTAAGAATTTTCAATCAATGGAGTGAACAAGTGTATTACTTACATAATTATAAACATATTTGGAGATGGTTAACCATTCTCTTTTTGATCAGTAACATTTTGATGATGGTAGGTGCCTCCACCTTGTTGATTTTAAGAAAAAGAAATGAAGTAGCTACTATTAGTTTAATAGCAGTGGTGATTTTACAAGGGATATTTTATGGATTAATATTTGATGGATTATTTATTTTAAGAAACTTATCAGTGGTAGGAGGATTAATTTTAGCATTTTCAGATTCTTTAGTTAGAGATAAACGGTCATTATCAATGCCTGGATTACCTATGGTTAATAATCAAGATAATAAAAAATACTTTCTTTTAGGTGGAAGATTATTATTGGTATTGTTATTTTTAGGATTTGTATTTTCATCCTCTTGGTCATTCACCAGATTGATGGTTATTTTAGGAGGGTTTATCACTTGTGCTTCCATTATTGTTGGGTATAAAACTAAATTTTCTGCGTTTGTTTTAACAGTGATATTATTTGTTTATAATGTCTTTGCTAATCAATTTTGGAAATATGGGGCTCATGATTCTTCCAGAGATTTCCTTAAATATGAATTCTTCCAAACATTATCAATTGTTGGGGGTTTATTGATTATTGTTAATGCTGGTGCTGGTGAATTATCCATTGATGAAAAGAAGAAAATCTATTAGGCCACTTTGTAATAGAGAGACCCATAAATCCATAAAATTCTCATGATCAATTGAACCAATTCAATTGAACCAATTCATTCGGATGATCCATTTGGATGATCCATTTGAATAAACCATTGATTCATTTCATTTACTATGTACGTCTATATCAATATGTCTATAAGAATATGTCTATAAGAATGTATCTATAGCAAAATTACTAGAGGATGAGTCTCATCACATTATTGTCACCCATTATTATCACATCATTATCACCCATCATTCTATCTCACTATATCTCTACTAATTCGGATATCTCGCACCATGAAAAATTTAATTCTGTTTAGGCCCTATTTGATGATCCCAACATGAGTAAGCCAGATCAAGATTCTCCTAAATGTCCGGTAGATCCTAACACTAGAAGCTCTTGGGCTCTGTTATTATGGTCTAATAAATCTAAACCCCCTGAATCCTCAGTTGAAAATCATCCCCCTCCATCAGCCAATAACCAACCAGAATTAGTTTGTCCTGTTGACCATAACACTCGTAATGATTGGTTAAGTAAAGTTAGTGTTAGTACCCAAGTAACTAATGAAGCTATAGAAGTAAATGATGATGATAAATCATGTACCTCCAATCAACTTAATGCTGATCCAAAGTTAACCAGTAATATCAACTTACCTACTGATCGTGAAATTAGTTCGATTCCAAGAACTTCATCTAATGATTATTGGATTTATCCATCAGAGAAACAATTTTATGAAGCCATGTCAAGAAAGAATTGGAATCCTCATGCTACTGATATGAAAACTGTTGTTCCTATCCATAATATGGTTAATGAAAGAACGTGGAATCATATCATGAATTGGGAAAGACATAATTATGAGCAATCTCTCAAACAATGTGGAGGCATTAAATTAACTAGTTTCCAAGGGAATCCTAATAAATTGACTCCAAGAGCTTGGGTTAAAACTTATATATTAGGAATGGAAAAGCCATTTGATAGACATGATTGGCTTATAAATCGTTGTGGAGTCGAAGTGGAATATGTCATTGATTATTATAGTGGTAATAAAGATGATGGGAATGTATTCTTAGATGTAAGACCCAAATTAAATAATTGGGAAGGAGTTAAACTACGTGTTGGTAGAGCGATGGGATGGAATTAGTTTATTAACTGAACTCTCCCCACTTGACTTGTAAATACTTTGATTAAATATACAATAAAAACCGGTGTAAAAACATGACTTTATATACAAATAACTATAGACATTCAATAACTTTCAACTTTGAGTTGGTGCTTATCTTCTACCCATGAATTGTCCGGATTGTCCCATTTTTTGCATGTGTTCACCGACTTGAACATTGGTTTCAAAATATTTAGCAACACATCTATCTAAACAAAGGGCTTCTTGTTTGTTAACATCGGATTCGTTATAAGATTTATTGATACATTTGGCATGACATTGTTCAACTAATTGATTGAACATCCCAGTGACCATATCTAATTCAGCTTCAGCGGCTGACAACTTTTGTTGTGATGAAATTTGTGGGCTACCTCCTAATCCAAACATGTTTTAATAGCAAATTACTGTGAATAATCAAACTTTTGAATTAATTTGACTTGAAAATTTTTATTTCTCACTGATTACTTAATCGAACTATGAAAAAATTAAAGAAAAAAATTAAAAAAAAAAGAGCGAAAAAAAAGAAAAGGTTGCGATTCTAGTGGCTGCGAAAACGTTTAACCTTGACACCAGTTGTCTATAACAACCATAACATGTACAGTATATTCGTAATACGTAACCTATAAAGATGGAAAAGTGATTTGAATATTACCCCCAAACATGAATGAGTCCCCAGAATATTTCTTATCCCGTTCAGGAGAATCCTTTGTGTCCTCCGGTACAAGTGTTAATAATCCTTGTGAAATACTGATGATTTTCCCATTTAATGAAATTCCTGATCCATGGAAATGCATATTGGAGTTAATAAATTCTGGATCTTGTTTAAGTTTATCGATAATAGCATTAGAAGTATTCTTTCGAAGGTCATAGAAGAACTTGTAGTAACCCCAAGTTTGTGTTTTGATATTATATACCAACATTCGATTAATATCATGGTTGGTAGTAGCATATCTATATCTGGACAATTTAGATACGTCAAATTTATCACTGGTGGTGTTATTTGAATCACTACTTGAATCGGTATCAAAGTTTTTAAAATAATTGTTATCAAACCCTCCTAAGAAAAATACAAATTCTCTACCAAATTTATTATAATATAAGGCTGTATGATGACAAGCTCTCAATTGAGCATCAATCAATTTTGGATTTTGAATTTGACTTTCTTTAGAAAACCCATCAAATGGGGCATCTTCTAATGGATCTTGTTGGTTTTCATAATACTGATAAGAATATGAGTTCATTTCTTCCCACTCTCCAGTACTAAACCTAAAGATATATAAATCAGCAAATGTGTGCTTTGCATCATTGCATCCACCTTGGATTAATAATGCCTTCTTGCTAAAATAATCTTCTGGAGCTTTGATTCTTATGGTTCTTGGGTTTCGTTTACTATTTGAACTTTGAATAGAAGTAGATGAATTAGATTCTTCTTCAAATACTGAGGTAGGTGAAAATGGTCTCCTAATGTGATGCCAATCACAATTTAAATCTCCATCAGTGTCATAATCAATAAGCGTTGAAGCAAAATATCCTCTTTCACTTGGTCCTTTATCATTGGATTGGGCTATTTTAATTTTATAAATATTAGCATCAGGTTTGATATTTTTAGCAAAAAATTCTCCTTCACAGACCAAATCTATTCTTAAAAAATCATTGGTGGCTTTAAAATGTTTTACCTTATTAACTTGGTGTTCAACAAAACCTCCAAAAATGTATATGCTCGTTAAAGCGTCTCCTGGTTTGGTTATTGTATCACCATATAAATCATTTGGGGATCTACTCAATTTATTGGTTCGTGAGCAACTTTCACATAGTATAACTCCATTTGATTCATGACATCGACATTTATCATCTTCATCTTCTTCTTCGTCTTCTACTGCTCCAACCCCTTCGTCATGATCATCAAATGTAACAGGAGGTTCCATTTTATCATTGATTTTAAATGGTACGGGTTTAGGTGCTACCATTTGAGTTGGTGGTATTGGTGAAACTGGTCTACTATGTAAAGATCCAGAATTGGAACGGTTTTGTTTAACTTGGTCAGAATATGTTGATGAAAGATTGAAATGTTGTGAATTATCAGATGGTGACAGCAGTGATTGGTTATGGGAAGGTGGTTGTAATTGTGACTGCATTTCTGACAGTGGTCCTTGTTGTTGTTGTTGTTGCTGTTGTTGTTGTTGTTGTTGTGAAAGCGAGGGACTTGGTTGTCTATTCGAAGCTGGTGATGAAGGGTGGTGTAAATTCATTCTATCAATTACTTTATTAATGGTGTTTCTCTTTGAATCCCTCGAACTTAAACTTTTGGACTTCTGAAGCCTATTGCTGGAATCACTAGAAGAATTTGTGTTTGATCTGTTAACATTTGCTTTGAAATAACCATGAGAACTTGAGGTAGAAGCAGGGGTTGAAGGTTCTGATTGTAAATGGCTTTTAGTATTGATGACAGTTTTATTAGGATTATTAGTAGAACTATGAATATTGTGAGATGTACTAGGAGTACTAGGATTTTGTATAGGCCCAGATTTGGTCTTCGTAAGTGGACTTGATGTTGAAGAGGGAGATCTTTGTCCATCTACTGTAATATAAGGACTGAAATGAGTAGAATCAATATAATTAGAAGGTGTTGAAGCTCTTAAACTTGAATTCGTATCATCCATAACTAATTTTTCATAAACATTACTAGCAATAGCATGACCTAATCTACCAATTTTAAAATCAGTATCAATGACATTTTCTTTATCGGGTGTTTGGATCAAATTGATTTTGGTGAAAGTTAAAGTTTTAGTATCAAGGACAAATCCATATTCATTTAAATTCATTTCCTTTTCAATGATCCATCTATCAATCTTCTCATCATATGTTACAGATTTAGTTTTTAATTCAAATCCTCCAAATAAAAATATATGACGAGAAGAAATCTTTGTTGAAGATAACCCATTTAAATGAGATGGCATATTGCATACAAAAGAATTCAATAATGTTATTGTATTTCTACTAGGATTATAAAGATGGAAATTATGATTTTGTTGTAAACATGGACTTAATAAAATGTCTCGATCTAGATATGGAGGAAGTTCTGTTGGTAAATAAACCGAGATTTTATTAGGATCAACTTCTTCAGGTAATCCAATATCTTTGAAGGAAGTTTGATCATCATAGAATAACCCACCAAATGAAAATACTAAATCATCCAATGATATATGATTTTGATATGCCGTTTTACCAATTTTAGTTAAAAATCGTTCATTTACTTCAGGATCATTTTTACTAGATGGTAAATTTAGAGCCATCTTTGGTAGTGAAAAATAACCAGAAAATGCTTGAGCTTGATCAATTTGGGGTCTCATTAAGTTTGAAAATTCATGATCATCCACAATATCATTAGAAGCCTGATTATATTTAAATTCATTAATTGGTTCTTTTTGACAAAGTTGTTGGAATACTGCCATAGGTTTGAAAAAGGCACCATCATTTCTATTCAAATTGATCCGATTGGTTAATTTCTTACTGGGGAAGTAATGGAATACCGTATAAGGAGCTTGAATTCCATGACTCCAATATTGTTGATGAGTTGATAAGAATTCCGACTCCGCTTTTCTAGTAATGGCTCGATCTTTATCACTCATCAGAAGGTTATTCAACCAGTTCTTGATGTTATTGTCTTCAGTATCTACCATTGTGTCTGTTTCATGGTCTGTATCCAAAAGATTCGGATGTGTTTGTATTGATGTAGTGGTTTAGTGGTGTAGTGGTGGGATAATAACTTTTAATTGAGTAACCTCTTTGTGTTACAGCAATGACAACGGTTAAGATCTTTTTTTTTTTTTTGAGATTTTGTCTAAACGGGAGAGGTCGTGCGGGTTTGGAGAGATAGTGCTTATCGATAATAGCAGTTTAGAGGGTAATAGCAATAGACTATGTTAATAGCAATTGAGACCCTAGCTCTGTAAACCATTCATTAACCATTAAAATCTATTTAGTGTCTATACGTTAGGACTCAACAAGTCTGATTTGACCAAAGTGTTAATCTAAAAAATATGTTAGTAATAATTCTCATTCAGACAGCTGTGTTATAGCTGTAGTTGTTATAACCCAGTACAACTAAACCCCATTAAAATACATACATCAGACACAGAAGCATGGATAAATTGTCTCACTTCAAGAGCAAGCCATACTTTAATCATATTCAAAGAATTTTCATTTCTCAAGATATCTCTACCTTCTTTCAGAACCCCTAATTTCCGTAATACTGGTAAAGAACTAATTAGGAAAAACTTGTTAGTAACTCTATATCATAATCAAACATAAATGCATATACGAACCTTGCAAATAAATCTAATTCCGGATCCAATTGTCTCCCAATTCCTTCTAATAAAAGTATAGCTACTATAATGCTAATAAAATCCCCTTCCATTCTCACATGATGTCTTCTAACCATATTTAATACTTGGTCTAATAAATCTCCTACACTTAAATTACCTAAAGCAAAAGTTCTTTGTTTCATTCTTTCGACTAATTTTTCAACTTTAATAGCAAATAATTCCTTATCAATAGCCGTATCAGGAGTTCTAGATCTTTCAATCATTAATTCTCCTGCTTTATATCCATCAAATTCCGATAAAGCTTTAAATAAATCAATAAAATTAACTCGATCAATATGACTTAATTCGGTTACAATTCCAACATCAAGAAAACAAATTTCGGCATGATATCCTTCTTTATATAATTCCTGTAATTTATTACACCATAATTTCTGATCATCAACTGGTAATTCCAAAAGTTCATCAGTGATTTTATTACTTTCATCATCATTACTGGTCTTAATGATTTTATATTCCTTTTCATGTTGATGTAATTTATTTCTATAAAATCGAACCATCATATTCCCTGGATGTAAATCTGCATGAATAAAATTATCTAAAATTAGCATTTTTAAAAACGAATCTAATCCTTTATCACTAATTTCTTTAGATAAATTTTTACCGAAATTCTCGTTGATTGATAAAATTTTTTCCAAGGGGATAGCATGCATATATTCTTCAACTAATACATCTCTGGTAGAAAAATCCAAATAAGGTTTAGGAAAATGAATATCGGGTTTTTCTTTAAAATTTAATCGAAATTTTGCAAGATTTAATGCTTCAATTCTTAAATCTAATTGTAATTTCATTAATACTGAAAATTGTTCTACTTCATCTGGTAATGATAACCATTCCATAGTTGGAATTGAATCAATTAATTTGGCAAAACACATCATTAATTTTAAATCTCGATTAATTTTGATTTCAACATTTGGATGCAAAACTTTTATAGCCACTTGTCGATTAGATGGTGATGATCGTTCTGTTATAAAAAATCGGTCAATTATTGATTTATAGTGACTCTTTCTAGTATTATCATCATTATTATTCAATCTTAATCTCAGGTTCATCTTCTCTTCATCTTCTCCAATTCTACTAATAAAGTCTTTACTTAACTTGGCTAAATATACTTGAGCTATAGCTCCAACTCCAATAGGACATTCATTAAATTCATCAAATATTTCATCAAAATTATCGGTACCAAAACTTTTACAAATAATAGTTTTCGTAGCTTCAATATTATGAGGTTTACTATTAGAATGTAAATTATTTAATTCGGCACACATTTCTTGTGGTAATAAATCGGTTCTAGTAGCTGCCCATTGTCCCAATTTAATAAATGATGCCCCTGCTAATTCAGCTGACCATCTAATATATTTATACCAAAGTTTAGCCCCAATTTTACGTTTACGTCCATATAATACCATAGGGGCTGTTAAAAGTACCGGGATAAAAATTCCTGATAATTCAACAAATCTAGCAAATGTAATCAATGGATCAATTAAATAATCAGTTATGGAAAATTGAACATAACACCATATCCGTTTAAAATAATTGGATTGGGATAATTGTTTATGACGATATTCACCATATTGATCAGTTTCCTCTTGTTGAGAAGCAAAGTAAAGACCCATTTCAAAAGTCTCAGCATCTTGCTTAAGCTCTAAATCATGTTTGGTATGATCAATGGCATGAACTTCATTTATAATTGGGGATGAATAACTATAAACTTGTAAGCAACTAAATCCTATAATTCCAAATTTAATCCAATTGGCGGAAGGAGTGGGGATGGATCGCAGGATCAGAATTGGCCTTATGATATGAAAGAGAGGTCCTAACCCTCGTGAAGTTATTATTCTCTTAAATATCATTCTAGTTCTAGAGAATTTAAAGTATGAATTCTAGAATCTGGAATGGATTAAGTATAAAGTTTAAAGATATTGCTATTTCGCGAGAGTAATGGTGGTAGAGTGATTGGTGGTAGTGAGTGGTGGTAGAGTGAGCGGTGACAGGGTGAGCGGTGATAGAGTGCGGTGGTGGGAGATGGGGAGACGGGGAGACTGGTACTACTCTCCTACTACCCTCCTGTGACACCCTACCACTATATCCATCTCTACAACATAGATTAACTTTTCATATACCTTCTATAAACTTACTTACATACATGCTTCTTAATATTCAATCTGATTCTTCTTCCTCTTGATTACTGAAATACTCCCTCATAATAGAAACCCATAATGCTATAGAAGCAGTACCTTTTGGATTAGTTCTTGGCCCTCTTCTTGCAATCACCCCATCGTGAGAATTCCAAGCATCTAAAAATATAGGAATCTTAATCCAACCAAGAGCATTCAAATTTTCTATAATAAATTTCTTATCATCCTTAAGAGGTAACTTATTCTCCTTAATAAACAAAGGATAATTTTCATAATCAGTTGATGATAATTGATCCAAATGATTTCTAATGGCTTGATCATGAAGGTTTAAGTCCAATTCAAACATCTTCTTTTTCCTATTAAACATGAGATTAATATGTTTGACGGGAGTTAAATTCTCTCCTGAAGAGACGTAATCTTCATCATCTTCAAAATCATCT
The DNA here is from genome assembly GCA_030583035.1 of Yamadazyma taylorii. Lineage (NCBI taxonomy): Eukaryota > Fungi > Ascomycota > Pichiomycetes > Serinales > Debaryomycetaceae > Yamadazyma > Yamadazyma taylorii. The sequence continues at coordinate 6,251 of JAJMHJ010000010.1, read as the reverse complement.
TTCAAGTTAAAAGTATAACTATCATTACTTTTAATAGAATTTAATCCTAATTCATGATCAGGATTATTATGAGACAAAGATTCATCTTGAGGTTGATCTCCTAATTTATCATCAACAAAAATTCCACCCCCATCATCATCTCCAATATATCTATCTTCAACATAAAGCATTCTTTCTAAAGCATTTTCAGTAATTTCAGAAGTGTCACCTTTAAAAGTATCATGTTTTCGTAATACTCTTCTTTTATCTCTAAATTTAGTACCAATTTCATAATCTTTTAAATTAACTGGTTTGTCACCATAAACACTTTCTTTAACTCTAATCCAATGATTATCAAATTTTGGATAGGTTAAAATTCGAATTTTAATCATACTATAAATTGAACTTAAAAAACTTAATGTTAAAATAGTTGGGACCCATATTGGTAAAAAGAAAAACGTTCCAAATAAAATGATTCCAATTCTATAAAATTTGTTTTGTCTAGTAACACTAGTTTCTTCTTGTAAATTCATATTATCACAATTATTACCCCCGATTTGAAAACTAGTTCTAATTAAATCAACAAATTTACCTCGAACATAAACATCCCCAATTCTCATTTTTGGTAAATTCTTTAAATATTTGACTTTAACAATATCAAATTTATCAAATGGGGAATATTCAGTTATAAAAGAGGTGAAAAATGATACAGATCGATCATTTTTAATATTAGCTGATAAGATTCTTCTTTGAAATCTAGTCAATCCTTTATAATATTTTGAATTTGGATCGGCCATTTGAATTAAAATTTGATCATTATCAGCCATAAACATTTCTCTACCTGATTTACCAAATAAATATTTCCCAAGATAATTAGCTAAAGAATCAAACATATTATCTTTAAAAAATTCAATTCCTACATGAGGAGTTGCAAAAGTACTAAAAAATCTTGGTTGAACAAAATCAAAAAATCCAATTTGTTCTAAAATTCCAATTAAATATCGACTGATTAATCCACCTAATGAATATCCAATGATACTAATATCACTTACTATAAAATTATTCTTTTGTTTCAACGTTTCAATTTCATAGAATAATTCAAGTAAAACCCGTTCTGCGCAAATTTTTAACCCATCATAAGTTTTCCAAAATCTAAAACTTGAAGGTCTTAAAACCACAATTGGTTTATCACTCTTTTTACCTAATAGTTCTTTAATACATTTCTCGACTGTAAGCATATGATTAGGACCACCCCAAAGTCCATGAACCAATACAAATAAATGGCATTCTTGTTCTTTATTACTATTGGGTTGTGACACTGAGTTATCAATCACTGAATCGATACCATCATCAAATTTGTCACTACCTCCTCTTGATTTATTAGACAGTTTATTACCAGTCGTTAAGTTATCTTTTCCAAGCACATGAGTCTGACCAGTTGATGTCTTCATTCCAATGAACAGGTTTAGAAGAAGAAAAAGAAGAAAGAATTGACCAAAAAACAAAAATAGAAAAAACAGTTGATCGGGAAATTGCTTGACTCGAAGATAAGGTTTTTATTAAAATGCATCATTGGTTTCATTGATAAGGAAATAGTGCGATAACAAGAGAAAATGGGCTGACTGATAGCGGGTGGTAAGAGGCAGAGCAAGGGTCGGGGCCAGGGTCGGGGCCAGGGTCGGTGCTAGGTGGTTCCAAGTGGTACAGTATTTTCTGGATGAACACCGCACCCCTATAATCTGGATGTCGCAACATGCTTCTGATTAATAGCGCACATCCAGAAACTAAATAACGTAGCTATCAATTATGAATAACGTCGTGTCATGATTTCAATAGCGTTATTGAATATGTAATTATATCTTCTTTATGATGAATGTATATCGCCTCTTGGATAGCCATTTTATCGGACTTCACTAAGTATAATAACTCTTTTGCAACTTATATTTGGCGTCTCCTAGATAGAATTAATGTCGCGTCGCCCTAAAACTGAATATCTCTACTCTTATGGAACTAAATCGCACCGCGAGAATTTGCACTTCGTACTCTGACAAATATTGTTTGCGGCCCTCATAATTTTGAATATCGCATTAGGGGGTGATTTAATATCGTCAACTCATCACTTTGACAATGACAGAAGCGACGAAGGAATACCAATTTGTTTATGATGATGGGGACAACAATATGGTGGATGAATCTGGAAATCCAATCATTGATCAAGGTGATATTGATGATTGTGTTCCCTTAGAAACTCTTGTCGATTTGAGCCAGTATCGGGAACAGGTTAGAAAAGAAAATGAACGTCGAGTCGAGCTTGGTTTGATTGTTCCCCTTGGAAATGGAGGATCCAATGATAACTCTGACAAAGACGAAGATGATAAACTGATCAAAATTAAGAAGGAAAACACTCGTAATTATCGTCTCTATAGCTCGAAAGATAGAGAACAGTTTTTTGATCTTTGGATAGAAAAACCAGGTAGCTCAATAGCTTCAATAGCCAAAAGATTGGGCATTAAGCCTAGAAACGCACAGAGATGGGTTAAAGAATTCAAAGAAGCAAACGATGGAGAATTGCCCGAAGCTAAACCAAGGGGAAGGGCAGCTAAGCCAAAGCTTGACGAAACCCATAAGGAATTTTTGAAGGAGTATGTCGATCAGAATCCCTCTTCAACTCTAGACGATATGATGCAAGGCTTATGTGACTCTTTTATGGATCTTAAAGTAAGTAAGACTACTCTCCACAAATTCTTGAAAGAAGAGTGTACGTTGAGTTTCAAGATTGCCCGTAAGGAAAGTGTAGAACGGAACTCAATCAAAAAGATTCAAGAAATATTTGACTTTGTTACCAAGGTATTGAACTCTAAGGTTGAGTACCCGTCTAATTCTATTCCGAAAACAGGGAGTCAGCATCTCTCTTGGTCCTAAGATTATTACCCATTTTGTCTCGGAACAATTGACTTTGATCACAGTCGCTTGTCAAATGATGATAAAAGCGGTTTATATATGACTTTGATTTTGGTATATTACCGAATTGGGTAGCTAATATTCAGAAATTAGGAGTCCATGAGTAGATGTTCGAGAGTTGGGGATGTGTTCGATTGAGGAAGGCAGATTTTGTAAATCTACTTGAGGTTTTTTCGGTGTTTTGCTTATTTTTCAGATATATGATTTCTAATACTTTCTGTTTTCGAACAAATTGTGATTCAATGGACTTCAACAGCGGAGAAAGAGTCTAAATTTGTTTGTCTTTCTTTTAAAGTTGGGTGTCCTTCCAGATATAAATTATAAAGCCAATCAGTATTAACCAAACCAAGATTATCCCCTTTGACTTTGACCAAAGCACTTTTTAGATCATCTTTGAAACCTAAGGTGGCGGCAAATATATCTGCCTGCCTTTCACAAATTCTTGATACATAATTGTTTTGGATGTTAGATACGATTTGAACCGGCTCTGTAAGAATTGAAAATGCCACAAGACCAAATGCAATAGGCATATCACTGAAACCGAAGGCACTATAGAATTGGGGACTTTGATATAGATATACAAATAATTGGAATTCGATGAATATTTGAGCACCTTGATTGAGAATTTGCTTGGGTAAATGGGATCTCTCCCAATGTCCAAGCTCATGACAAATGACAGCTAAAACCTCTTTAGTTGAACATTTATGCACTAAAGAATCATACACGACAATGCTTTTGTTCCAGGAAAAACCGAACATCGCTGCCCCAGAATGTGTTGTTTTATCTGATTCATTTACCATGAACACTTGTTCAATGGGAAATCCTCGAGGATCTAATAAATGTTGAAGAGCATTTCTTAGTCCTCCTTCAGGCACAGGAGAAAATTTATAAAACATGGGCCAATAGATGTTGGGAAGAATAGACATGAAAAATACAATTGCTAGCATGAAGAAAATAGACCCAACCATCGGGAAAGTATCTCCAAAGCTTTCAATTATCCTGATCAAACCAGCATACACAAGCGAAGAAAACAATGCCAGGAAACTCACCGACAATATTTGTTCAACAATGAATTTCGTTCTCGTCAATTTGTTTACCCCCGAAGCCTGTTCAATGATAAATGTTCTGTAAAATTTAAATGAACTTTGCACCAAAGCTCTTATCAATTCGGTAATACCCAAGAACATCAACTGGCGAAGCAACCTGTTGTTTATTGAGCTGGTTGCTGTCCAGATCTTATGATGAAGATTGAAGCAAATAAGCAAAGAATTAATTAGTAAATCAGTAGATTTTTGGACAATACCCAACACCATCTTGTTTTTTTGGAATGCTTGTGATCTGATTCGATTATCGTCATGTTCTAATATTCCCTGCTTGTTCAACAACCTCCATTGTCTATACTTAATATACATATCAAAAACACTCAGAGCTATCGTGGCAGACCAGGCAACATATTTCCAATTCATTATGATTTAAATTTGTTTTCTTTGAGGAAAATGAAGAGTATTTGTTCTTATCTTCAACTGGCTTACCTGTATGAGCGCTTAAAATTTTGATTACGAAAATGCCTTCCAATTAGCAGGCTCTGTCAGACACTATAGTATTTACGTAGTCAATTACTTATGGGTACTGTATATGGAAGTGGTTTATACCTTATTTCCTTCAATGTAGTATTGTTATAGAATTTTAACTTCACGCCCTCTGTTTTGATAGGTTCAAGTCAAAAAGCTTTTCGCGTCTTCGCCTTTTCTTAAGTTCTATTCTGGTAACTTTTGCCGATTATCTTTGTACTCGACACGCCTTTTACTCAGAACCTGACAGGCTTCTCTAATCTATTTCTGGCTCAAAAATATTTTTAGAAGATTTACAGTGAGGCTGATTGATACTTATGTGGAAAGCATGCGACTCAGCAATTGAGTAAAAGAATAGAAATGTGTCAATAGCGTATAGCGAACCTTTGTTCTATTCTAATATTTCATACTAGTATTTTCATGCTAATACCTGCTTTGAACACTCTAATCTCCTCAAAGTTAATGATTTGAGCCCGGGAATTATAGTAAGTCTATTTCAGTTAATAATGCTGTTACTCCCTGAAAGCGGATGCTCATTGGTTGCAAACATGGTAATAAGGTTTCGAAAGTTAGGAAACCCACCCACTCACCAAGTTTAGCCGGATATGAGATAAGGAAGATAGGGGTAAAAGAAGACTGAAAAATCTATAAGAGGAACTGTTACCGGTCACTATAAGCAGTTTCTCCTTGATTTGATGGATACCTTAGACGAACATCCTATAATGAAAAGTGCTTATTTGGTTATGGATAATGCTAGCATTCATAAAAACCAGAGCATTTCCCGGATTATCCAAGCAAGAGGCTATAAATTGCTTTACCTTCCTCCTTTTTCTCCTGAGTTGAATCCAATTGAGCAGTTCTGGTATCAGGTAAAAAGCAAGTTGAAGAGGGAAAAGCTTCTTCAAAGGGAGACGCTTTCTTTGAGGATAAGAGGTTGCAAATTCTGTACCGCTTGAATATATACAAAACAGCATCAACCACTCGGAAAAATGCTTCTCTACTTGCTTGGAAAAAAAACCACTCTAACTTTCCATTTGCGATATTAACGACTTCTCATCAGGATATCAAATCTACAACAGTAATGATATTTATTGGCTTACCATGCGATATTTTATCCACCTGTCTCAGCGCTTTTTGTTTTATTCGTAGCGCGCCAATTTATTTTTCTACTGCGATAATCGTTCTAGCTTTGGAGCGATATTCATTCATTTTGTTCGAGTCAATATGACTTTTTGTGTAGGTATTTATAGTACATATTATACGATATTATTTTAAAAAGAGGTTCAAAATTATTTTTATTCGAGTCTGATATTAATTTTCGTACCTTTGCGATATCGGTACTTCATGGACAAGATATTAATAATCTTTGTCTACGGTATTGAATCCTGGGGGAAGCGAAATTGAAAACTCTCAACTTGCGACATTCGGATAGTGGAGGTGCGGTGTTCATTCAGAAAATACTGTATCAAGGACTTATCAGTAAAAGTTCTACTTACCTTCGGGTGTTTCATAAATTGCGCGCATTAATTGAGTATTACAAGTACAGTGTTTTCAGGATGAATAACGCACCCTCTTTAAACGGATGTCGCATTACACTCAGATAGATTACGCAACCTCTAGGCAGTAAATATCACATCCCATAAGGAAGAAAATGCCGATTGTAAATTAAATAATATCGCAAGCAGTACTTAATAAATATCACAAATTCAATTTTATTATATCTGAATCTCTTACTTAAAA